>JAWDGP010000452.1:47500-72500 GCA_033675545.1 Elysia crispata
CAATACCGGATTCGAACCCACACCCACATCTTTGTTGAATTGCAAATCCAAGCGCTATACCAGATCGCCAATATCATAATAGTTAGAGCACTTTTAATCTTTATGTGAAGGAATCTCTCGTTTCTCCTGGTCCAGATTCAGCAGGAATTATTTTCGGCTATTTCAGCCAGCCAATTACCTTAGAATTTTTTTTCTCTTGTTGCCACATATTGAGAGTTTAGTCGGAAGGTCGTAGACTGATGACCCTAAGAATCCTCTGGCACCAACGTCA
This sequence comes from Elysia crispata, assembly GCA_033675545.1. Taxonomy (NCBI): domain Eukaryota; kingdom Metazoa; phylum Mollusca; class Gastropoda; family Plakobranchidae; genus Elysia; species Elysia crispata. Next base: position 47,772 of record JAWDGP010000452.1, read on the forward strand.
ACGGGCATGACAACAGCTTTGTAGCCGGTATCTACTAGGTCTTTGGTCAGGTTGAGGTATTTTTCTCTTTTCTAGATGTAGGCCTCTCCCATTATATTTTCGTATGAAATTGTTGGCTCCACTATGATCAGTTGTGTGGAAGATGAATGGATCACGATATCAAGTGTTAGTCTTGTATCTTTGATTATACTTGGGTGACTGTCCCATACTGAAGGTCTGCTGAAACTTTCCAGGCGTCACATCCGTGTCTTGACCTACCTTCTGTGCCATGTCTTAGTGCCTCCCTCTGTTGTGGATAACACTGCATTGGTTTCAGGGTCAGCAGTCTCTTTTTTGTTCCTGTTTATAATTGGGACAAGTTCCTGAAGGACTCGATTATGCCTCCATGTGTATTGTTCAGAGGGAGATTTTGCAAGAGTTCAAGACACGCTTGCATGCCATGTGGTCTGTCTTCCTTGGTATAGCGGACAAGTGGTGTCCTTCTTTCCCCACCGTACCAGATTTGCGTTGGAGGGCAGAAGATAGTACAGTGATCTGATTAGAAAGCTGATCCAAAGTGGCGCCATGTGCCGGATGTCATTCCACGTGAGAGATTTCTGCAGGGCAATATCCCAAATAGTCCATTCTCCTGTTACGGCTACTTAACTGCTTTGTGTACCTTTCTGGACTCTTCATTCAGCCTTACCTCACGAACATGTCTCTCTTCTCTTTCTCTTTTGACCGATGACCGCGGCCCTTTACGGTCAGTTTGAGTTAATCCAATCACTTATTTGCCTTAAGGCACTCTTTGGATCTTCGGCTTCGACAACTTTCCATTTCCTACCCGTCTTTCTGACCAGTTGCACTGTCTTCACAACCGGGTCCTTGGAATTCTCTAACATAGAGAGTAGTCTGGCTTTGCAAAATTCATATTCTTCCAAGATGGATTAAGTGGGAGTTTCAACTTTGCCTCACGAGAATACATTGCCACATTTCTGCTGGAACTTACTGATCTGCTTCTACTGTTGTTGAGCAGACCTGGTAGAAGTTCTACTGTTTCTAGCCTTCTTCTGGTATGTTTCATGGAAGAATCGTACCATCTCCAATTGCTCTTATCTGGTTTTTGACTGACCGTTGATATCTGCCGATTAACTACTGTGAACGACTTCGTCGCATCTATTTTATCTTTCCTCATCGAGAGACTGCAAGATTTCTTGGATTTGAATTTCATCCAGCACCATGCTATTAAGACGTCGAAGCGCTCTAGCATTAGGCGTGTTCCATTCTTCATTTGGGAAGATTATGGTGGTATCATCCATTAATGCTTTGAAAGGCGACATGTAGCAACCATCACCTAGATTTTGCGGGCCTGCGCTTCTATATGCTTTTTTTCTGACGACTTCCATAGCCATGGCGAATAGAATTGGGGATATTGAACATCCCAAGTTGATCCAGTCTGTGGTGTAGCTATCAGTGGAGAACCTCATCCGGAAACCTCTGAAATAGTCATCTGGCATGACTTGTATATCCTCCGGAACATGGTGCATCCTTAGGGCCAGCTGAATCATTTGGTGTGGGACCAATCCGTAAAAAAGTCAAACCATACGACGTCGAGGTCAAGTTTCTCCGATTTGCACCTTTGAATGGCTTCTCAGACCACCGCTGCATGCTCTCAGCATCCAGAAACTCCGGGCATGCTTCCTTTCTGGACCGAGGTATTTATGTACCCATTTTAGTAAGATATTTTGTGAAGCGGGATGCCATGACTAAGAAGAATATCTTTCCATCTACATTCAATAGCGATATTGGTCGAGACTGATGTATTTCAGTGGAGTTTTGCTACTTGAGGATACAAAATTTTGTACGTTTAATCCGTATGCATATAGTTTGAGAAATCATTGTACAATGATATAATTATGGGCATTTTCCTAAAATAAAACAAGCTTGTGTGCGACAGAGCATGGTTCAAAAGATAAGGCTTCTACTACATCCCCCTGAACTGTAGGATTCGAACCCACGATAAAAGGTACTGCCTGCAAGTCAGACCAGACGTCCTACCTGTACAACCATCCAAATCCCTTGCAGAATGAGAGCAATCGGTCACGGTAGAGTGATTTCACGCTTTTTCTTAGTGCTTGGTGTTAGAATTATACAGTAAGTAAAGATTTGCCATGAAGGAATCAGCAGGACGCTTTCAGTCACTGCTTCATTTGCGTAAGAAAAGAATTTTTTTTCTTCAAAAAATTGTAAAACTTGGGTTTTGTCGGACTGTCGATGTGATCACGTTTTGGGGGCAGCATTAGTTGTAGAGTCAGAGCTAACCTCATTCTTTTTCTCGTCCTGTGTGAATGGCATTTGTGATCACCAAAAACGTGTTCCTCATTAAATATGTCGAAATAAACTAAAGAAAACATGTATGCTGTCAAGGGGGTCTTTGAGAAATTGTTAAAAGAGTGGATTCTAAATCTTAATCTAAGTGTTTAAGAAACAATTCAAGGACGTTTCATTTAAAAACTGCGTGCCAAATCTTTTATATTTTTTATTCTTCAACAGATTTTTTTCTTTTTCTCGGAGTTGAATATTTATGTTCATTTATCAAACCATCGTGCAAGACATCCGACATAGTTAAAGGCGTAAACAACAAATAGATTGCAATTTATCTTTCTCTTTCCTTTTTTTTCCCTTTGAATGAACCTAGATACTTTGTTAATTTCAAATATATGTTTTTATTTTGTCTCCGGGGCTGCGAATATTTTTGCTGCATTGGGTTATGATACAGGAAGCAAGTATTTTAATTAAACACGTGATTTTTCTAACGCAAAGTGAATAATCAAGACAAGATTATCTCCCGCTAAGAAATTAAACTGACCAACGAGATTACGAGCAAAGAGCTCTTAGATTTCAACCATTTTAAAACTCAGTGAAATAAAAAGGGATTAAAAGAAATAAAAGAAATTACCTGACCATAATTTTATCTCTAAAAATGTATCCTACCTCATATTTTGATATCTATGACGATTTTAAAAAGTATTAAGGTCAACCTAAGGACACAATCCCATTGATGCTCAAAATAAGGCTGATTATGAAAGTTATCTCCATATGAAACATATGTTTGTTTTTTTCCAGGAAGTAAATGCATAATATCCCAACAATGACACAATCTTTCTGAACTATTCTATTCATGTGTGAGATTTCCTGACCAGTTTCAAAAGAAATGCATGTTCACCCCAGATTCTCATATCGTGTTTGATTTTTGCAAGACAGGGGAATCAGCACTTATTGGACTGACATTTTTTCTTCCTCAATCATTAGAATAAAGTCAGGACAGTTAAGGACTTAAATACCCATTCTGTTAAAATAATTAACGTTCATAATCTAAAGCATTTTGTTTAATTATCCTGTACGATTCTTTCACTTCTGTCGGGTGCGAGATGAGATAATAAACATTGAGGTTTTCCGTGTTGTGCAATACGTTTAAAATGATAAACTTTTAGAATAAGCCTTTTGTGTAGGCAATTGAAACAGCGATAAAATTCTATCTTTTGTCCGCTAAGTCCTGATGAGCTGGCTATAGGAAAACAACATCTTGAAACACTAAGAATCATGTGAAAAGTTAAATCTGGTTAGTCTTTATGCGCTGAGTATTTCAAATGGTGATATTAGTTTGTAGATAGCGATATAGCATTATCAATATTTTATTACTTCTCTACTACTGTGTCGTTCAAGTGCGTATCGATATTTGTTTTCAATGACACCGTTGTTATAAACTAGACAATCTATCACGTATAACTATCATTTATTTCTTTTTTTTTTGTTTCTTATCAGTACATGCCTCAGCGAATAAAATACTAACTAAAAAAACAAATTTTGCCTATGATTAGACAGCATCTTTTCTGTTGCAATCTGTCTACTGTTTTATTTCGTTGGGGGTTATTCAGTTTCTGTATTTACCCCTCCCATCTGTAAGCCAATTGAATTTCTTAAATTATTTATTTGTTGAGTGAAAAAAAAATATTAAAACAACCGAAGGGGGGGGGGGGGGGGGAAAGAGAGAGAGAGAGAGATTTGGAAAAAAAAAAAGGGGGGGGGAGGAGTATTCAGAGAAATAAAGCTTATAGAGAGACACTCTCTCGGGCGTCACTTTGACAGATCTTTACTCTGTAGAAAGCTCCAGAAAAACCTGTTCCTAGTGCTACAATATAGAAGAGTGCTTCACACAGTTCACCTCTTTGACACCGTTATATTGCCAATTTCGGGGACATTTCGCGTAGTTTAGACATTGTTAAATCCCATACTTAAAAGCAGTAGAGTAATGGAGAACAAAGAAAAAGTACCGAAAGAAAATAGTATTTTATAGATAAGCGATTCCTTTTAAAAAATCACACACAAAAATACTTTTTGGTCAGTATTCCAGTTCCCTTCAATAAGAAGTGAATACATCATCAAGTCCAAAAACATTTTCACTGCTGCCTCTGGGTGTGAAAGCGGGTTCATTGCATCAAAAGGTTGAAGGCAACTACGATCGAAAAGGAATTGTTGGGCCAAAAGCCAGAGACAATGGCGAAATTAGGAGCGTTGTAGGAAAAAACAGCTTTCGCTCTATCCGCACCCTTTTCCTTTTCATTTGCTCGGTCAGCTTAAAGTTCGGTCTGAGACCATCAAAGAGGGTGAAGTGTTGGGAGTGGTTAGGGTAAGTGGCTAGAGGTTTTATATATATATATATATATATATATATATATATATATATTTATATATATGCCTCTTTCTTTCTCAGTCTCTGCCTCTCTCTGTCTCTCTCTGTCTTTATCATTCTCTTTTTCTCTCGCTCTCTCCCTCTCTCTATTTTTCTATTTCTTTCTCTTTCTATCTCTCTTTCCTCCCTTTCTGTTCTCTTTGTCCTTTCCAATCAATTTATATCAGACTCTCTCTGTATATATCTCCCTATCTAATTCTCTCTCTTTCTCTCTCTCTCTCTCTCTCTCTCTCTCTCTCTCTCTCTCTCTCTCTATCTATCTATCTATCTATCTATCTATCTATCTCTCTTTTTTTTTCTTTCAGTCACTCTCTCTGGTGCTTTTATTCTCTCTTGTAGCAGTCTTTTTCTGTCTCTCTCACTCTCTAACTTTATCTCTCTCTGTTTATCTATTTATTTCTTTTTCTCTCTCTCTTTGCTCACTTTCTTCTCTCTTTGTGCTTTTCGTTCTCTTTGTATCAGACCCTGTCTTTCTCTCTGCCTATCTCGCCCCATTTATTAATCTATCTGTCTTTGTTTCTCTCTGTCTCTCTCTGTCGCTTGTATTCTCTCTCTCTCTCTGTCTCTCTTTGTCGCTTGTATTCTCTCTCTCTCTCTCTCTCTCTCTCTCTCTCTCTCTCTCTCTCTCTCTCTCTCTCTCTCTCTCTCGCCACCACCCCCCCCCCCCTTTCCCAGGATGTCTCATACTATACCTGGTGTTTTCTTTGTTTGTAACATTTTACAATCTAATAATCGAACAGCCTTCTTGACATTGTCCTGCCTCATTCAACATTTCTAAATATAATTGAGTATCGCAACTAACAAGTCTATGACTAGCTTTCAGAAAGAAAAAAAAAACCCTCTGTTCACTCGTCTGGGGAGGAGGGTCCTCTATAATCGTGATCGATTTTATTACGATAATTGTTGTAAAGGGTCATTACCCCCTGGCATGTTTGACTTGCAGTTAAGCCCAATACGCGTCATGCAAAGATCCTTTAAACGGTAAGATCCGACGTGAGTTTTAAAAAGACCGTTAACTTCAATGTAAAATTAAAATTGTTGTCCTCAATTGCGGGTGTGCGGGGTATATTAGTATGACAAAACATGCAGTTGGCTATAACAAGATTGTCATTTAGCAGTGGCGACAATAAAAAATATGGAGAAAACATGACTGCTTTGAAACAGTTTAAGTAACAAAGGCGGATTGAAAATAATTATAGTCTTTAAAATTTTCATTCAATGTTCAATTCTGCAATAAAAAAATTAATCATTTTATATGTTTTGACTCTTACGTCTTAATTTTAACTCTTTGCTCAATTTGCCGATCAACTTGAAACATCTACTTGCTGTTTCTCGACATAGCTTCCTTTAATATTCAATTAAATTCGCATAATAATCCTTCAATCACAAAGCCACTATGTTTGAGATCAATATGTAAATGGCAGCTTATTGTCCGAAACACAGTAATGGGGGAGGGTGTTAGGTTCACTCTTTTGATTGTAGACCTTATCACAGTAGGCCTATCATTTCACAACCCCTAATTATCAAATTTAGCCATTGTATATCCTTCTGGACCTTCTCTTGGATGTTGGAGCATAATTGACAGTAAAAATAAAATACAAATGAGCCGAGAAGCTGTAAAGAAGGAAGCTTGTAAATTCAGCACACTGGTGGTATGGATTCATTTGTCTCCTCTAATATTTTGTGTTTTATATTTTTGTGCGTTTTTAGTTTGAGTAATCGATTAGTAAAGAGTGCATTTTTCCCTGCTCGACAAGGTGGACGAAAAGTTCGTTTGTGTAAATAGATGTGTTGCATTTGAAACTGAACTAACAATGAAAACACGTATAAACAATATTGATGTAGTCTATTATTTTTCACCCTGTAGATGCAGGATATTTCCGAAACCTGGCGTGATGTTTTAGTTATGTTAGTTCTTGAAGGTTTTTTTACAGCAGTGTTTAAATTTCTTGTGAAGTCTCTCTGCCAATCATACATTACTTTGTTTATTATTTTGATGTCTCAATCTTATCTACGCGGCATGCTTTAGTCGAACTAGTGGATTTATTTATTCATTCTTTAAAGAAAGAAAGCATAATACTGAACACCCACCACCTTGCCTTTCTTTTATAAAGCCCATGAGACAGCCACCAATATTCTAACAGGATTATTGCATTAAACCAATAGAGCAGGTTGCAGCCCTCTTTGTCGTAGATAAAATATCTTGTTATATAATAATAGAAAATAATGACTGCCATAAGCAAGAAATCCAGAAATTCTTTTTATTTTAGGAATATTAAAATCTAATGACAATACATACTTATGTTAACTAGAGTACGATTCAACAGAATACTAGATACAGGCTAATTCTCTCAATTTTCTTAATCGGTTTAAAAGATCCTCTTAACCGTTTGATGGAGGTCTTTCAATTCTTCAGAAAGTGACTAAAGATGCCCTGTTATGGGAATTCAAGGCTGCTCATTCCTTCTAATCCAGGATGCACAATAATTGTTTATGTAACTGAATTATGATTTTACCAAATTCTTCATTTATCTATATTATAAAAGGAAACTTTTATTTCTCTCTCCGATATCTCCTCCAAAACCACCCAATGTACAGTGATGAAGTTTACTGAATATTAATCTGTCGAGATCAGTGTCCCATTAAAAAAATTAGAGAAAAGTTATGGATTTAAGCTAAAAAATGCTTGAAAGTTCATTATAGATTTATCGTGATTAATTTATCAAATTTTTTTAGCCAAGATTGTATGTTATGATGACCCAAATCACATTTAAAAACCGGTTCTCAGTGGTTTCCAACTCTCAAAGCGAATGACTCTTAGAAACAAGTGATTGTTGTTATTCAATTACAAATAATAAAAAAAAACATGTTATTTAACTTACAGGGAGTTTTAAACTGGAATCTTTTTTTTTTAATTTAAATGACATTTGACCTCCTCCAGCGTAAAGACAAAAGCGTCATGAAAAACATGCCGTTCTGTACGAGAAAGTAGCAGTGATTTGATTGGTCAGTATTATAAGAACAACTGTCGCCTTTTCTCTTCGGAGTGGCGGCTGGGAATGTATACACCACTTCTATTGAACGCGTTTCGTACTTCTTTTTATATCTAAGATAGCGACCTGATCCACAAATTGCCAACCACGAACCGTAAAAACATTCATGTTAAGCCATTTTGTTAACCTGCGTCTCTTAATTTGTCTTGCATGAGTTATACAGATTGTGTCTAGACCTAGAATTATTGTATCTAGTTTCAGAATTATTGTAAACTTTAGTAATCAAGTGTAACTCAATACCTTTTAAAAAGTCTGTAAAAAAATTTCTGTAATATTGCCTGGGCAGTTATAGGTTTATACTTTGTATTGAAGAGCGCTTTTTCAACATATTAGGTCGAGCGCTACATTGTATCTGTAATGGGTCATCAGCACCACATTATGGTCTCGGTGGAAAGAAAAACTGAAAAGAGACTGCTTAAAGGATTGCACCTACAATTAGTTTACTCTTTTTGCTTGGGATTTCTTCCTCATTTAAAGAGTGTACAAGACAACGTGAAAAGAATTCCAATGTCTCAAGGTTCTATATAATTTAAAACTGAATTTAAGTGGCTCTGGAAGAGATATAATCTTTACATTTTGTAAAGTTTGCTTTTCTTTAAAGTAGTTGAATGGCTCTGGAGAAAATATATTTGTTATTGTTGTAAAATTTGCCTTTCGTTATTGCAGTACTCTTCCCCACCTGTTCATTGTTGTAAAGTTTGCTTTTCTTCAGTGAATTTGTATACTTTGGATGACATTAGTCTGCTTTTCATGTGAAGTTTGCACTCATTTAATGAAGTCTTCTCCATTTGTTCATTTGAACGGACAATCATGTTTGTATTTCATAAGAAATGGCGTTCACACAGACAAATATAACACATTCAAAATATCTGACGCTTACACCAACAGTCAAAGATGTGTATATTTAAGTCAAGAAAAAGAGTCAGATTTAGATCATGTTCCGAAAAGTGGGAACAAATTTTCCGCAATTGGTTACTGGACAGAACTCATGTTTCTTACTAGGTTGCAAACATTGAGATACCGCATGCACTTTAATTATAAATTCCCAAGATTTTGTTTTCTTTCTTTTTTTTATAGGTAAAAAAATTATTTGACGATCATAAAGGAATGGAAGTTATAGTGCCTCGAAATAAATAGGGTATCAGATTATGAACCGTGTTTGAAATTAGAATGTTTCATTTTTTCCATGACGTCATTCTTCTTTTCTTAGGCTTTGATAATAATCACATGACGCTTTTAAACATTTTTATTTTTTTAATGAAGAGCGAACGCCCTACAAACAAACGGGAATGCTAGATCTAGATTTGTTTTTTTGAAAACGCGTCATTTGCCGAGATTTTAGGCATGGAATCTCGTTCTGTTATATCTGGCGATTGACGCTCTCTTCCTTTTTATGAAAAAAATCACCGCCAGTGACACTTTATGATGCATACAGTAGACACCCCGATCTATGAGGGCTCTAGCGATTTTTGAGGCATGGCATGCATTCTAAAATGATAACACAGTTCGAAAAGGTTACGAAGTGGAATTCTATACGGTTGGAGAAAAGATAGAGATTTTCGAGTTCAATGCAAAGAAATGTTAGGCCGAACAGGTTTCTTTTTGATTTCTTACCCGAATTTGAATCACGGCAAATCTTTCGATTTTCCAAGACTTTTAGCCTGTGATTTGCGACCCATTGATCATTTAAATATAGATGAAAAATGTGTAGAATTCGCAAATAATATGCACTTATCACCTGCAGAGGAACGAATACCCCAAGTTTATCGTGGTAACTTTAATGACAGCGAGTTAGCTATATGCCTAGTAAGATTTTCCACAAGCGCTTTTTTTTTCCTGCAGACCTATAATTGGCGAGTGTTGCAATCTTTGTCACTTATTGAAAATCTCGAGTGTAGAGGTTAAAAACAGTCAAGTGTTTTATAGAACTGATTGCTTTGATCACTGAATGCACACAGATTGGATTGGGTACATTTCTATAAACGTTTAAATACAAAAAGAATATCCCCTGTACCCTCCGCCCCCGCTCCATTTCCCCCTTTTGTGTCACATGCATTTAAAAATGGAAAAAAAAAGTTCGAGAATTAATAATCGGTGCGACTGGAAACGCTCAGGTATAGCCACAGGGAAAAGACAGATTAATATTTTTATTAAAAATTATTCGCATTAATTTTTTTGTGTGTGTCTACGGTTTGAAAAGATTTCAGGGCTTTAAAAGCTTTACCGTTCAAAACATATTGGCTTAAGCTTGAACTGCGTGAATATTTCCTTCTTACTTTTTTGATTAGACAAAGAATACCGATGGAAAAAAAATATGGCCTTTGAAAAACTGCATAGATGGAGTAGAATAAGTTTTACATTCGGCGCGTCGAGATCCGACCGACAAATACAAAATAGCCTTTTGCTCGGAGGATTATAAATTTGTACTTTTTTTCCTTCGATGCATTGCAGACAGGCGGTCTGTAATTCCAAAGCTAGAGAGTAGGTTTGGAGTTTAGTTGCATCATTTTTATTTATGAATCAGTAATATAAGGTTTGAAAATCACTGTTTCAGTGTGGCTGTCAAAATAAATGATGGGGCTAAGTTTTCAATCCTAATAACTTCTTTTATACAGCCTTTTGGGTGGAATCGTTTTCAAAAGGGGTAGGTGGGACCAATATTAAATCAAGTTTCAGCCAAACTCAATAGGTCACTAAGTCGACTCACTTGTCACTGTTTCTCTGTGGTTTATTAACTTTTTACACATGAAGAGAGCGGGGTGGAGACGCAAAAGAGACCTCTCACAGGCGAAAGTTATGAAAGGAAACGTTTCAAGAAGCGTGACTTATGCCCGTATACTAGGCATTATCAACATGAATATGCAAATTATCTGGTTAAGTGCATTTTGAAAAGGCCATGTAGTTAAAAGACCATTCGAAGTTTGTTAAAGAAAACTATTCCTACTGTAAGTCAAGAGGTATATTGTAATAGATCGAGTTCTTTCCGAAATCTTTAAGGCTAGCATCAAAATATCAAACATCCTAGCACTGTCTTTCCAGACAACCATTCCCTGGGAGTAATTTTTGTCTTCGGATTTTATGTTCAAGTACAATAAATTAATAATTTTTAGCTAACCTCACTTGAGCTCTTAAATGTTTTATTTCTTTGGCCTACTTCCTTGAATATTGAATAACTTAGTTGTTTTAGCGAGCTTTTTTTTTTTTTTTTTAATTATTAAATTCATTTTTTTCTTCTTTACATTTCTTGTAATTCAGTGATCTTGGGATTTAATTAATGTTTCACACGAAATTTTTGCGATGTTGCGCGAGTGGTTGGGCACAAAGATAGACAGACATGTACGTGGGAAAAGAAGGTGGGAGACAGACAGAGTGTTAGAAATAATCGTGAAACAGGCAGAAAGGAGGAGCAGTGAAAGAAAACAAGACAAGAATGAAATAGAGTAAAAGGTTTGTGTGTTAGGGTGGTGAGATAAAGAGAGCAGGGAGAAAGAAAGAAAGAAAGAAAGGGAGTAATAATACAATGGAAAGCGAGGGGTAAATGGCATGGGTTACGAAAGAGCTGTTGGTTTTTAGTCCATTTCGTACCCGTATTAAACAGATGGGAAGTGTAACAGTTTGTTTGCATTTAAAAAAAAAAAGTTTCTTGCGACACGAGATATCTCTCGTGCACTGGTAAAATTTGGTCAACCTGTTTCCACTACTGTAAATAAGTCGCAACCAGTTGAAAAGAAACTTTCTACGTAAGATAGGAAACGTGCGAGAGAATAAAAGTTCATAAATGGTGCTTGTTGTGTCGGCGAGATCAAGACGTCCTGTCCAAAGATCGGCTTAGATAGTGAAAGGGTCTTATTTTGCTTTCTGTTGCTCCCTCAATGACATATATAGATGTATGTGACTGCCAGCAAAAGGCGGCGATTCACTGAGATCTAAGAGGCGCAGAAATTAGATTTAAAAGAATTGATTTGAAATGAATTACGGCAATTAAAATGGTTTGCTCACTAGATTAAAGGTATTTAGGATAACAGTTCCCTCAATAGGTTGGGTTTTAAGTTTTGTTTGGGTTTGTTTTTGTTTGTTTTGTTTTTTTAATCTGATTTCAGTATTTTTCAGCGCTTACAAAACCAACGCAATGGTGAGGGATTCTTTTGATCGAAATAAAATTCGAAAAGAAAAGAAGTGGGTCCAACTTGCGCCCAGCCGTCAAAGCTGTTTGATTGCCTGATATCATCCATTTCTCAGTGTGGGGTTATGGACCGTTATTTCTCTTTTGTATCTGAAGTTCACAGTTCGGACATTCCTATTTTATTTACTTACATGGGTGAAAAGATCAAAGAGTTAATTGAAGCTAATTAAATTATTCTTCAACTGAAAGAGCTCAAGGAGGTATTTTAAAAAAGTCGATTTTGATATAAGTACATTGAGACGTTTTCTTTACGTTAATTGTGCCATATTTTTTTTTTGTTTTTGTTTTTGTTTGTTCTGGTCTATTTCTTATTTTTGATTTATAGGGGTTTTTTTTTCCGCCATATTAAAGGGTTTTATTATAATGTTAGGAGTTGTTACAAGGTGGGTAATGTACATCATATTTAATACAATGTTTCGGTTCATCTTGGTTCTTTTCATGATGAGTGGTGAAATCACCCATCTAAATACATATAATATTTCACTGTAACCTCGAATAATACATAAAACGAAACTGGTAAAAAATATTGATTTTTACAAATACGTGAAGTATGAAATGACAGTAACAATAAAATACTCTTAATCCAAAATACATGGTTAAATAAAATTATTTTTAGTTCTCCAATAATGTTCGTTTCCTACAACAATTAGACCTATCCTGGCTTACACAAAGTAATTTTAAACTAAAAATATATCTACAGCATATAGGATTTCGGATCAACGCATCTCTAAAAATAACACTTAATAATTCTCATAAGTTTTGTAAAATAATTTGAACCAATCAGGATTATAAAACCGTGCACTGTGTGAACTGCACCGTCAGGCCAATCTCCCGTCCGAGGTGTGTGGCCAGCCCAACGATCTCCTCAAATTGCTTTGTCTCGTGCTACTCGCCAGCCCAAACGTAAACCAAATGAATAGTTGTGCACCCAAAGACTTTGACTTCTTATTGTGCTTCCTTCCCGCACACCAAGCGATATCTTTGCTAACTGATCGGCTCAGCACAATAAGATGTTTACTTACATCAGCGTGTGACCGCACCTGCTATTATATAAGCACAAAAAGCGCTGCTTTATGAAGTAAATGTTATGGAAAGTTCGGTATTCACCCAGTAAGCATCGATCTTAAAGTCTTCCTTGCGCTTTGTTAAAGTCGTTTAATAAGTCGAATGTAGTTCATTTCTAAAGCAAAAAGCTTGAAACTAATAAAGGGACCTTTGGAATGACGTGGTTGCTTTATTAACACTGCTGAGGGGCTCTTTAAATTGCTTATATTTTATTATAATTATATATTTTACATAATCTTTATTTCTTGCGTACTATGATTTAGCCAAGTACAAAAATCTCTAATGTCCAAATAGATTTTATATTTCCGCGAAAGAGCTTTGCTTGAGCTACCATTTACCAATCAAACTCTTAATCTTAATCAATACTAACTACGTCAGGAAATAAACGCTGAGGTTTTAATAAACAGCGAAACACAAAATTAATATTAATACTCTCTTGTTGGATTCCTTTGTTACAGAGAGATTTCTACAGTGTGAGTGGCTGTGATGTATGTGTGGTTGACCTCTTAACGGTTGATGGTCGGACCATTTGGTGCATACAACCTGTCCATTACCAGGTGATATTGATATCTGCAGCAGAGATTTGATCAGATAGTTTGAATAGCCAGCCAACAACAAGGTGATCGCATGGCTTTCGTTTTAAATTTTAAGCATTGAATGGGTGAAGGAAGAACTGGTAAATTACGGACTAAATTTTTAGAGCATCAGCTGAACCAGCTGCGACCAGCCTTTGAGAGTCTCTTTTCCATATGATCAGGTGAAGCTGCCATTAACTCTCTGCAAATCTCACCTGTCTATATTGATCACAGCCTGAGTCTTAAACAATAATGATGGAACATAGTAAGAAAAACAAATAATACTAAACAGATAAATATGTGGCAAAACATGAGGAAGACAAGAAAATGATAAACAACTGACAAATGATCTTTCATTTTTAATGTGCAAACAACGTTCTGTGAGAAAAGAATGAAATGAAACAATGAAACACTTATGTTACAATCCATGGCAGTGTCACTCTCTGAGATCTATCTCTCTCTATTTCTCTCGGTCTCAAGTCAACATTCAAACACAGCCTTTGAAGCCAAGAAAACAAAGTACATGTATCTTTTCCTTTAAAGAAAAGAAAAGTCACTTCCAAAGACTCGATTAACAAGTGCAAAATTTGTACTAAATCATGAAAAAGATGTTAACGTATAATTTGCAAAGGTTCACAAGATCTAGAAAAAGAGAAAAATCAAGGTTTACAAGACACCTACACCCAAAATACATTTAGAAATATGAAGATTAAATAAAATAAATGAATAAAAATAAGCATTAATAAATTTCTTCTTTCCCTAGTTTTCCTGGTTAAAAACAAAAAGATTAAAAAATACACACATAAATTTTGGTTGAATGACATAGAATTATAGATTCACTACCCTAATAGCAAAACTGAGTGAAAACTGACTTATGCATCACTGACTCAGATGACATGAATGATTACAGTGTTTTATAACAGGCAAATTCAAGTTTGATGGTAACAATAATAAATGAGAGATTGCAAAGTTGCAACTAACCTTCCCATGCACACCAGTTGGTTTCAAATAAACAACTCTCTAGGGAGATACCAGTGACCGAGTCAGCCACATCATAGACAATAGATTATGGGTGAGGACAATTTCCTCTTCAATGATCTTGAATCTTAGTTTTTGCAACCTTACATTAAACTCCCTATTTATCCACCAAAACAAAATTTAAAAAAAAATTACAGAGATTAGAGAGGCAGGCATCCACAACACAAAAAAAAAGAGAAAGTGAAAAGACACTTTAATTTGTGGCGTTTTACATTTGAGTGATCAGTGAAAGATACAGCTGTTTCACTAGCAATACTGGAATAAGAAACATCCAGTTCCTAACAATGAGTGTGAAAAAATCAAGATCCAGTTCATTGCAAATATTTAGAGCTACCATTTGTCAGCTTAGACCCACATTAAATCTGCTCAATCCCACAAAACTGCACATTGCCACTTTCATCTTTCACCAGAAAAACTTATTAGGCTCAAAACTTCCATCTCCTTCAGCTTTCTAACCTGTCAAATATATTAAAATACTTTTTAATCGATACTGAAGTAAAAATTTAAGGAGAAGCAAATGAAATTCATAGCTTGATAGTTGATATTTCTGCTTATCAAGAGACATTGAGAGGGTTCATGGATAATTTTCAAAAGTCACATAGCTACAACATAAATATTATGACCCGATCAAACAGTTTTCAGTATCTTTATGTTAAAAAAGTATGTTCTTGAGTTTTGATTTTATCAGGTATATTTCAAACTAAACATAAAGAAGAAATCAAAGATTAATCAGTGAGAAAAAAATGGCAGAGCATTTTTGTAACAAAAAAAAATGTGATATAAATAATACTAAGACCATTCATTTTCCAAAAAACAAGATGACAAACATAAAAATGAAAGCACAACCAATACATGTATATAATTACCTATCAGAAATCAAACATGCACGCACAGTTCCCAGTCTCGACATTTTAATGTCCTTCACAAATGGTGAATGTTTTATGCCAACTTAACAAACCACTGAACATTTTCTTTCAAGGGATGAAGGGTTTTTGTCAATGTTATTTGGTTACCGATAACCTGCAAATACACAGCTTTCTTTTTATAAATTTCCTTGCATACTTTTCTATTTTGCCAACATGGCTTTCTTTCAAACCAAAACTCATCCTTCAAAAATGACAAATCATGCATTTGCACATACAGGCACATTTGAATTGAAGTCTACTCCAGTTATTTTGACCTTGTTTAAGACATCTGACTTCAGTGATTGTATCACTAGAGTCTCAATGTTGTGATTTTCTCTATACACATTATTCTCAAATAACTAATCCTGTGCATTACTCACTGATTTTCTTTTATTCGCTACAAAATAAAAGATTAGCTATACAAAGTAAACAGTTGAAAAAAATAAATATTATCAGGTACTTTTTGCATCTGTAAAGAAAAAGAATCAGTTATGCCTTCTTGCAAAGGACTTTAGTCTTGGTTTCACCTAATGTTAAATTTGAGCAATAAAAGTAACTTTGTGACTGTAAAAAAATTAAATATACTTACCAAGATATATATGATCATAATACATTTCATACTTGAGCTTCTTTTTTTCTTTTTCACACAAAAACACTAGCAGAAAAGTGAGGGTTTTTTTTCTTTTTTAACTTGTTTCAGTTGACACCAAAACCAACAAATATCAAACATCTCAAACCTATGTAAAAAAATATATCATAACCATGAGCAGGTGGAGTTTGTCACCAGCTATGGCTCAGGATTCTTAAAAAAACAGACTGATGGTTCAATATTTTTGGAGAAAATTTCCCATTCTATCAGAAAAATGGAAATTGATGCAATCTGTTACAAGGACAAAAAGAGATGGCAGCAAAATCTGATACCAAATAGGTAGAGGAAGTTAAAAAAAGAAAAAAGGAGTTTGAGATTGAAGCCATCTGCTCTGTGGTTCCTAAACTACAGGCACTTGCTGTGTGATTAGTTCTTGGTCCTGAGATAGATGGTCTCTGGGTGCATCACTCCTCCAGTGAGCTCCTCCTCCACTCCCTCCAGCATCCAGTCATGATTGACGACCTCGAGAGCCTCCCACTCTGCCTTGAAAGCTTTCATGGGATCTGGTGGTGCCATCATCGCAGAACCGGACATCTGATCCTGCATGGCTCGCGTCTGGTCAGCAGCTGGCATATTGGACAGAGCAAAAAAGAGAAAATTGTTAACCACCTGTTATCTACTGCAAAGCTAAGCTTCAATTAGTCAGATATGGATCCTTTGAAATTTTCTTGAATTTGTCTATTTTTTTTTTGCCAAGGCCTTCTTTGAGTCTTTAATAGTAACACTTCTGCCTAACTATCATGTATATGAACACTTTGAGAGAATCATGAATTTATATGAAAAGGAAAGAAAAAAATGAGGATGAAACTTGCAAACAATTTTTGCATAAAGTAAAGCAAGTCCAAGTAGAAACCAGATTTAAAAAAAAAAAAGTAAAATTTGTACAGACAAAAAAAAATGTTTGATAAAGTCATTTTCCTTTGGTTCAAAAGAGAAATACCTCTTTACAGTCCTAAATTAAATTGATATAAATCTCCAATGCTGGATTGTTCCCAGGCAAATAAAAAATGAAAAAAAAAACTTGACGCAATAATCGTTTTTTTAGTCCCTTCCCCCCCTCAAAAAAAAATAAAAAAAATTAGCCAATTAGAGATTTGGAAGGGAATGTGAGCAACTCACCATTGTCCTGTCCTAGAATGAGCGTATACATGCTCCGTAGACCAAATACGTTCAGGAAGTACCACGAAGCTGAGCTGACCCTGTCAACAAGATGGTAAGATTAAACTTTAACAAAGGGCAGTAAGTTATGAGAGAAGGGAACAAATCCTTTCTGATCTAAAAAAATATAGTTTTGATTATTGATACTTCTATGTACAACTATTAAGCTTGGTCTAAAATGGGATGACACAACACAGCTTAGTGATTTGATTATGGGTTCTCATTTGTTGAGCTCCTATACCTGCATCAACGAAGGGAAAAAACTCAAGAAAAGTGTCAATTATGAAAATCACTTTAAAAATATTTCTGCTCTCCCTTAGGTGAACAACATAATGATAACCTGCTTAGCTACTAGTGAAAGGAGAAATTGAAAGTAACACAGATCTATGTTTAAATCCAAGAATAAGTTTTGATAATGTTGACACATGAAAACAATGTCAGCTCTAAGCAAATGAAAATTGCTAGTCGCAACAAATGTTCACTTAACACTTTAAATCAAGCAGAAAAAAAAAAAAGAATTCACTTAAAGTCAACATCTTTTGGGAAACGTTTGCTTAAAATCAACTAATTTTTTCCATCCTAAGGAGTTGACTTTATCCAGATTTGGTGTAGTTCTTTAGATAGTTTAGATGGCAAAAAGTAAACATAGTTTCCAACGTTGTTTTTTTTTAGCTTATACAGCTTTTGGTAATGACAGAATCTGAGAAAATGATTTAAAGCGCACTTTTAGCAGGGTTTTTTTTTTTTAATTTTGAGCACTAGACAGAGAAATCTTGTAATTTTATGTTAAACAAAATTAAGTAATTATTTGTCAGTGCAAGACAGTTTCTGATGAAAGCTCAAAACCTAACTTAAGGCAATGGTGGTCTAAACTTGTGGACCATAATGCTAATTCAACATCTGTTAAAAAAGATCATCAAAACATCCTTAAAAAAATATATGCACTCCACTGCAGTAGCTAGATTGTACAACCTTGTTAGTGACAAAATTTATGACCTACAAAAGTTTATATTCATTTATTAGATCTGCAAAGACGAAACAATTGCAAAACAAAAACTGACTTCTGAGGGAACAAAGTACTTTTTATGGCTTTTTTCTCATAGTGATGAAAAGTGGACTGTGCTCGAGATTACATGATCATCCCTGAGCAAAATTAACCCTGCTAAAAGCAGACAAAACCTGAAGATTTAGAAAGTCTAAAACCAATTAGATTGTCCTTTGGTCTAGGTTATAATGACAGGGATGAGAACTGGACACACATTGTTTGTTTTTTTCTTTGCTGAATTCTTAAAATCAGTCAATGTGACCTGCATTGTTTAAAATAACAGTGAGGTGCAGATGTGAAGACAGACAGAAAAATGTTTTTCAGACGATTGAAAGGATAAGTAAAAAAACTCCATGGCCCCAATATCTTGGAAGGTTTCAACTACAATATAAATCTGGAATATTGCATATGGAATAATAAATAATGGACAAAAACCAATGATATCCATATATTACATCACCCTGCTTTATGCTTTCACACAGGATGATCCTTGGTGACTAAGAAGTGTCCCATTCATCGTAGAATTATATTTTCACTTTATCTTTTTCTGTAAAACTTAACATACATGCCTGAAACAGGTTCAACCCAAAAAATGGTTAAGCCTTACTTTTTTTTATTTTCGGCTCTGCAGGAAGTATATAACCTAAGTGAAACGAAATATTGCAGCAGCCAAAACACTCAGGCCGAAATAAAAAGTTGGAGCAAAAAAGTTGAAAAAAAAAAAACCAAGAAAAATTTGAAAACACAGAACAAAAGCAGAAAATGAGAAATTTCATAGATTTTTTGAAAAAAAAATCAGGATGATTCCACATAAATCAGAATCAGTGGCTGGGCTGTAAAAGCATGCAACAGTGATTTTTGAAAATGCTAAAATTCCCAGGAGCAAGTGAATAACTGATAAAAATTACCATGATGCATCCAGTGTGATCAGCTCCACGCCTCTCTGAAGCATGGGCTTGAAGCGAAAGGTAAGAGGAAAGGGCACTTTGGCTGTTGGAGTAAAAGATTAATAAAAAAATTAAAACAAAACATGATTTAAGTCTCTAATTTGGTCTGAAAGACAGTGATAGAGTAGAGTCAGTGGGAAGCCATTTCACATAATCTTAAGTCAGTAAAAGAAATTGACTCATTCTATACTTTCCCAATCCGTTTTTAAATTTTTTTAACTCAACCCTACTAAGTAACTCCAGCTCAGGTAAAGCCCTGACCCTAAAGAAGGGACATAATTCCCTACAAAAAATAGATGTATACATTGAAAAAAATATTACAATCAAACAAAACAAGATAAAATTATGAAATAAAGTGAAAAAAAAATCTAGAGGTCTTTTTTAATTTTTAATAAATCATGGTTTTAAGACAGTAAACCAGTTTTCTAAGACTTCTCCTTCACTTAAGGCTGGCTCCACCACCATTTCAGATTTTTCACCATCAACATCTCGATTTACCATCATCTCAACATCACAATCTGACTCCCGATCTCAAACGGACAATGATAATTATTTTCAAGCTTTTTGTAGGGATAACCATGCAGATAACAATAATAAACAGTTTCTGTAGCATCTCTGAGATGATTCAAGTGATCACCCATCCTAATTTAAACTTAAGATCTAGCTCGGCCTTGAAATCGTCAAAAATCGTGGTCAAAAACAGTCAATTTCGAAGCGCATTTTTAGATCGAAATTTAGTTTTCTGGCGAGATTTCTGGTAGTTATAAGGAAAGAAAGTAGATATCCAGAATATGAAAGTAAACGGGCGATATAGATACACAACATAGTGGGCGACAGCGGGCGATATAGGTGGGGTTGAGTTGAACACTTATTAAAAAGCTGTGAATTGACAGATCAATTGCATAAAAGTGCACTACCTTGCGGGATTTTTAACTGCACACTTATTTAAATTTACATACGTTAAGAAAAAAATCCACTAATAAATATAGGCTTTACGAAACTAGTTATTTATTCAAGTTATTTACACAAAGACAATTTTTTAGGTGGGCTCATTTATTTTTCTTTATTTCTAGTATTATATTTCAAATCTAATCAACAGTTTCCAGCAGTGATTCTGCTTAACTCAATGGAGATGTTTACTTTGAGCCATATCCAGCTCAGGAGAGGCATGATTTTTTACCATTTGAAAAAAAAATGTATCTAATTTGTTTTTAAAGTTATTCTAGAAATGATTTTTTTTATTTGTAAAATTCAATTTTTTATCCTTTCACTCATGCAAAATAATGTAGCATACAGTTAGTGATGTATTTTTCATGATTTTTTTTAATTTCATAACCAAAAGCAAAAAATTTTAAAAAAAATTTTCGATCAGTGGAAGCACCCACAAAGCAAGCAAGCAATAAGAAAAACTCATCTTTTTGTCCAAAAACATAAACATTACAACATCTCAGATACCAAGGTCAATTTTAGAACAGGTTTTCATGAATCTAACGCCTGTTGTCGTTGCATAACTCCTCTCTACATGCCATGATGAGTTGTAAATCTAGTAAAATTTGCCCTCACTCGGGCCTTATAATTTTATATAGAAGTAAATAAAAAAAAAGGCTCAAAACCACCAATTTGTAGTCAAAGGGGGGCTAGAATCTTAAATGAATAGTCTAAGTACGGTTTGAAAGTAATTTCCCCTGCTCGCTTACAGCACGTACAACATTGAGTTAAAGCTGATTCAATTTCCAAGAGTTTAAATAAAAAAATGCAACTCAATTTGTTTTGCCCTGTTAAAGACCCACAGAAACTGAGGGGATGTTTCAAATTTAGAGCCACTCAATACAGAGTAGACAAGGTTTTCTTCCTTGCAATCTGAATAAATTGGACATTGCTCAGTCAACTGTTCTCTCTAGTCCAAAGATTTGACTTGTCACTATACTAATTTTTAGAGGGATAGAGATGTTTCATTTGAATATAATTTGAGAAAAAAAATGATTAAAAAAAAAGCCTTTAAATTTTAATTTAGATCTTGACAACAATTAATCTCCTCTGATGTTTTGCAAACACATCTATATGTCACTCACTCGTCAAGAAGCCTGAGAAAGCCCAGTTGATCCATCCTCCAATGACTATCATGGGCAGCACATTGGTCACATTTCCTTTCATCATGTCTGTCATCATAGATGGATCTTAACATTCAAAAAAAAAGAAATGATAAGTTAATTTTTAATTTGGGTGTCTTATGTGTGTCAAATATGTCATAATTTTGTAAAAAAAAAAAAAAAAAAAAAAGAAAATCAAAACCTCAAAACATGCATAACAGAAGCTCTGATGTAACTTCTTGTGTTAGAGGTTCTGAACCCAATTACGGGTTCCAGATAGGTCATAATTTCTTATTAGTTTCAGGATAATTTTGGAATAGTTTCTTGCAGTTCTCAACACAATTGACTTAAGCTGACTAACTTTTACAAAATTTAAGCGAATCTACTCTCAAAATAAAAGTATGCAATTGATAAAATTACAAATATATCTTTTTACCAGTCATTGGATTTTTTGCTTGACTTTCACGTTGTTCTGTTTTGAAAAAGCCCCTTTCCTCATTGTTAAAAAAACTTTTCCGGATCAGAAATGAATGTTTCGGAATATATTTTCCGTTCTCTCTGAGAAGACGACTGCGGATGAGCGCATGGCTGAAACAAAAATTAAAATCAACAATTACTTATGTGCAGTAGACATATGATCATCTCTTAGTTCTTAACCGCACTCACAGTCTAGAGATGAACACAGAACAGTCTCAATAAGTCACAGGTTAAATACAAAATTGCAATATTTACCCACATAATCGTTTTCCAAAATGAATTGATATTGCAACTTAGATCTATATAAACATCTAAAATCAATACCATTTGATCACCTAACTGTTGAATAAAAGTTCCTGAACACCAAAAACAATTTAAAAGCTTCCTCTTACACTAGTGACATATATTTTATGCTGCTCTATCTTTTTTCTTTAAAAACCCAAAGAAATCTTTTAAAAATTTGTAGGAAAGAAAACTGTCGAACAAAAAAAAAGAGGCTGATAGACAGAGTCTGAACTATGGATCTATTTCAAAAGTGATTGAAATAAAATAAAAAGAACAGCAGACTTTCTAAGTAATCAAAAACCTAGATCTAACTGTACACTTTAACCATTAGACCCACAAGCTAACAAAATAGACGTTCTAGTTGAGCCACTTTAGCATTGGCTGGAGCACTGAGAATTTAACATTGAAGCTTGTTTTACACTTTGCTTAGAACTAGTAGGGCATTTTGACTCTTTAAACGCAATTGGTCACATGATTAAATATTCAATTTATGCAGCAGCTCTAACAGTGGCCAGTAGCATTGAGTGGTTTTATAATAGCCCTACCAAACTGATTATTTGCTGAAGTAAACTTTTCTGATAATGGAAGACACGGCTGTTAAAAGGACCAAAAAGCGGCAACTTAGTTTGCTTCCAGGCCCTAGCTCAGATGCCCGCAGTTAGTGGGCGGATCGGTGACAAAGGCTTATTTGAAAAATAATGCAAATCATCTAATGTAAATTTCACGCAGAGAGGCTTAACTTTGATAAAAGGATATATAATAATGTAGAGTCATATATGAAATTTCCTCAAGTATGGTTGAGTTCGAAGTTAGTTATGGCACTTTTCTTCGGTACAGGAAGTGTAGAATGGAAGATAATTTATGCCATTAGCATAATTTATACATTTAACCTTACCATGATGGTTCTAGCAAATTAAGAAATAAAACAAAAATACAATTGTGTGTCAAATTCAAATTAACCACCTTGATTGATGGGGACAATTCGGAGATTTTAACTTCCAAAATTACAAAAAAGTTTGAGGTGGTAGGTAATAATGCATAAATTAACTGTTGCATATGAATACTATTTTTTATACCAAGGTAGGAAACTACATGATATTATACTTCTGCCTGCAAAATTGTCGGAAATATCTTGGTAAATAAAGGAATTAGGGGGTTTTACGTCCTAAACATAGGAACACGAGTTTGGATCAGAGGGTAATTTATGATAATTTATGCAAAAATTGACCCTCACAAACAAAACTTTTATAATTATAAAATCTCTGACAAATTAGGATTCTACATAAAAAAATACAAATATCTGTCAAATTTCATGGAAACATATTGGTAAATAAAGAAATAAGGAGGTTTTAACTGCCTTCTCAACAAAAAAACAAAGCACCTAAAAGGTCCATTTTTTGGACCATTTACTCCTCTTTACGCCTAGTATATACACATTTTGGGATTACTTAAATCCTCAACTTATTTTTTTCTAAACCGATTTTCAAAATTTAAAAGATTTTCTTCTTTTGAGAGCAAGCTCTATAACTTCCAATCATTAGTAGGTAAATATTACAGCTTTGAAATTTTGGATTGGCATTGCTAAACAATTTCAGCCTACATAGACCCAACAGGGTTCAAAATCAACAAATAAAGCTTTATTCGATTCTAAGAGAGTGGATTTAAAGTGAACGGACTTGGGCTGATGAAAAACTGCCTCTCACTAGTTATAATGAGCTTCCAGTTCCTGCCAAGCACAACAAAATACATCAGAAAATAATCATGTTCAATTAAAAAATTAAAGATAACGGGCCGATAGTTAAATAGTACCCATAGAAGAACTAGACGTAAATCTAATCTAGATCTAGGCTAGATGACAGCTAAATCTAATTCGAACTAGATCTAGATCTAGATTAGTAGATATCTAGATCTAGATCTAGTAGAATCTAGATCTAGATCTAAATCTAGATAGAGATCTAGTCTAGATTCTAAATAACTTGAAGATTTTAAGCTCTAGAAATCTAATCTAGATAAGTCAAGCTTCTACCTGTCAGACACTTGTCGAAGTTCCGACTTTTTTTCAGAAGACAAAAGAATTGTGACATAATGTCTTAAAATTCCAATCAGGAACGTTATAACAACAATGGGTAAAAATACCCAAACACGAATGTTGGAATCAAGTAATAGTTCGGCCATCTTTAACTTATTGAGTGAGTCTGTCTACGTTTCTTATGTTCATGCGGAAGAAGAGTGGTCTTGTCATAGTTTCTTTTGGTTCCATCTGCAAAAGATTTGTTCATTTCTTCACCGTTCTCGAAGAAGAGCAAAGTCATCCGGTAGCGTGCGCCTAGATTATTATAACAGTGAAATCGTCACTTTTCTCGAATCATAATCCAGCCAGAATTCAAGAAGAACAAGAAAAGAAAAATAACAGGTAGCTTAAGAGTTATAACTCTGCTTCAAAAAAAAGAAAAAGAAAAATTTAAACGTTAGGGTTTTTTTTATTGTTTTTATGTGAACCGCAGAATCGGTAATTCAAAAAATAAAT
>JAWDGP010000452.1:77500-247500 GCA_033675545.1 Elysia crispata
TGATTGAAACTAAATGGTTTTAAAGAGTTGCAATTTGAATGAATGGGTCAAAAAAATCAATAAGCCCACCTAATTTTCAAAATAGACAAAAAACAATGACTTGCAAGCTGTGAGTTCAAGTCATGCTCGACTTCTTCCCCTACTTCCAGTTCTCTTCTTCTTCTCTCTCTCTCTCTCTCTCTCTCTCTCTCTCTCTCTCTCTCTCTCTCTCTCTCTCTCTCTCTCTCTCTCTGTCTCACACAATTTCTCACTGCCTTTTAAATGAAGCCATATGACTGTAAGCAAGTATCCATTATCACTTTAAATTAAAGAGAAATGTTCATGAATTACATAATGATCGAAAACAAACAAGAAAATCCGTCATATGATCTGCAGGTTTTTTTTTTCAACCGGCTGTTTCCACTTGACTTGTTCCCTTGTTGTGATAATATTATGCTAAAGCTTATCAAACGAACGGAGGGAGAGAGAGAGAGAGAGAGAGAGAGAGAGAGAGAGAGAGAGAGAGAGAGAGAGAGAGAGAGAGAGAGAGAGAGAGAGAGAGAGAGAGAGAGAGAGATCTTTATAAAGGTAGCTCTCTTGGACTTATTTTCAATTTTTGCCAAGTCGCAGACCGAGTCACCCATTTCCCATCACCAGCTCGCACCAGACATCGAGCATGAGACTCCTGGCCGCAGTAGCTGCTGCCCTTGTGTGTTTGGGCCACTCTCTTGCCAGGCATGATGCCCAGCAAGCCTGCCCGGCGTCCAAAGATTTCAGCGCTGTGGCGTTTGATGCTCTGACTTTCGCTTACGCCGTCACGTATGACGACCTCTCCACTGGCATCATGATGTACGACTACAAGACCGACAACAGAGTGCTGCTCTTCAACTCGCACACAGGCGCCGTCTACCGCAGACTTAGCGATGGGTCGTGTACCAAGTTTGTTCTAGCCCCTTCCAATGTAAGATCATGTCAATTTTCCATTCTCATAACAGATCCGATGTGTATACTCAAAGCATAAAATGGCTTTGTAAGTCTTCAATAAGATTTGTGAAACAACTCGTGTTATTGTCCAGCTTGATATATGTCTCCACCATGGAGGTCGCTGTAAATTGCTCACCGCCTGACCCTATTGGGCTGCGATATAATCTTGGACACTGCGGCTCCGCCAGGCGCGTGTAGATTTAGACAATAATACAACATGGGCTTCACATGTTGAGTTGAATAAAATTTAATGCTATCACTTAAACGAAAAAAATCTAATTCATTAGACGTTTCACGTCGAGTAAAGTACTTAATGAAAAACGTAAAGCGCGCCATTTAAATCGACATGAATCTTATAATTTGCCATCATGATTCGCCGTTCAAAAGTTCAGGTGAGGAATAAAACCGCACCGAAGAAATTCAAACTTAACATTGACAGCATAATTATGTATCTCCTTCAGAGCCCCACAACTTCATGAAGAAAAGCAAACTTTAAAACAAAGACAGATATAGTTATCTCCTCCACAGCCATCCAACTAGGAAGAAAAGCAAAGAATACAACATTAGATTTATCTTCTCCATAGACAATCATAATACAGTTTAAAATATAAATGTTTTCGCTTTCTAACCTATCATCAGATATTTCGATGACGCTTTTGTTATTACGCTGGAGTGGAGAAGGCCAACTTTCATTTCATTTTTCATTTATTCATTTTTTTTTTCACTCCATTAAAGTTTTTAAAAAAGATATATTTTTTCTGCATATCTATCTCTAAAAATAATAATCATTTGATTCAAGAGAGTCATTAGATTTAAAAACTGAAAGACATTCACAACCGCCGCTCCGGAAGAAAAGGTGGCGGTGACAGATGTTCTTTAAACACTGACTAATCCTATAATAGAACCGTCTGTTCTCCATCACGATTTTTGTCTTCACGTTGGAGAAAGTCGAATTTCGTTTCATCTTTTAATTCTTTTTTTCTGTTTTTTTAATCCACAAAAGTAAAATATTTATATTTGAAAGAACAAGATAAAAATTTTAAAAGGGCCATCCGCTTTGAAAACTGTAGGCCGCTGAGAACAGTCTTTGAAATATTTTTGGTTCATCATAACAAATTTTGGAGAAATTTCTGATGAATTAGTTACATAAAAATAAAAAAAGAACTTTCACGAGCTTTTTAAAGCCTAAATCAATAGCTCTTCCGCTTTTCTTTTTTTTTTTTTTAACTGACCCGCTTGGGACACTGATCTTGGCAGATCAAATTCAGTAAACCTCATCACTGTGTGTTGAATGGTTTTGGAGGACATAGCGGAGAAAGAAACTGAAGTTGCCTTTTATGATATTAAGCTTCTGCATTTATCAAACAAATATAATTTATATCCGCTACTAAGTAAAAGAGAAAATTTTACTGTGTGGATTCGATATCCTTGTAGAAGGCGAACTCCGTGCAATATGCTAGTGTCGACATCTCAATCATTTTACAATCTAAAGATATCGGAGGAAAGACGATCTTCTCTCGATCTCATAGTGATTTATGACCCTAGTGGTAGCCAAGGTTCTTATGGATATCACACCGCGGGAAAGTGTTTCAGCTTTTTTTTTTCATTTCTCTTCAATTCTCTATAGAATTAAGTCTGCTCTGCAATGTGAGGTGTCTTTTTTTTAATAATGAAATTTTGCACAAATCCTGAGAATGTACTTGTGTCAAGAATTGTTCTACCTGAGCGAGGACAGTCCATTGAACCTTTCGTTGGTTACTTTCAGCCTCCAGCAAGGCCAGGTATTCTGGCGAGGTGACCGTTCCTAGACTGTTGCCCTTGGTCGGTTGTACCATGGGGAAATACGATGTCACGAAAACCTGTCAACCCAATTGGGACCGCTAGCTTGTTGCGTCGCTGGGTCTATAGGGGTCCATAAGGCTCTACAAGGTAGAGATGTCACCTAATAGTTGTGATCAATACGAGAAATCGGCTATAACCAGACTCTCCTAATCTAATTAAATATCTTTTTAAACGTTTTTTAGAAGTCTACGAAATCCCGAAAAAAAGAAAGCCTTGCAGAAATTCATAGATGCCATTTATTAAATCTACAAGATAAGGAATGTGTTAAAGATCTATAAATGGATTTTTTTTTAAAAATCTAGCAAACTATGCTTTTCTATCAGGGGTTTTAATGAAGGATAAACTAAACACATGACATAAGAAAAAAAATGTATGAAAAGAAATTAGAATGTCAAGCAAATCAAAGTTTATGCTGCCAGATCATTGCACAGGGCAAAGATAATTATCCACTTGTTTAGTTTTTATTTCACTGGCTTTGTATTATAGTATAATAATCAAATAGTGACTACATTACCCATGTGCAAAATAAGTGCCTGCGTGATTACAAAGATGAAGAAAATTTTCAGGGTATATTCATGCAACTTTATGAAATGCTACAATGGATTTTGTCACTCCACGGTTAAAAAAAAAAAAGAGAAAGAAAACTTTAAAAAATAATAATTAACACCCCCCCAGAATTTTATGAACTTTATCCTCGACCTGTACGTGTTCAGCAGCCTCCAAACTTGCTCTCTCTCTCTCTCACACAGGCCCAGGGGCGCGAGATCCTGTCCTACACCGACAGGGCTGGGGTCAAACGGACAGGGATACAAGAAACTGTGGGGACTCTGGTCCTCAAGAGACTGCTCAGCGATAACTCGTGCTTCCCCAGCTTCGTCTCCGCTGACTTTGGCAATGGCATCGACTGGGCGTATTACTTCACTGATGCGAAACCGTGTATGTTTGAATCATTAAAAATAGAAAATCTCTCTCTCTCTCTCTCTCTCTCTCTCTCTCTCTCTCTCTCTCTCTCTCTCTCTCTCTCTCTCTCTCTCTCTCTCTCTCTCTCTCTCTCTCTCCATCTATCTCTCTTTCTCTTTCTTTCTCTCTCTGCCTCTTGATTTGATGTGAAACTACACCACTGGGACCCTTCTTAACTTCCAAACATATAAAAGAAGATGAGAACAAAGAACAAAACGATGAGAAGACGAGATAGAGGAGAAGGAGAGTGCGTTGAGAGATGATGGAGGAGAAGAGAAAGAAGAAAAAGAAGGGGATTGTTAAATTAGCAGACGAAAAAAGTGAAACGGAGAAAAAAATGGGGAAGTTGAAGGAGAGGAGAAGAAGAAAAATAAATACGATGGAAGTGAGAGATAGAAGAATGTGCTAAGTAGGAAAAAATAGAAAGAAATCAGAAAAAAATACAGCTATGACATTCTAAAACTCTAGATACCTTGTTTGTTTGGTGGTTTTTTCATTAACTTCGCGCCAAATACAGTTTTTTTACTCTTTCATCTAATGTGACGTTTTACCCTTACATTTTAGTGTGTTTTAAACGCTTCCACTCTACAATTTCTTAAAATCTTAAGTGAGACTTGGAAGATTCAACAACTGACTCTACTTCTATTCCAGTGACAAGTGATGGGCTACGGCATGTCGAGGAAACCTATAAGAGTTTTGTTGACGATGACTGCACCATCCAAACTTAGCCGATGACTTAGATCAGTCACTAGAAGCTGGACTGGCACAGATGGCATCTGTTTGTCCTGACCTCAACAACAACAATAACTATATAAAGGAAATAAAATAACTATAGTTCTGTGTTTGTCTATGCGGTCGCGGTGTATAGAGTCACTGCCGGAACATAAACCGCAGATATTTCATACCACACATTCTTTATGTTTCGGTTAAATTAATGAAATATAGGGCACTCTATTTTATATTATTTTGTTTGTTTGTTTGTTTTCTTTATTTTTATTTTCTTTGTAACATTCTTTTTCCATTAAATCCTCGATACAAAAAAAAACTTCTTTCGTGAGTGTGTGTGTGTGTTCTGATAATTATCGCTGTGCTAGTAAAACTGTGTATCACCATTAGGCTGAGGGAAACTGATTATTACAATAAAATATATTGAGTGTTTCAGCAGAATATTAAAGTGAAATAACTGTTTATGGTGGACTGGGATAGCATCATCAACCAGTCTGCGACGAGGAGCTGCGACATAGGATTTCTACAAAGCAAGAGAAAGGAAAGTGAATCGACACAAGGTGAGTTCTCCGTCCTCTCCACAACAAAAACACACAGACAGATAGACCTCTCAAACATCGCTGTCAGAGGCGTGCCTCAACCATTCCAAGTCAAGCTTGCAAGGCGATTACTGTATCAGTCTTTAATGATTTCGAAATTATTCTTTTCATGCTTAGATCTTTCTGAGGCTTTGCTTATAATGATTCGAACTGAATTTCAATGTGGACACCGCAACCAATAATTTGACTTTCTGTCTTTCAAAAGCACTCACACTCTATTCACTTGAGCGGTAAATCCAATATTCCTGGGTGAAGTCGCTAGGGATGACCCCAAAACTGATACAAACTAAAGTGGAGATAATGATACTTAAGTCTTGATATTGCTACTGTGTAGCAGTAGATTATTGCCTTTGTCTATGTTTCTTAGTACAGAATCCTTACGAGAAATCTCTCTTTTTGGAAGTCACATGTGGCAGGGATACCAGCAAAACAGTTAACCACAATATGGCTGGACCCATATGTGTGTGTGTGTGTGTATGTGCGTATGTTTGACTCAAAAGAGTTCAAAATTATGATGAGTATGGTGTAGATATTCAGAACTAAAACTATACTCTCCTTGTTTCCACCTAGGCATAAGGAAAGTGAGGCCTTGGGAGTATTCCACCATCAGACCAAATATTAAATATTAATGTAGCAATATATCATTATATATAAACCGCAGTCCTCCTTTGGTTTTTTATCTGAGATAATTAGACGGGAACCCAAACATAACTTTCAGTTCCCACAAAAAAAATTGGTGTATGAGGTGAGCAATTAAACTTAAAGCTATTCATTTTGAGCATCAAGTTTGAAAATTTGCCATTTTTGAGTTTTGCTAAATGGAAAACGATGGCGTTATAATCATGAGTTGCTGGAGAGTGAGAACTCACATCTTGTCTTACTTACCCACATAAGATTTTCGTCGTTTTTTACAATCATAGTCGGTCGTGATATAAAGGGTGTGTAAAAGAAAGCGTCGTAACTCAGACTGAGACTATCTGGCAAATTTTTATCCTGGCATTGGGCTTTTGTTGCAGGCAAATGATCGTGAATACAAACAAGCCAAAATTTGCTTTCAAATAGAAATTTACAAAATCTTGCTTGTATTTTTCTTTTTAAAATATCTTAAATGTGTAGTATTTCTACTAAAATCTTAAGAATGATAAAATCTTTCTAGTGACGCTCTCCTATTCACTTTCCATACCTTCAGAGTTTCAATTATCATGATAAATTTAATAAGTCTGTGGCTTCAGATGTAATGTGTTTATATCAAATACATGAACGTTTATGCAAAAGTGTCACTCTATATTTATTTTTGTTCGTTCATTGTCACACCTTTCAAGAATTTTATTTTTTACCTTTTTCCCAATTTTAATTAAGACCATCGTCCCTAAAAGAGGCGGAGTAAACAATAAAAAAAATCCAAAATTCAACAGACTGATTTTTTAAGGACATTCATTTAACCTTTATGATAGGTATTGCTATTTTTTAACAAATGGACAAACAGTAGTTCATCGAATAATACAATCAGGTAATTAATGTCAATTCACAAATTAAGTGAAATTAAAGTTAAAAGTTAAATAACATAAAAACAAAAATGCTTGTAAGAACTGTCGACTTCAAAGGTTCCATATCAGCAAGTCGGGCCGAGTAATATTTTTAACGTGTTCAAGTTTAAAGCTTAACGGGAGAAGAACGTACCGACCAGTGGAGTTAAAAGATGTCATCTTTCTGACAAGGAAATTAAGAATAGCATAAATTAACATGTACGTAAAAAGATCATTAGGTTAGAAAGTTCACGACTGGGCTTGGATATCTATATTAATGTATGATTATGCATGTTTGTACAGGTTCTCGGTGAACTCCTACAGAAAATCTTTGAAGCCATACACAGACTTAATGAGCGGAGATTGGCACTCTGAAGGTTCATATGTCTCTTCCAACAAAACAGGCTTTCAAAGAGTTGTCACGAAAATAAACCTTGGCACTTTCGCTGACAGGAATATATGAAGGTTTTTGTTTAAATAAATGGTTATGTGGGATTCACTTTGACTCATATTCCTTAAAAATGCGATTCTATCAGTAATACTGCACCAACCAACCAACCAGCCAACATGCTTGTTAGCTGCGGTAGGAGATAGCTCTGTTGTTTCTCTTCTGATGTTCCCCAACGGTAGAGGTGACGACCGGTATGGTATGTTTCTTGCTGGCTGTCCTAGGCGCCATTGGGCCATCCGAAGAGAGCGTCTGAGACGACAGTTTCGCAAGGACCAAGGAAACATTTTCAGAGCCATGGTTACTATTAGTTGAAGCTCGTAACGTACTTCCTGTTGTATCCTTGGTACTGTTGCGAGCTTTGGCTTGGAAGTCGAGAGCTCTATAGTTGCTGGTAAATCTCGGGGTGAGTCTACACTTGATGGCCGTACTTCTGGTGGCTCGTAGGTATCCAGCCACACGGGTCTTCCCTGACCTGCCAGTACCACAGGAAGAAGAGGACATCTCTGACGGACTGGCAGTTCCTGCTGCTGATGATGACATACGCTCAGAACCTGAGGACGTCGTGTTTGTGGTAGCTAATGTGTTAGATTTAATGATAGACTTTGGAAGCATCGCAGAGTTTTGGGTTGCTGTTGTTGAGCTCTTTAATGAAGAGGACGAAGCGATCGATGTCCTATGGCTTGCAGGAAAGCCAAGGCTGATTTCAGAAATTTCAACAGATTCTGGCAGACTTGACGTCTCTTGGTTGTGAGTGGGCTGTGCCTGATGCCAATTTCTACTTTCTCTTGCGTAACTGCCTGTGGTCGATACCTTCCTCCAATGAAGAGGCTCGTTGGAGATATCTTTCCTACCAGCATCCTCAAAATTAAGAGGATAAGGAGTCGAGTAACCAGATTCTGAGAGGTGATGTGGTAGAGAGTTCCCTGAAAGAACACGGCGGCCGTACCGCGTGTGCAGGGATCTCCGGACTGTCAATGCAGATTTTGTCGCGCGGATTCTATTTGTTGGCGCCGTATCCCATGGTCTGCCAGGATCAGGAGACAAGATCTGCTGCGGCGATTGGCGCGGGACCCCGCTGTGAAGAGAAGCGGAGCCGCCATACCCTTCATCACGGGTCCCACCCTGCTCCCCCTGGTCGCTGCCCTGCTCTTCTCTAAGAGCCTCTGTCTGAGCTCGACTCTTCACCGAGCCGACTTTATCTCTTGCCTCAGATGATGCAGAACTCTTCGCTTTGCGTGATTTTCGGCGCTGGCTTGAAGAGTCCTCAAGAGATCCTTGTTTTCTCTCTCTTTCTTCCTCTTCTTTTTCCTCTTTTTCCATTAAACGATCGTGTTCTCTGAGTAACGCCATCTTCAGCTTGCTGCTGGAAAGACTGTGATGCCCAGAGTCAACATCGGCTCCACTACACGTTCCTATGGTCTTATCTCTCTCTCCATCTCCATCTTCTTCTGCCCCATCGCAATCTCCTGGCTCACTTGCCTTTCCATCTGTTCGTTCATCTCTCTCCTTCATCTTCTTTTTTCTCTTCTTTTTCCTGTGAGGTTGCCGTTCACCCTCTTTACTCTCCTCCTCTCCCTTTTCACCCTCCGAGCTGACGTCAGCGCCTTCGCTGCTTTCGTCACTTCCGCTTTCTGACTCAGTCGGAGATGGTGGGCGTGGCCTCCGGAAGCGAGGCGTTCGCTCAGGAAGACGAATGAAGGGGAACAACTGTCCCTGGAGTGAGTCGATCAGGTCAACTATGTCGAACATTTCCTTGTCATATGCCATCTGACGGCACGTCAGCTGGTAGCGTTCTAGCAGTTTTCCTTTGCTCGTCTCTCGCATACCCTGAAGCAGACACAAATATATCGTTAACAAAGC
Organism: Elysia crispata; assembly: GCA_033675545.1. Classification (NCBI taxonomy): domain Eukaryota; kingdom Metazoa; phylum Mollusca; class Gastropoda; family Plakobranchidae; genus Elysia; species Elysia crispata. The sequence goes on from JAWDGP010000452.1 coordinate 86,428, forward strand.
TAGTACACAATGATTAATATTATTACAGTAGTAGTAGTAGTAGTAGTAGTAGTAGTAGTAGTAGTAGTAGTAGTAGTAGTAGTAGTAGTAGTAGTAGTAGTAGTAGTAGAAGTTCTTGTTGTTGTTGTTGTTGTTGTTGTTGTTGTTGTTGTTGTTGTTGTAGTAGTAGTAGTAGTAGTAGTAGTAGTAGTAGTAGTAGTAGTAGTAGTAGTAGTAGTAGTAGTAGTAGTAGTAGTAGTAGTAGTAGTAGTAGTAGTAGTAGTAGTAGTAGTAGTAGTAGTAGTAGTAGTAGTAGTGGTGGTGGTAGTAGTAGTAGTAGTAGTAGTAGTAGTAGTAGTAGTAGTAGTAGTAGTAGTAGTAGTAGTAGTAGTAGTAGTAGTAGTAGTTGTTGTTGTTGAGGTAATAGTAGCAGTAGCAGCAGCAGTAGTAGTAGTAGTAGTACAACGAATGTTCTATATGTTTAGAAACGGTATAACGATTAGACATATGCATTTAATCAGAAATGGTAGCTTCAAGGCCGACCTTTCCACTCAAAAGTTGCTCTGTGCCGTTACTCTGTTAGAAAAAAATTATTGGAAATAGATCACTTTAACTTCTGCAGATGTTTGTTTGCTTTCTGTGATGACTGGTCTGTGATAAGACAAGTCTTGTGTTATTCAAAGGTTTGTTCAGCATAGCGTTCGACGTCATGAGGCACCGTACCAATGCCATGCCTTAAATTTGTAAATGTAGAGATCTACATGAGGTAGTTAGACTGCATTCTAGTACACGTTTCTCCTCCTCAATACAGCTTTAGAAATCAGGAAAAGAAACTCAGTGTCTAAGATGATCGAAACCTGGTGCGCTATGTGGCGCGCGAGATTTCGCGACTCCCAGGTAATGATTTACTTATCTAGATTTCGGCTTGTGTTAAGTATTGGGTGTGGGAATTTCACGGCGAGCGTACGTATAAACTCAATGTGTGCTACGATAGTCATGGGGTTCAAGTATATCAGTCCATGTAGGATAAGCAATCTACTGTGACTGATCGTAGTCGCTTCATTGCCAGAACTTTTGCAAAATAATAGTTCGCATTGGGTTGTTTTACTATGATCTCAACGTAATCTTTTGAATCATGTGTCGGGTCGCCTGGCAGTATGCTTGGGATCAATTACGTTTATCATCTTTAATGTAAACTTATTTATATTGCTGATCTACGTTTGTTTATGAAAAAAAAAAACCTTGCTCAAAAACTCTCCCAAACTCACCAAGATGGAAGTGGTAAACGTGTGGTCCACTCCATTATCTAGCAAGAACTCCGCCATCTCCCTCTGGTCGTACCGAATGGCGGTCATGAGGAGATTTTCCCGAAACTGCAAGATAACAAAATATATAATAATGTTATATCATAGAAGTAAAATCAGGGGACATAAAAACGTTTTAATGTTTACTCTCTTGGATTGATTCTTTGTACTGGTATCAATATGAAATCTCTAAATCTCTAAAGCGACTTCCATAAGTTTTATGAACAGAATTTTCCACCGTCTGGAAGGTTGAATTCAGACAGTTGAGAATCGGTTGACAGTTTTTCTAATGCTTTATACAGACGCCACTCTCTTTTCTTATACCGTTAATCGTTCTATCCGATTTCAAAAGAAAATTAGGTGGTTGTGTAGGTTTTGTTGTGTGTTTACCCATGTCATATTGATATCTGCACCAGGCAGATCCAGACAGTCTTCCAGCGAGTCAATATCACCAGACTTCACACACTCGTGCATGTCCTGGGAGAGAGAAGTGAACGCTTTAGGTTGGATGTAAGGGAAACTGGGATCAAAACAAACAGATGAGATGAATTCAATGGCATAACACCAGGGTTTGGGTCTATGATTGGTTCTATGTTTTCGAAAGGTTTCTAAATTCTTAAGGTTTCTTACGCGCAGAAAAAGACTTTCCCTGTAGCCAATCTCTATTTACTGAGCTATCTTGTTTTCTTTGCTTGGAACTGCAGATGTCAAGCTTTTACAACCTTTCTCTCTGTCGGAATCACTGTCTACCGCCGCGCCGCAAAAAGTTTAGTCAGCTTCATCAAACTCTGGTGATATTTCCGATTTAAACATATTTCAGTATTAAATCCGCTTAAATCAAATAATGCAGACACTTTATAATTATATTATATTTTATTTAGAAACGAAAAGAAATGACACTTTTAAAAATTCAGAACTAACTTTCTAAATTTAAAACTTTCAATATTAGTTAAAAAGAGATTAAATAATACACATTTTCAACATATTGAAGTTTTATATTAAAATATTTTTCTACTAATATTTTGATTTTCTATGCTTGAGATATAAGTAACAATCATTCGAAATTTGATGTCAACGCGAGAATATCAAGACGTTAGAAAGATCTTGCTGTGTGAATCCTTAGCACGCGATATCAGTATCATTCATCAATCTTTGTGTGAATTGAACAGACCTTGTAGACCTTTAGCTAAAGAGGTAAATAAAAAAAAAAACATAGATGTCTATGGCTAAAGAAATGACCTGCTCTTTCATGGTTTCCTGCACTTGAAATTGATTTCTCGGAAGATGATTGTTGGTAAAACCTATATTTGTAATTGTATTTTCATGAGTCTATGTTACTTGAATTCACGAAATAATAAATGCGGCAAAGAAAACGACTTAAAAAACCAGGAAATCAAGGAGAAAACTATCAATATAAATCATATTAAGAAGGAAAAAAAAAAGCAAGTCTTAAATTTATCCCAGACCTTTTTCTGCTCAACAGTCATCTCGGGTTCCTCCTCTTCCTCTTCCACTTCCTCCTCCTCACCGCCATCATCTGACATCTCCTCAGCATCATCCTCATCCTCTTCTTTCACAATATCGTCAGGTGAGGGTTTCAGAAGTTTACTGTCTTCATTGATGTTGTTGTTATTGTTGTTGTTGTTGTTGATGTCTGGTGTTTGAGGGTGTGGTACGGGCGTGGCAGCCTGCACCATTAGGACTGGCACGCCATCAGTTTCGATACCTCCAACCTGCATAAGATGAAGATGTAGTATTGAAAGAGACAGAAACCAATGTCTTACTGCTATCACTGTCTCCCACGCATACAAGACTTTACCAGTATCTGCAAGCCTTAGGATTACAACCATCTGATTTGGCCATGGAGGGTTGTGATGTGTGGGAGGATGCTACTCTTCTATCCATCTCCTCTTCTGTTTGTTCTTCTTTCTATCCAATGATTCATCTATTCATCCACCCGTATCTTTCTGCTCTTTACCTGTCCGTATTTTTTTTATTTATAAATCAATAATCTAACAATATTTGTGTCTGTCTCTATATATCTATTTCCTTTGTTTTGCTTTGTTTTGCTTTGTTTTTCACTTGTAATAACCTTTCATCTACGCAAAGAATTTGTTTCCAGGTTATATAAAGATCTATATATTTAACACGTGCTATCATCTCTCTCTCTCTCTCTCTCTCTCTCTCTCTCTCTCTCTCTCTCTCTCTCTCTCTCTCTCTCTCTCTCTCTCTCTCTCTCTCTCTCTCTCTGTCTCTCTCTCTCTGTCTCTCTGTCTCCCTTTCTCTCTCTGTCTCTCTTCTCCCTTTCTCTCTCTCTCTCTCTCTCTCTCTCTCTCTCTCTCTCTCTCTCTCTCCCCCTCTGTCTCTGTCTCCCTTTCTCTCTCTCTCTCTCTCACACACACACACGAAGTCTTTCTCCATTTCTACCTCTGGTCTGACTCTTTTTATGTGTCTTGCCTCTTTTTGCCTGTCTGTCTGTCTCTTTTTATGACTCCATATCACTGAACTTCCCTTTCTACTACCACTGGCAATATTTGTCCTGTATTCTCAGTCTCATATGTAAATTAATCAACTCTCTTAATTTTTTTTTTCTAAAATTTTCCATCTAACTATGTATCTTTTTGATCATTCATTATTGAAACTTATAACTGCCTAAAGAGCTTCATTCCTCCACCTCTCTCTTTTTTTCCGAGTTGCTTTAAAGATAAAATTGTTAAAAACTTTCATAAAAACACCTTTATCAATGCAGATTGCATGTAACCGTTTCATCCAGTCTATGGTAAGAAGATTCTAACATTGATCTTCATAAAATCGATGTCGTAGAAAGACAATGCAAAGTTCGGACGTTTCCCAATATACTCGGGCATATGAGTTGAGGTTTCTTATGTCAATACAACACCACATAGCGATTAGAATAGCCATCGAGTATTGACTATTACCCGAACGATAGGAAAAGAACATTTTTGGTCTAACAGCCCGACTAGGTAATCGATGAATAGATTTCCAATAATATATCGAACAATCTCGTCATTTCCAAGGAGACAGAGAACCATTCGTTCAGCATTTAAAGATATGTTTCTATATTTACTTTAAATTTTTGTCTGTTTGTTCCTTCACGTCATTGAACCTATCGAACTCCAGTTTTGAATGAAGAATAGCAAATTCTGATCAGTTTAAAGCATGATCCATGTTTTGAAAAAGTGTAAAATTTGTGTCTTCTTGACAATTTTATAATTGAGAATTGTGAAAAAGGTTACATTTTTACCATCACTAAAACAGTAATAAACATAGTAATAAGGTTAATATATATATATATAGAAATACTCATCTTTTCAGCAACCGGTAGATTTTCGCTAAAATCACCACTTCGGGACCAGAATACTTTGTTCTCTTTAAGTAGGAGTTGTCTTTAACAATAACCGAAATATACAGAAAAACAAAGTGGCACTGACCGATCGGGTTCATTAAGCCAGAGTTACCCTTTAAGCAACTTTAAATACAACGCAGTCCACTTAAGTGATGATAGTAGTAGTAGTAGTAGTAGTAGTAGTAGTAGTAGTAGTAGTAGTAGTAGTAGTAGTAGTAGTAGTAGTAGTAGTAGTAGTAGTAGTAGTAGTAGTAGTAGTAGTAGTAGTAGTAGTAGCAGCAGTAGCAGCAGTAGCAGCAGTAGTAGTAGTAGTAGTAGTAGTAGTAGTAGTAGTAGTAGTAGTAGTAGTAGTAGTAGTAGTAGTAGTAGTAATAGTAGTAGTGGTAATAGTAGTAGTAGTAGTAGTAGTTGTTGTTGTTATTGTTGTTGCAGTTGTAGTAGTAGTAGTAGTAGTAGTAGTTGTTGTTATTGTTGTTGCAGTTGTAGTAATAGTAGTAGTAGTAGTAGTAGTAGTAGTAGTAGTAGTAGTAGTAGTAGTAGTAGTAGTAGTAGTAGTAGTAGTAGTAGTAGTAGTAATAGCAAACAGAAGAGGAGGATGACGTTACAGAGGAACAAAACCAAGAGGAGAAGAGATGCCTATCATGCCATAAGTTAAAGCTCACATTTGCTGGATTTCTCTTTTCCACGACAGAACTGCTCTGAAGGCCACCAATAACATCCACGTCAAAATCTCTCTTGACCTGGACAGCAGCTTGGGTTGTGTCTTCCATGGCAGCAATCCGTTCGCCTGTTCGCCGATCCTCCATCGTCTCATCGGCTGAAGAGATTAGAGTCATACTCCCGTCAGCGGCAGCCTCTCTCCAGGACTCAGTATTGAGAACACAGGACGATCAAGTCGGTGCATGAGACTATAGTGTGTTCTCTGTTCCAACTACCAATCCTCTCCTAGTCTTGGTGTGGTGTGCATGAGACTATAGTGTGTTCTCTGTTCCAACTACCAATGCTCTCCTAGTCTTGGTGTTCATGCAGCTGTAGTGATGATCTCTTCTTTAACTACCAATCTTCTCGTAGTCTTGGTGTGGTGTGCATGAGACTATAGTGTGTTCTCTGTTCCAACTACCAATGCTCTCCTAGTCTTGGTGTTCATGCAGCTGTAGTGATGATCTCTTCTTTAACTACCAATCTTCTCGTAGTCTTGGTGTGGTGTGCATGAGACTATAGTGTGTTCTCTGTTCTAACTACCAATCCTCTCTTAGTCTTGGTGTTGTGTGCATGAGACTATAGTGTGTTCTCTGTTCCAACTACCAATGCTCTCCTAGTCTTGGTGTTGTGTGCATGAGACTATAGTGTGTTCTCTGTTCTAACTACCAATCCTCTCCTAGTCTTGGTGTTGTGTGCATGAGACTATAGTGTGTTCTCTGTTCCAACTACCAATGCTCTCCTAGTCTTGGTGTTGTGTGCATGAGACTATAGTGTGTTCTCTGTTCTAACTACCAATCCTCTCCTAGTCTTGGTGTGGTGTGCATGAGACTATAGTGTGTTCTCTGTTCTAACTACCAATCCTCTCCTAGTCTTGGTGTTGTGTGCATGAGACTATAGTGTGTTCTCTGTTCCAACTACCAATGCTCTCCTAGTCTTGGTGTTCATGCGGCTGTAGTGATGATCTCTTCTTTAACTACCAATCTTCTCGTAGTCTTGGTGTGGTGTGCATGAGACTATAGTGTGTTCTCTGTTCCAACTACCAATGCTCTCCTAGTCTTGGTGTTCATGCGGCTGTAGTGATGATCTCTGCTTTAACTACCAATCTTCTCGTAGTCTTGACGTACCCGCTCACCTCAATGTCTTTATATCAACCAAGAGGAGATAAAAATGGCTTCCTCTTCGAAGGCTCTCCAGATGCTCGTCACACCTGAGATTACTGTTGGAGTTTTCTGGGAAAGAGAGAGAGACGAGAGATTGGGAGGATTTTAGTAACTCCTCTTTACGTAGTAGGACGAAAGGTAACAAGTTTTTTACAGTTTTTTCTTGTTTCGATAGACCTTTGATAGGTTGGTCAGGAGAGTAATGGCCAAGTAAACAGTCCGTTAGCAAGATCGATATTTAGATTTGGAGATGATTAGATAGAGAGTTAGATAGATAGATAAATAGATTGATAGATAGATAGGTTAGTAGATAAAAAAAATATATGAATATAGAAAAAACGCAAAGAACGAATTTAGCGATAAAGTTTGTTGTTGTTGTTTTCAGTTTATGCAGAAAATCTAAATGAAAAGTGTGAATCTTTTATTTCGATGAAATGAAGTCCAGTTGCTGCGCGGATGAGTTATCTCTAATTTACTTAAGCTGCTTCAGGAATGTAGACTGTTATAAACATGAATATACCATACTAAATACAACAAAAATAGTAAAGCACTCTGAGAGGTTTCACGGGAAATGTTCCAAATATGAAAATGAAAACTTTCATAATTATTGCCTCATCAAAAGATGATAAATTAGATTTAGTGAACAGAAAATAATGTATAAACTGAACGATTTACTAAGTGTCTGAGCTAAACAAAGAATGCGTTCTATTCAAGAATATACAGATTTCTGTCTGTACAGTTAACGTGAATTCAAAGTTCTTTGCTTGTATAAAGCATAATGTAAACAAACATGGTATGGTACTCCCATTTCTGACGTTGAATAAAAGAAATGTAACTTTCATAATTTGTAAACTTTCAGAATAATTGGATTGTGACAAAACGCAGATATCTTAACACGAACAAGCCGATCACCTTATTAGAAATCAAAGTTCTAGATCTGATGTTAAAGCAATCGGAATTTTATCAGAGAAAGTGTTCAAGCCACTCTCAGTGATCACAGACTTTTCTTCTCTTTGATATCCCACACCGCAGAAAGATCAAAACACCTTGTGAAGCAAAAACCTAGACCAAGATCCAGCGAAGCGAAAGGGTTGACACCTTACCAACTGAGAACACTGCGTGCAAAAAGCATATCTCTCCTTAGATGTTATTTTTCCTGACAGACAATCACAAGAATAAAAATGAGTGCGGCAGAACAGGGAATGGCACTGGAGCCAAGTGCGCTAATTTGTTGTGCATCACTGATTTGGTTCCACCACCCTCTGTCTAGATCTACAGTCTGCTGGCTCCACTAGCGCCAGCGCCGCCCTCGAGGGGCTAACAACTTGACGTCACAATGGAGATCTAGAGACTAATACCTCAATGACAAAAAATTCTCAATCTATCTCTCTCACCCTCTCTGTATCTCTCTTTCTCTCACACACAACACACACACACTCTCACTCTCTCTATCTCTATCCCTGTCTCTCTATTTTCCTCTGTCTCTGTCTGTCTGTCTGCCTCTCTCTCTCTCTCTCTCTCTCTCTCTCTCTCTCTCTCTCTCTCTCTCTCTCTCTCTCTATATATATATATATATATATATATATATATATATATATATATATATATTTTCCCCCCTCTGTCTCTGTCAATATATTTAATGTTATTCTTTGCTCTATAATTGTGCGTTTTACGTGACGAAGTGTTAGCTTACTAATATAGTCCTTTAACCATAAGAAAACATTGTTTACCAGAGCTTACTTTTCTTTTTCCTTTGGGAGCTGTCTATCATAGAGACAGAATATCTTTCTCTGATAAGAAAATAACATGAACCATATCAGAGATCTCCAGCCAAAAAAAAATATTTTGAATTTTTATACATTCATTATTCAGTTACTATCATCGATTGCATTTCTTCGTAATCCACGTTTTCTAAGTGTTAGCAGTTATTGTAAAATAAATAAATATTGTACCCTTTTTTTTTTTTAATCTTATATAGCTATCTCATACTCGCTATCTTATACTCTGAAATCGTTACGTCAATAAATTGAAAAGCTTTATGGCGGGCAGATCAAGGCGAACTCCTAGCCGGCCTAGTGAGAATCAGCCAATCAAGGCCTGGAGCTTCCCATAACAGCTCAGATACGATTGATCTTTTGATCAATACGAGGCTCGGGCGGCAAGCAGTCAAGGCCTTCATGTTCAGTGCTGCTATTATAGTTCTAGAAAGCTACAGGATCGTTCTAGATCTAAGACCTGGTCTCTCTGGGAGGAATGCCTCTCTACCGCTCACCTGTCTTATCTCGCACAAATGCACCGCCTTTTCTTCTTGTTTGTTTGTTTGCTTTTGTTTTTTCAGCACTTCGCAATTTTAATATTTTTTTCCTTTTGAAATCATGAGACGAAATGGCGTTCAAAACATGATCAAACGAAGCCGGAAGAATAGAGACGACGTCTGCGCGTGTTTTGTTGGTTGTCCGTTTTGTTGAAAGGTTGATTCCTTTCTGGGTTGTTATTTGGTTAAATCATTGGTAGGTTGATTGTCTGATTGATTGATTAGTTAACTATGTGATTGATTAATCGATTTATATGGTTAGGCTGACTGAATCGTATATTGATTTATTGGTTAATTGTTTGACTGATTAATGGATTATTATTAAATAAATTGATGTGATTGTTTGATTGATTGTTTGATTGGTTGATTAATTGGTTGATACATTGGTTCATTTCTTGATTGCAGATTGATTGGTTAATTAATTGATTGATTGTTTGATTGATTAGTTAATAAGTGGTTAAAGAGAAAATGATTGGGTAGTATATCAGTTGGTTGATTGACTGATTGATTAATTAATTGGTAGATTGGTTGGTTATAATTGTTGCTAGTTTGATTGATTGATTGATTTGTTGTATAGTGATTGGTTGATTTAATGATTGCAGATGGATTGATTAGTTGGTAAATCTGTTGGTTGTTTCAATAGTTTCTTGATTGGTTGGTTGATCGAATGGTCAGTAGGATGATTGGCATATGATTGTTTTGTTTTGTTTTTTATTGTTTATTTGATAGGTAGATTGGTTGGTTAAATGGTTGGTTGATTTATTGTTCGATTGGTTGGTAGATTGATAGGTTGTTTGATGTGTTATTTGATTAATTGATTAATTGCATTAGAGTTGTTTTGTTTATTTGCTGACAAGTAATTGCTGAGATGATTGGTTCAATCGTGCCCTTAAAGAATCAAATCTCGACAAACTATCTCGGCGATAATGAATGGCGGCAGATAGGTGGGAAAATATCAATAATCACTGGTTAAATTTGATGACAAAAAGAAAAAGCCATGTGAATGGACATAATAGGGAAGTTGCGCTTATTCCTCTGCGTGTCTCTGTCTCTCTCTCCCTCACACACACACATACTTTCTCTCTCTCTGTCTTTCTCTCTGTCTGCACCTTTCTCTCTCTCTCTCTCTCTCTCTCTCTCTCTCTCTCTCTCTCTCTCTCTCTCTCCCCCTCTCACACATATTTTTCTCTGTGTATTTCTCTCTCTCTCTCTCTCTCTCTCTCTCTCTCTCTCTCTCTCTCTCTCTCTCTCTCTCTCTCTCTCTCTCTCTCTCTCTGTTTCTCTCTTGTTTTATTTCTACCTTGGCTGTCTGTCTCACCCTCCAAACTCACATTTATTGCCATAATTGCCTTGGTGTTCGATTTTATCTCTGCCATTAGCACCTTACTTCCTCCACAAATGTTTATAATTGCCACACTCGCGAGACATTCAATAAAGTCATACAAACTAAAGAGGCAGTCGCTGCGATTAGTTGTCGGTTGTTACACGAGAACACACCAACCAAAGCCAAACCATGCAAAGTCCAGGGAAACAAAAGGGCTAGTAAAATTGAATTTTTATGTATATGTCCATGAGAGAATGAAGTCAGGGCAATTTTCGCCATGTGCAAGTCTAAAGAGTTGAGTATGCTGGACAAAACGGAATCAATTAATAGCCTTACTATTCATTTTATAGATAGTTTGATCTCATGCAGTGCAACTTCTTCACCTCCTTCTCTCTCTCTCTCTCTCTCTCTCTCTCTCTCTCTCTCTCTCTCTCTCTCTCTCTCTCTCTCTCTCTCTCTCTCTCTCTCTCTCTCTCGCACCCCCCTCTCTGTCTCTCTCCCACAAATCTCATGTTATTCTAGACCCGTCCGTGTTCCACGCTCAAACGACCCTAACGAGCAGACCCGAGCCCTTTAAAGTCCAGCCTCGGGCAGAAATCCTTTCAGAGTCCTCCCCCCTCCCCTCCTTTCCAAACGGTTAACCTCAAACAAAAGCAGTACTTCTCCAGTAAGTCACGACCGATTCCTTCAAGAGGTGCTAATGAACCGTTCTAACGGGGCTGCATGTACCACATCGGTAACAATTCTCGGACGGAAATTATGGGCGTTCCACAGCTTCAAGACCAAGTTAGGGGCGCACGCCACCCTGTTCTGTTTGTTCCTCTTTTGCTCCCATAAGTGCCGTGTCTAAATATCGCCCCAAGCCTTCTTTAAACGTCTGTGACTTGAAATAATTGACTTAAAAAAAAAAAAACCAGCAAAAACAAGTAATCAGGTTATTCGATCAACCACTGTTTGTCTGGTTTAACTTGACTGTAATGTGTGTCAAGCTCGCTGAGCATTTTACCATGTTAAATGTCTTGTGTTTCGGTTTTCATTGCAAACTAACGCTCGCTATTACCGATAGTGGCGGAACCTCTTAACTCCTCTTCTTGATTTGTCTTTTTTACTTTTTTTTTTGCGATTCGAAACAAAAAAGACAACAATTAGATAAGTCTCCAAATACAGAGCATTTACTTGGGCGTGACAGGCTCTGAACAGAGGAAATGGGCTCGACAGGAAGTGAACATTTGACGGGCAGAAGTCTGGTTTATTGATTTTGAAATAGAAATGTAAATATTGATCTGTTTCCTCACAAAAATGTTGTAGGTCACCTCTTGCTATGGAAGGTTTCTATGTTCTTTATTGCTTGACTTTTAAATGTGTTCACAAATCCTGTGGAATGCCAATTTGAGAAAAAAGATATTTTATTTTGAATCTGTTACTAAAATGTTGAATACCTGTAGTTAAGTAGTAAAGGCAGTTTGTGCTAAGTAGGGGCCATTATCATTGCGTGTTAAAAAAGAGCAATTTATGCTTAGTTCTTCAGCGTAAATCTATAGATTCCTTGTATGCATGGGTGAAACGGTGGAGAGAGAATTATCAAGAATGAATCTAGGAAAGGGAGGTCACCCTGAACAGAATGAATCATATACAGTTCGTTTGTAGGCCTGTCTTTCCTTTATAAAATCGGTTTACAACTTCAATAGATAAAGAATTTTCCATTTTCACTTCACAGCACAATCACAATTGTAAGGAATTCTCTGTAGACCACTAAAATGTCGATTTATTCCATAGCAGAAGATTTATCCCTAGGAGGGGTATGATGTTGACTGCTTAAATGGAAATCCTAGTAGTTATTTGATCTGATTCTATGTCATGGTTAGATATAAGGATTGTATTCTGGGTAATCAATTCAAACGGGACCGTCAGTTGTAGAAAACATGTTACAAAGAGGCTACAGTTGAGCGTGCCCTCTATATCAAAATGTAAGTGTGTGCTTTCATGAAACACTCAAGATCCACTATCAGTGACACCACAACAGCAGATGTCTTTTTGGAATGCACTATCTATCTCACTATGGGCACATTTATTTCTTTTCCCTTTCTTGAACTTAAAAGAAGAGAACGATGAAAGAGGCAAGTTCATATGGGTGAAAAAAAATGAAATAAGTTATTGCTCTGTTTTCTGAATGGGCTGTGAACGAGTGCTGGATCCATTCTAAAGTCAAGAGCAAGAAAAGATGGGATCAATGGGAGAAGATCCGTTAGTACCAACAGAGGTGAAATAAATAGGCTGCCCTGGCATGGCTTCAATAGAGGAGAAAAAGAAAAGCTCTGATTCTGAAGTGAACAGTTTCAATAAAAGGTTGACGATTGAAAAAAAATATTAAGATCTTTTATCTATTTTATAGAACGCGAAGAGCTTAACAACATTTTAGAGACACAATGGTCTCCATTGGTTTTAACATTTTCTCGCCCTTTTTTTTATCTCTGTGATCTACTTAGATATTAATAGGGTAAATTGTAATCAAAGAATATTCGTTTTTTTTTTAATAGTAGCCATTTGACAGATGAAAATAAACGATACAATTTATCTATAAAAACTGCTGCTTTGTGTTCTCACATTTTAGCAGATTTTGGTGAGTATTTATTGATACTGAAGGCTAGGACCATCATGATCCAGGCTGGAAACAGCAGCTTGCGAGCATATTGATTGATTTTACATTGATAAATTCCGGCTTTTACTAGAGTTCTGGAGAGGAAAAATAATAATAATGAAAAAGTAAAGTATTTAGCTCAATATTGTTCAATAATGCTGATTTAGTCATACTCATGAATAAAATTATTTTTTTTAAATAATTACTTTTCACGACAGCTATGATATAAAATGCATTAAATTGTGACAGGAAAGTTATCAGATTGTGTATAGGCTCTGTATCACTGCTCGTGGTCAACTGATCTGGAAACTATCGCAAATCGATCCATCAATCCACACATAAATCATTCAATCACAGTATTGTTTTATTGTTTTTATTGTTTGTTGATGTCTTTCAAAGATTAAAGAATTTGAATTTCACAGACTCCAGTTTCAAACCTGTGATCACCGCTGATAATAGAGTGGGCTGGTTAAAATAATACCAACAAAACCAATAAATCAACTCAACATTCATTGAATCATAAATGATTGATCACATTTTCCATAAGTTTGTTCGAATGTTCAGAGATAAAAGGGCTTACATGTGACTCATAATCTATTAGATTTGAGTATAAGCTTCATAACCAACGCTCATGAAGGCTAGGGTTCGTTATTTCTTCTTTATATTTCAGTCAAAAGCAAACCTTTGTCGGATACCTGTTTGCTTGACATAAACGATAGAGGGAAAGAAATGTTTTATCTCCACGACTTTGTCTATGCAATATTTTTTTTTTCAATTCCTGTTTAATTTTGAATTGCTGATGGACGCAAGATCCTGCTTCTAAAAGAACAGAAAAATGCCTTGCCTTGGTATAGGAAACAATGCATTAAAAAAATCTCTCGCAGAATTTTAAGAATGCTTTCAAAATAATCTGGAAAGGAACTTTGCTGCATTCACTTTTAATTTTTAAGTCTACAGAAGCCTCTAAAGCTTTCCAGCTCTAGATCTGCCATAGTTTGGCCAGGGATGTAGACTATGTAACCCACTCAAGGCCGAAGTCTCCTCTAAACACCATGACCAAAGGAAACCTTTGCAAATCTCTCCTGTCTGCCGAGCGCCAACTGCTGGTCTGGCGAGCCACATCAAATCTGGACACGATCCTCTACGGTGGTTAAACCAGCATAACTAAAGTTACTTGTGACTGAACTAGCTTTATTCCTTACAGAGCGCTACTGTCGAACTAAATTTGTATAGAGTTGTATGTTTTACCTTTTAAAATAAAGCTGCAGGGTGAAAGTAGGCTTTTTGTAGTCAAAGTGAATCTGGTCATTCTTCAATATGCTTTACTGGATACATTTTTTTCTTATTTTTTTTTAAATACCATCATTATTATTATTATTATTATTATTATTATTATTATTATTATTATTATTATTATTATTATTATTATCGTTGTTGTTGTTGGTGGTGTTATTATTATTATTATTATTATTATTATTATTATTATTATTATTATTATTATTATTATTATTATTATTATCGTCATTATCACTTTAAAAATTTTGGATCAGATCCTGTCTCTTCACTATGTGAAATCATTAATTACAAAACTTGTGCTTGAGAAATTCTGCTAACTTGTCCTGCCAAGGCTTTTCCACTTTTTCTTCGAAAAACAACAACAACAAAAAAAAACAAATAAAAAAAAACAACTAAAGGAGCAAATTGAACAGATGCCGAAATATGAAAAGAGGAAACTAAAAAAAGGTAGAGGGAGAAGAGCAAGTAAAGCAATAAGACTATCAATTAATTACAGTGCGTGTGTATAAAAAGAGGAGGGGGGAGGAGGATTAGTTATTTTTTTAATTATTTTTCTATTTTTAGGAGGAGAAGAAGGATGCGAGAATTGAGAAATGTGTTCAGTCTGAAAAAAGCAGGGATTTCAGGTTAATTTATATACCATGTGATGTCCAGATGAATGGTCGTGAAGACAATGGTTTGGAAGAGAGGCGAGGGGAAATGAGAGAGAGAGAGAGAGAGAGAGAGAGAGAGAGAGAGAGAGAGAGAGAGAGAGAGAGAGAGAGAAAGAGACAGACAGACAGACAGACAGAGACAGAGAGAGCGTCAGAGAGACAGAGAGAAAGACGGAGACAGAGACAAAGACCGAGGCACAGACAGACAGACAAAGCGACAGAGAGAGAGAGAGAGAGAGAGAGAGAGAGAGAGAGAGAGAGAGAGAGAGAGAGAGAGAGAGAGAGAGAGAGAATGGAAAGGAGCGAAAATCAACATGTCCAAAGAATAAAAACTATAAACATCCCAAACTATTTTCCTGCACCCAGGTTACCCACAGCTGAAACATGCTACGGATGAATCAAATAGACCGATCGAAATGAAGAATCTCGGTTCCGCATTTTCGAAAACGAAAAAAATTGATTGCCATTTAATTTTGTCCAGAAAAACAACATAGAATGTTTTAAGCTGTTGCCAGTCCTCTTATTGGTATGGATACAAGTAATAAGTAGCGCGCAGAATCGAGTGATCAAGTCTCCAAGATAAGGAGGGAGAACCAGTGAATTATTGCGGGATAGTTCCACACCTTTTCAAGAAAATATTCCTGTAATAGAAGCGTGACAAAACTTGAACGAAGCAGATTTCATGCTAGCTTCTTCAGCAAAACCAAGAAATGAGAAGTATTGTGCGAAAAAACTGGTGGGTTCATCAATATTTTTTTAAGCGAGTAGATTTGTGATAAAAATTTATTGAAGTCTTATGTGCCTTGTCTTTCCGACCCATTACGAGTATGTCAATGTAAATATATCTTCTCTCTCTCTCTCTCTCTCTCTCTCTCTCTCTCTCTCTCTCTCTCTCTCTCTCTCTCTCTCTCTCTCTCTCTCTCTCTCTCTCTCTTTCTCTCTCTGTCTCTATCTCTCCTAATACAACTACCCAAAATAATATTAATATTTTACAAGACTCGAGTCCTTGAACCAATAAATGAATAATTGATAATAAATGCCTACCCAGTACGAATTATTAAATCTTTGAAACTAAGAACGGGATATTGATAAAGGAAGAAAAGAGAAAAACTTCATTTGGCATTGATTTAAGAAAGACTTACGGGAGTGTTCAACAATTCAATCAAGTTGCTTCAGAAGTTGATAATCCAGACTGAATGTCGACAACCATGAAAGGGCAAAACTGTAGCTCTCATTGTTACGTGAAACGATTCGACGACGAACTGTATAGGCTAACCGAGACTGTTATGAAATCCAAGCTGCTGACGTGAATGTGTCAAAGCTTTAGATCTTGGGAATTACTTAGATCCACGACCACTACCATTGCCGACTACACCGCGCCTGTCCATTTGGGAGCAGATACTTCCAAATACTTTGAGTCTGTAGCTGGATATTTCGGTAGGTCGAACTTCAATACCGCGTGCTGTACGTTGCCAGTGATCGAAGCTAATATTTTAACTTTTGAGTTTGGCTACCGAAGCTTTGCCTTTGCACATTAGTGGCAGATCTGTAAGATTGGTCTGCGCGAGCAGGATATGTAGATATATATTGGATCTCGATGGATCCACATAATTGCCCTGCCTCGCCAAACAGTACTGCCTATCGGGTAGGTGTGCTGGGCAAGAGTCGGACCGCAGGTCTTACTGCTCGAGTATCCGGTTCTTACGAGGACTAACCCGATTTTCTACAGCTGCGGATGGTTACCTTAGACATAGGGGTAAACTTTCTGATTCATAGTTCATTAAGCAGAGAATAAAAAAGACCAATGAGCGAGATTTTAAATGCTTCTTAAGTTGGATTATTTAAAATATCTCTACCTGATAAACTATCTATAAAATATCAAGTCAATCCCATTGCTTGTTAAGTTTCAAAGTTAACTTAAGCGAAAAAAAATGATTGAGATTCTTAATTTAGTTTCGAAAAATCTCAAATATCATCTCAAAGCCAAAATCATTCAGGTTTTTTTTTCTCTTTAGTTATTTATGTATTAATTATTATTATTATTATTATTATTATTATTATTATTATTATTATTATTATTATTATTATTATTATTATTATTATTATTATTAATATTATTATTATTATTATTATTATTATTATTATTATTATTATTATTATTATTATTATTATTATTATTATTATTATTATTATTATTATTATTATTATTAATATTGTTATTATTATTAATATAAGATTGTTTGCAAAAAACTATATTGGCGACCACAAGAAGAAACAAGGCAATAGCTATTTTGCGAATACTTTTTTCTTAAGTTTCCAGTCTTGTGAGCATGAGGAGCAGAAAAGATGTACAAAGCCCAGTTTTACATTAATATGCAGATT
The DNA here is from genome assembly GCA_033675545.1 of Elysia crispata. NCBI lineage: Eukaryota > Metazoa > Mollusca > Gastropoda > Plakobranchidae > Elysia > Elysia crispata. The sequence goes on from JAWDGP010000452.1 coordinate 103,547, forward strand.
GAGATGACTTTAGGATGTTGGATGATTTTTCAGCCGCATGTGGAATATCTATATTTGTCAGGACAGGTCAGTTAAACAAAGATGTTTGACATCGTAGATCTGAGCCAGATTTTCTTTTTTCTTTTTTTTTTTTTTTTTTTTTTTTTTGTAGAGCAGCAAAGGAACAAAACCAAACACGGATATAATCGAGTCATGTAAAAGTGATTCGCCAACCGGTTCTACAAACAAAGTTATTATCAGGGACATTTTGTCGAATCGGTCTCTTGATCTGCTGCCACTGTACAGGGCCTCTCAGGGGCTGTTGAGCGGCCAATACTCGTAGCTCTAATCCCAGTGGCAGTGTGGCCGTGTTTATCCAAGTGAAGAGCGCGTCGGGTAAAATATTGGCACTGTCACACAGTCGAGTGCCGACCGTTCAATGTGGGCGCCGTATGGTCGTATGGTCGTGTGGCAGTGTAGCCGTGTGGGTGACCCTGGACTATGGACAAGTGAACTAGGCTCTAGATCTCCAGTCTTCAAATAATTTATAATTTATTAATATAGCGTGATCACCAATATGAATGAAGCTGTTAAGGTAAAGAATTACTATTGAAGAAATGCTTTCTCATCAGCATAGACGAAAAAGATTAAGGTTTAAATTAACTTTCAGATTATCAGTCTGTATGTTTATAGTGCCAAAGCTTAATCTGCCCGCGAAAAAAAAAGATCAATACATGGAAAGTAATGAAACGAAGCCATGATGGTCGCGTCCCTAAAAAAAATGACGCCATGAATAAAAAGCGATCCAGTAAATTAGGTCTACACCCAACGATATTGATATATTGCAAATTTTCAAGCAAAAGTCACGTCCTTTGAGCAAATCTCGCAGGGTAGATACATGTACTTGCTTTGTTTCTTGCACAGAAAGGGTCATGTTTAAAAAAAAAAAAAACATAGAAGCTGCAAGTTACATCAAAAACAATGGGAGCTTCATAGACAAGAGGCTTGTTTGTGATAGTCAAACAATTTGTCTTTATTCGCATTGAGTTCTCTTTACCTTGCCAACACAGATTGGTTCAATAAGAGTGATGTTTTTTTTCAGATGGCGTCTTTCCCACATATTCCTTAAACTATTGTTCACGCAAGAAAAAGTTTGACAATATTCTTGGAATCGTTAAATTGATTTGAAAATATAGATCAGAATTTAACTCTTTTAGTTATAATCGTATAATTGTGTAATTTTTCATTGATAATAGTATAAGGAAGCAACATCTAGATAATATTAAGGAGCTATCTTACAAATCTGCAATGTGGAATTGATAGAATTTTAAGTAAACAGCGCTCTTTCCCATCAGTGTGATACAACGTTAGACTAAATAAAAAGAGCATGAAGCGTTCCCTAGTACATATCCCAAACCCCGAGAGAAAAAAATATAAATAAATAGATAAATAAATAAAAGTTTAGGGGGGGGGGGAGGGGGACACACACTCGCACGCACAGGGGTAACGAAAATGTTTGTAATGTTTGTGAAAATAAAGAAAAAACAATATTTGTAATATATCAAGTGAGAGTTCAGTGTTATCTTTTCAATATCCGTTGAGATTACAGAGGTGCACGTAATCCTGGAAGACTGATCTCTCTCACGGCCAGGAGTACGGCCTATAGTCGACATGTGAGCGAAACTTTCACATTTAAGCTGCATATTATTGGACGTGGAAGTCTAGGCTAGAGTTGTGAAATTCTCTACAATAAAATATTATTTACGGGGGTTTTGTTGTTGTTGTCCTTGTTTAATCAGCTGGATCAATAGGTAAAAACGCAAGAGGTCCCGTTTTGATGCCGCAGTAAGACTCTGCTCAACGTAAGCTTAGTTTCCGTCGTTAGAGAGGGTTGAACAAGTTTCCCCGTGTACCCCAATACACACGGATTCCTTATACCAATTTGAAGTTATGATGGTGGATATGAAAAGATAGCTAAGGGTAGTTGTAGTGCTTCTACAGACATTAGCTTTCAATCAACAAATCAAGCAATTACTTCATGTTGTTTTATAAGTCAATACAAAGTTAAATTGTTTCTTAGCTGTGAAGCATGTTATAGATGTTATAAAATCTTCTGTCTTATAGGATTGTGTGGACTTGTAGTTTATTTTCCTCGTTTTTTTTTTTGTTTTTTTTTTTGTTTTGTTTTCCTTTGCAAATCTGACAAGGCCATGTTTGTATTAAAACAGAAGATAGAGATGATGATCGCAATCTAGTGAGGGGGTGTGTCGCAATACAAGCCCAATACATAGACTTTAAGTCCGCTCCAGATCGTGAGTTGTCATCCACTTTACTTTGCTCAAGTTGACGCCACAGGCAGGAAGGAGGCAATTTACATTTTAATGACCTGATGCATTTTAAATCCTCTCTTTTTTTCTTCAAACTTTAAGTAGACGCGCAGCTCATTTATCTCACAAGTAACAAGAAAACAGATCATGTTGTGACATGCAAATAATCTTAGTGGACACCCACAAACAGGTCAAGCACTAATACAGTAATAGTTGGGACCAATGACCACATCAAGTGGTCTTAACAACGGGTTATCAGTGTCACCAGTGAGGTCAGTCTGGTTGTCTGCAATCCACTTGCTACCCTCTTACCCGCTCTGCTTACCTTTTTTCCCCCTCCCAATCGCAAACTAACAGACACGTTCCCCCTGAAAAGAATCACTTCGCTTGATAAATGACACATGTACCTGTGAGCCACAGAATTCATGCAGATGTTTTCCCCAACTCAGTCAAAGATTCGGTTTTATAAGGTACTAAGTTCGACCCCTGGCATAGTTTCCATCCATGTTTGAGAATATCATTTGTTTGTCCGTTGACGAAACAACAGTATAGACATTAAAAAAAAATTTGAACGGTATTAATATACGTGGGCATAATACATTCCATGTTCCACTGATGAATTGAGAACAGAAGGTTATGTTTTGTCTCTCTACGGACATTATCCCTTAGAAATATTTTTTTTTTTACCTTGCTTAGTTCGTGCACAATTAATGTAAATATTATGAAGATTGTTACCAGATTTGGCATTTCAGTAACAATTACAATGAAAAAAGGAAAGAAGTAGCAAGCAATATCATTATCCAGATTTTATTCAGCTGACGTAAAACTTAATAACGGGTTACACTTTAACGAAACGTATAATTTTAATTAATTTTCGAATGAAATTAATTTTCTAAAACTTCCCTCTCAAAAAGCAATAGATCTGTTTGCATGGGCCAATATCAGAGACAATTGTTTGAAAAGCGCAAACTTATAATTCTCACCAGTAGCTGTATGAACCAATGGCGTACCTAGTTTTGCTCAATGTCATTCTGATTTCAAAAGAACGAAGGTCAAAGAAAGCTGATCCCAAGTTCAATTTCTATTCCTTTGAAATCAAAATCCCATTGAATATGTTTTCACATATTTTTCCTTATCTCTGTGAGACGCTGTGTAATAACTGATATGCAATAAATTTTAGACCTATTTAAAACGACATGGTTCATCTTATTTCACAGGTGCACTTTTGAGTTCAGCAAAGTTCATTTCTTTCAGAAGATTAAGCTAAATTTTCTGGGCTTTTATCCTGTTTAACTAATGAAAACAATACTATATAGATCTAATACTTGATCTTTGACATGAAATATTGCTTTCCGTTTCAAAACCCATAAATCTTTATCTCCAGGTGACTTGTGAGATTACGACAAGGCCTCCTCTCTCTCTCTCTCTCTCTCTCTCTCTCTCTCTCTCTCTCTCTCTCTCTCTCTCTCTCTCTCTCTCTCTCTCTCTCTCTCTCTCTCTCTCTCTCGCAACTTGTTGGCCATGTCCTGTAATCCAGTGCGCAATTAATTACATATTCACGACTGTATTCCATGCTATGGGGAGCTCTTATCAGTGCCATAAATTTCAAACTCTGCAGGAATAAAATGCTGGCAGAGGGAGGGGTCAGGCCCAACATCAAATCCCATGTGTTTACTTTACTCTGCTTTCTAGGGTGCACAGATCACGCCTCAGACCCGATCAGTAAAATAAAGCTACCCTTCTTCTCTAATCCCAACAAAAATTTAATTTTATTTCTCTTCTTTCTTCTTTTCATATTTCCTTAATATTCTTTCTTTCCTAAAATCTCCAGTAAACCACTGCGCTTGTATCCATTTTTTCTGTCTATCTTTCCCAATCTTTATCCTCTTTTTTACCTGTCAATCATGAATTTTGCCAGCTCCTTTTTTTTCTTCCTGAAATAATTTCAATTTGGAAGGAAACAAAAGAAACAAAAAACCTCAAAGGCTTTTTCAGTGATAAAAAAAAAGTTGACCCAAAAATTGTGAACAAAACTACGTGACGAAAAAAACTGCGACGATCTAGGTGATGATATTAGTCGTAGACCTACTTTAGAAGCAAGCAGAGCTCCAGAAAACAGGGAACTTAAGAAGCACCTTAAAAGACTAGTGTAATGACTTGTGACTAATACTATTCTCGATTCCTGGACTGCCAAGATTGACAATCATTGTATACTATAGGCTACATATAGTAGCGTCAACCCCTGCTCCCCTTCCACATCACCTTTTTCGTCTGCAGAATTCAGAAATCGCAAAATTTTTTCAGATATGAAAACTCCAAACAAGAGTCGTGAAGAGCAAAAATTACGTGAGAATAAGAACAATTTTGGAACTCATGTTGGTGCATGTATATAATTCAGTTGGGTATTGCCGATTTAACATACTTATGATCAAGAAAGATTCCCTACTCATCTGTGAGTATTTTCAAAGAAGAGCCGCTAATTCCTAATTTCCCAATCAATTTCAAAATTCTTTTTAACACTGAAAATAAAGGATGAAGTGATCAAGTATTTCATTACAGCAGTTCATGTATTTGTATAATTTACATGCCATTGAGAGTTTAAATCCATGTAGATCTAATGGTCAATCCGACCTCTTAACTTTATCTTATAATATTTCTGTCTTATTCTCTAAACACTTGCCCATAACTAGACGCTTCGCCATGGTGACGGAGAAGAGCCGTGTCCGGTTTTCATAATGGGGTATTTCTCTGGCTGATCCTAGAATTTAAATTAGATCTCGAACTAGGTTCCGGATCTTGACACAAAATAGTTATAACTTTAAATGGAATTCTCTACGTCAATCTGTAGGGAAAAAAATCCACAAAATATTTGCATTATGTTCTTTCGTTGAAAGAAAATCATATTTTGAGGGGGGGGGGGGGGGGGTTGTTTGTTTGTTTGCTGTTTTTTTTTTATTTTATTTTATTTATTGTGAAATGTGAATGCTGAAGTGCTAGGCTCTATTGCTAATGCTAGATAAAGCATCCCTTTCTTTCACCGTTGATGCTTGCTTGCGGTATCTAACGCCAAGTCGGACTTTCACAGACTTCACCGCTCTTATAATGCTAATTTCACAAATAATTGAAAGCACGTCCAAGAATTTGAAATAGGCCCTGCATTATATTTCCCCAACCCGGTAGTGGAGTCTTTTCTAGTTTTTAAACCTGTTATACCAGGAGAGAATATAATTCAAAAGTTTTGTTACTAACCGGCGCCACACAGATATATTGATTTATCGATGTTTCCCACCATTATGATATTATTGACGAGCTGCTCAATATATACGGGCCACTGCATTGGCTTGCGGTGTTTAAAAGGACAAACTTTTTAACCTTGTCAATTTTCACGGATGGCTGACTGCTTTCAATCTTTCATTAAAAAAAGTGTTGTGTGTTACCGATATTCGATATGACTAAGAAATATTGAAGTCGAGCAACAAATATCGATCCGAAATAATAAACATGTTTTTGTTTTAATTTTTCCCCCTTTGATTTACTTTTTGTGAAATCAGTAATGTAGCGATGGCTAGATTGGGTGTAAATAGGCCAATCAGCTTCTCAGTGATATAGTACATAGAATCAGAGAGAGAAAAAAAGGAAAGGGGGGGCGGCAGAAACGGAATGAAATGATAGGAGACATAGACGGAAAGATGAAATCAAAGCATAGTGAAATGAAGAGAGAGAGAGAGAGAGAGAGAGAGAGAGAGAGAGAGAGAGAGAGAGAGAGAGAGAGAGACAGACAGACAGACAGACAAACACAGAGAGAGAGAGAGAGAGAGAGAGAGAGAGAGACAGACAGACAGACAGACAGAGAGAGAGAGAGACAGACAGACAGACAGAGAGAGAGAGAGAGAGAGAGAGAGAGAGAGAGAGAGAGAGAGAGAGAGAGAGAGAGAGAGAGAGAGAGAGAGAGAGAGGCAGACAGACAGACAGAAAGTTGTGAAACACAACAAAACATAACTTGTAATTAAACATCATTAGTATAGACTAGCTTCCAACATGTAACCCAATATCAGCTCTGCCTCTTAGAGATGTACTTTGGGTGTGATTATAAAATGTTTCCTCATCTGTGATATTAATTATCGTTAAGCAGCATTTGTGATGCCTGCTGAAAGTTCATTGGATTTGAATTATTAATTTGTCCTCCCTTAAATTGACAAAATGTACTTGTCAATAGACTACCAAATGTCGACATAATCTCATCTTTTTTGTCTTAAGTTTTATTTTTTGTTCCTAAACAAACTCACCGCTCGGTAGACAAGAGTTGTAAGAATTATTCTAATGTCTTAAGATCAATATTCAGGATGTAAGACACAACCATGCAAAAATAATTTATAACTTATCTTACTATGTTTCTTTTGCTTGTTTGCAACTGCTTTTGGGCTTTTTTGTGGCTGTTTTTTAATCAAGCCGATTAAAACGTCGCCTAAGTTTAGCAGTTTTAGCATTTTGAAAAAAAAAATGACTTGATAAATAAATTAATGATAAAATATCAAATGATAAGAAGGAACAGGATGCAGCTCAAAAGGAAGGGTTGATGAAGAGAAAAGTCATGGATTACACGAATCTCCAAAACAGTTTTTGTCTCTAAATGTTAATAGATTTCCCTCTCAAACAGATAAAAAGTGACACCTGCCAAAAGGAAAACAAGACCAAAAAAAAAAAACTTTCAGAATAACTGTAGGCTTAAAAGTGCAATTCCGGTTTGTTACGTTTTTATAGTAGAGATAATAAAATAGCATTAAGAGTGCCGATTGTTTATAAAGTGTCACCTTGTCACAAATGTCTACAAAATTTTGAGGTCGGTATTCAAATGTTAAAATCTCTCTTGAGTCACTGAAAGTGTACATTTTGTTTCAGGCTTTATAGGCACACATGGTTTATAATCCTAGCTTTAACACGTAGCATACACGAAAAAAATTTCTTTAGATCTTTTCAAATTAAAAAAAAACAACAAACAATGTCACTCTTATCAATGTTTGCCTCATAAATTTTTTTTATGACATAATTTATGTTATTTGCATAATAAAATTATTCAGGAAAGGCACCGGACAAAAATAACAGACCTTAACTTGCTGCTGTTTCTTTCACTTTAATTGCCTCTGCTGTATATAGAAAAGGTTGAACGTATTATATGCACTTTTACGATACCAGCATTATGGGTTTTATTACTATCGTAATACAATTTCCTGCTCTTCGCACTACCACTGAAAATAAAACTAATAATACTAAATACTAAAACTACTATCAGTATCACTAATGCTACTATTACAACTACTACACAATAACTACTACTACACCAACTAGCGCTGTTGTAGTTACCATTACCTACTTCTGCTGCTACTACTACTACTACTACTACTACTACTACTACTACTACTACTACTACTACTACTCCTACTTCTATTACTACTACTACAACTACTGCTACTACTGCTATCACTGCTGATACTACTACTACTACTACTACTACTACTACTACTACTACTACTACTACTACTACTACTACTACTACTACTACTACTACTACTACTACTACTACTACTACTACTACTACTACTACTACTACTACTACTACTACTACTACTACTCCTCCTCCTACTACTACTACTACTACTACTACTACTACTACTACTACTACTACTACTACTACTACTACTACTACTACTACTACTACTACTACTACTACTACTACTACTACTACTACTACTACTACTACTACTCCTACTCCTACTACTACTACTACTACTACTACTACTACTACTACTACTACTACTACTACTACTACTACTACTACTACTACTACTACTACTACTACTACTACTACTACTACTACTACTACTACTACTACTACTACTACTACTACTACTACTACTACTACTACTACTACTACTACTACTACTACATTTACTACTACCGCTACTGGTTCTAGGCCTAGTGGTTGTAGGGAACGTAGTGGGGTATTGATATAAGCTAGATTCTCTTCGGGTGGTAGAGCAATGGGTGTCGACGCATCTATATATCGATGGTTCAGATTCCACAATGGTAAGAATTTTTCGGTCATTTTCACTCATAGCTTTATCCTAACTACTGCTGAGCACTGCCTAAACTCTATCTCTTATAATTCTTAGTACTTCTCTTAGTAGTACTAGTAACTCAGAGCCAGTGCATGGAAGTGAATCAGATTGTCCCATCAAATCGTGACTCGGAACCCGTTCCTGCTGAGCTGTTAAATCAATGGCTTGTTTCACTGCATGACTTTCGTAATTAGTGACTATGAGATGGTTTTGTTTCAAGTTGTTTACAAAAAGTGACCGTAAAGCCAAGTGTTGATTAAAATGAACTCAAAAGCTTTCCATCAGTTAATAATCTTTGTAAGAAACTGGAAACATTGGCCGCCAAAGAAATTACTGAATAAATATTTTGAAAACAACAGCATTTGAAGAAAACTTTTTTGTATGTCTACAAAGTGAGTCCTTGCATAGACACAGAGTTCTCTTACAATCACACATGACGATCATCCTTGAAAAAAATATTGGCTTCCTTCCAACAGAGGAATCAACAGTCTCTGTAAAAAAACATGTTATATTTAAATCTAGATGATCACTTCTATTTGCGATTTTTATGGATGTCACCTATGGTTTGGTGTCGTTGCTTGTACACGTATTGCCTGGATCAGACAACTGATAAGTCTATTAATTGAAATTACAGCAGAAGTATGCAGCTGTGTTAATAGTATGAAAAGAAAAAAAGAAATTAAAAACAAAGCACTGGTCAGTTTCACAAAATACGCACCAGTTGCCTGTTTAACAGCAAATCCAAATAAAAAAAACAACCTTACTTGCTAACAGGTTGGCCCAAAGTAGTTACTATTTGCTTCATCAACCTCGGGAATCAGTTCAAAACTGATCTTAAGTACATACAAGTGTGAACACCTTGTTAACCTTCCTTGTGCCTAAAACCTGCAATTCTTGCCATATTTGATTAAACACAGTGATGTTTAGAGCTGCCTGTTAGGAAAAATTGAAATACTATTTGATTTTTAAATCTTTGAGGACTGAGAGCATAATTTATATAGCTGACGGTCTACCACTTTAACCTATCTATTGCTTATTTTGAATTTTCAAATTTCTGTCAATATCATTATAATTTTTTTATTATGTTTTTTATACTAGTTTAGAATGCTGTGTATGATTGTTTTCTACCTAATAATGAAATATATCAGATATTTTTTTACATTTATGCCTCAGTATTTTTTAAAGGTTAAGTTCAGTTTTTTTATGAATCACTTGGATGTGCAAAACTGTGTATATTTTTTTCATTTTGATGAATGTTTTTTTTTATATTTTGATTTGCTTTTAGATGCGTAAAGCATATCGAATACTGGTTTTATTTATTTTTTTTTTGGAAGGGTATGGGGAGAAGTTTTGTGAGAAGGCTTAGTGAGTTTCACCTTACAACTAAAGCTTATAGCTTATACAGTGTTCAGTGATTCACTTTACATTATATTGAAGATTATCAATTTCAATAGCAAGATTTAGAAAAAAAAAAAAATATATATATGTATATATATAAAATAAGATAAGGTTTAGCATGCAAAAAAGTCATTTGTAAAAAATTCTATACAAAGATAGAAGAAATAAAAAGTTTGCTAACTGGCATTGCCTAAAGGTAGAATAAACAACAAACCTCAAGCAAAGAATGGAAAAAGCATGAGCAGTTCAGAGTGTGTTCGCTTATTTGATTTATTGCTTTTCTTCAAAAAAAAAAAACAATTTACAAAATAATGCATAACTGTATATCATGATTACAACCACTACAGTTTAATAGTTTGCAACCAGCAGAGCTATAAAAAGTAAAAAAAAAACAACAACATAAAGCTTAATACATTTCTGTGGCAATTTATATGGAAGCAGTAAAATATAGGAACACTCTAGCACCTCTGAAGTATACAATACTCCTTTCCATCCTTCCCGCACGCCTAAATTTAAAAAACAAATGTTGCTCAAATTTTTATGTACAATAAGCTACAAGACGACTTGAATATGACTTTAATACTAAATACAATAATATCATCAATGTCTTAATCATTTATATTGAAGTACCCGGGGCCATTAATTCACAAGATACTCAGGCTTCTTCAGAGCTGAAGCCAGTTGAGGACAGAAACCGATTAATATTTGATCAGATGAATTATCACTGAACAAGCAATTATGCTATGGCTCAGCTTCCTAATCTTTAAAGTACAAAAATAATAAAAACAATTATTAGTCACTTATCCATCCTAGCTACCCCAGAAATGTAAAATTGCTTTGGACTTTTATCTCCCAAGTATAACCGAGTGATATTAGTTTGTTTTTTTCTCACATTTATGAAAGATTTTTCTTCTCACCTCTCACACCCCAAGCAGACTTTAGCCTTTAAAAGCTAATTGAGAATAGGCATCCCACAATCATGCACACACAGTTGCATGTTTTGAACAAGCGGTGTCGAGGGCAAACTTAAAACAAACAATCATTTTTTTTCCATATAATCTCTAGCACCCACTTTCAAAGTGTTCTAAATGATATTATGCCTCGCAGCTAGTTTGATTGGGTTGCATGTCACCAACTTCACTTTTCTAATCTAGGTGATGATATTTAGAAGAAGAATTTTCCTCAGGTTCTCAGCAGTGAAATGACAAGCATTCTCTCAAGAAGTTTTAAATTTTTACCTCCTCTAAAATAGTAAAATAAAGAGGGGTTTATCTAATTTCAACTGCATATGTATTTTCACATTTCTCATGATCAACCCAATAGCACTGGTTTCAGGCTATATAATCTTTCCAGCTTGTTAGTGGTAAAAATAACAATGAATCATTCAACTTACTGACGGTTTTTCCACGATAAATTCTTCTAAAGTTTCTTTCCCCAAATTTTCATTGTATGAAATCATCCTTTTTATAACTTAATAGTAAAATCTTAGAAAAAAAATTTAATTTTTTTTTTTCACACACAGTTTGAAGCATAATAGTCACCGTTAATTCAGCTGCTTTAAAAACTTGCCATTTTATATTGTAGACAGCATCTTACATACAATACAACATAACAAGTTCAAAATGGATATATATCAAAATGATACAGAGTTTATCAAAGAGTACACAGTTATTTTAAAAAAAAAAAACAACGAAAAAAAATTCTTTTTAAGCATTCTTAGATCTGGGAGAATAAATGTCAGTCACGGGGCATTAATTCAACAATGAAATAGTGGAATAAACAACTACGTTGCACTTCAGTTCAACACATCATGCTCAGTAATTATGAGATCATACTCATGTACTCATGTGCTCATGTATTCCTACAATTTACACATAAATTGTAATTTCTTCCTGCCTTTAAAAAGTTAAAAAACAACATAAAAACTACATTACCTCAATGGTGTTTTGCCAAAAAAGCTGTCATTCTCTTTCTCTTTCCTTACACCTTACTGCCTAACACACAATTTGTCTAATGGCCTACACGTTTCCAAATTCAATTTTTTAAGTTTCATACCCTACTCAAAACCAAGTTTGCCACTTATCAATTTACAGTGGCATCCATGATACAAATCATACATTTCCACTACACAAAGACAAGAAGTGCTATAGCCAAGCCCCGAAAATAACTGCAGGTTTTGTTCCATATCTAAGAATTAATGTGCGAAAGAATGAAGATACAGCCGGATTACTAAGAGAACAGCTGATAGTTTCACACAGACTAATCAACATATGACAAGTTAAACTTAACGGGAAGAAAGAAAGACGCCTCCTTCTATAGGAAGTGACCTATCATCATTCCTATTCAAATGTGAAACTTAGGAGGAGATAAGCTTAAAATTAATCTGTACAATGTTGGTTGCAGAGCATGTGAAGCTGTGCTGGAGATAGCAGGATCATAGAAAATAAGGCAAAAAGTGAAGAGGCCGAGATATGATGTTCAACAAAACTAGACTTTGATGGTCTCTCAATGGGAGATCTGAACAGGAAGTCACAAGAAAACTATTTGGAAGAGCACAGTGAGGCACACCATGCAGTAAAGAGGGACTCTGGAAAATGAGGTGATGCAGAACGATAACAATAGAAGAATTATTTCCCTGTCATGTGTGCCTCCTCACATAAAGAGTTAAGAGTAAGAATGAGATTGTAATAATACACTCCTTCTGATCTTGTACACAACATAAATTTGTTTCTCTGCAATTTAAGACATATAGTTCAAAGTATATGTACACATATACATTTTAGTATATTTTGCTGAGAGCCTCTCTCTTTGTAACAGCAACAAAACCATCACATCACATTCTTCATTATCCAACTTCTAATGTCCAGCATTACAGTTCCCCTTGCCATGATTGTTTTTCAAAATTCCAGGCTGCCATAAGTGGAAATATCAAAACTTGGCCAGATGGTAAAAAAAGCTACCAGAGGTCTACAACAGGACCAGCCTGCTCTACAGATCACTTAACGTGGGTACCATCATCAAAAGGTTTTCCTCAAGCGAGCATTCTCTTCTCTTAGGGCTTCTATTTCCTCAAGCAGCACAGGGTTGATGCAACTGTCTGCCAGCAATGCCTCCATCCTCTAGAAACAGAAAAGAAAATCAGTGAAATCTTTGGGATGGAAATGCTTGTCCGTCACCCACAGTCAGTCACCGTCTATATATCGAAAGCCCTCTTTTAATGCTTGGTAATATATTTTTAAAAAATACATTACAGAAAGCATATTTATTCAGAGGTAAGAATATATGTGTGTGTGTGTGTGTGTGGAGGGGGGGTGTCTTTAAAATAGAAAATTACGACATACTGACAGATTAAATTGAGAGAATCTTACTTGAGAAGTTGAACTGAATTATATAACCTGGAACTGTGGGTTTTTTTTGTTTTGTTTTTTCCCCTTAACATAATTGGGTCTTCATGCTCCCAACAAGGTATTCAAGTAAGTAGGATCATCTATCTACCGATTGAAATGTTTGAAACCTAAACTACAATCTCCATAATTCATCTTCACTCATCTTTTAACCCAGAACTAACCATAAAGTAAAGTGAGTCCTCAATTTGATCCGTTTAGGGGAACCAGAAGTTTTCTGGGCATACCACATTGTGAGGCAGTTTGCCATTGCTTTCCTTGTCACCTTTACTTTCGCTGAGTCTAAAAAGACCCAGCTACTCATTCAGTGCTGGGTGGACACAAGGGAGTTGAAAAACTTTTTGGCCCTGACTGTGATTTGAACTCGACACATCTGTACTGGTAGTCAAACGCTCTACCGACTTGATCATCGCTCACCCAACTAAGCATACTTGGGTTAAAATTTTTCCTATCATTTTCTTTTTACCTTGAGAGAAGTTTTATCCACCTACAATTTCTTTCAAATAATTAAAATATCTCATTTCAAATTATTTAATGATATTTTATATCAGTTCATTCAGATCTGGAATTGATTAGCCCTCTTTTACTGCATCTAAAAACTTGAAAGAAAAAATATCAAAGAAAATTTCTTGTTCTCTTTTTTCATGATCGTATAAAAACTATGTACAAAAAATCCTTTTTTTTTTCTTTTTCATAAATCTTGCAGGCAGTCTCAATGAATAAAACAGCAGAAATAGAGTTTTGAGGAGTATGCCATCTGCTTTCTGCTTCATCTCAGTACCTAAAATTGGAAAATATCACAGAAATACCTTAAGAAAAAAAATATAAAACTACTAGAAGCATTACCTCTAGCATCATACTGGTCTTGATTTGGTCACGCTTGATTGCCCAAAACCACTCGCTCATCCAATCTTGAATGTTGCAAAGTTCATCCTTCACTAGGCTGCGTATAAATTCTGCCTGGTATACCTCTGGATTTGTTTCTGAATAGTGATGGGTGTTGTGTGATCCAGCAACGCCTGGTGTTGATTTGCTGCCAGGCGTAGAAGTCTTGAGTAAAGATATAGGAAAAGGAAAGTTTAGGGGGATGTTTACTATGACAAACAAACAGTGTAGCCAAATAAAAGCTTATTTTAAGCAAAAGTTTTCTTTTCAGAAAAAATAATATATAGCAACAGTATCAAGAAATAAAAAAAAAATCCTGTAATAGCTTGGCATTTGTACTAATTTTTTTTTTCAATTTCTTTCATTCTTATAAACCAAAGGTATCATGATCAAAGCAAAATAGAAAACTGAAATTAGTGCAAAACAAAAATAAAGATTAGGCATATAAATTATGGTCCTAACATTGACATCAATGCCTTTTAATTAAGTTTCAAATGTGAAAATTGAACAAAAATAACAGAAATATCTAAGATCTAAAGCATAAAAAAGGAACATTGTCACTTGTTATTTAGACCATAGTTTGAGTCCTAAAGGTGATATTACAAACACTTTTGATTTTCTGAAGCAAACTTAGAACCTTGGAATCATAGATTTCCCATATTTGCCAGTTAACTTCAGGAAAGATCCAGTAGTAAGATGAGAAAAAAAGAACAGGAAAATTACGATCCCAAATTTTGACAGCCCAAGTTGTCAGTGCAGCGTGATTCCACTTTGTAATATTGCCAGGAAATGTTTTTGCTTCAGTTGCTGAATTGCTATAACAGTTAATAAACTTAAACAACCTGAGCATTTTAAAATGTGGATCACATCTTTGACACTATAACACAACTTTAATTTCCAGCAAATTCAATTCCAAATATAAATATTAAAATTGTTTGGATTTATTTTCCTTATGTTATTTTATGAGTAATTGACATCCAGGTTGATCCTAAAACAACAGGAGAAAATGAAGAAAAAAACAGAGACTCAGATATTTAACATTATACTTTAATATGCGTATCTTTACAGGAAAATATCTCTAGTTTAAATATGAATAGCATACTAGGTCTAATTTCAGTTTTCTATTTTGCTTTGATCATGATACCTTTGGTTTATAAGATGAAAGAAATTGAAAAAAAAAAATTAGTACAAATGCCAAGCTATTACAGGATTTTTTTTTTATTTCTTGATACTGTTGCTATATATTTTTTTTTCTGAAAAGAAAACTTTTGCTTAAAATAAGCTTTTATTTGGCTACAAAGGACTTTACAATTTTACAATTTATTTAACATCACACTCCATACTGCCATAAAACTATCATCATATTGAGAAGATAAAAATCTATTGACGCCTCTCAAGCACTTTTCATTTTCTGCAACTTTCCATTACTGCTGCGTTTCTGTCAGTGTATTCAGCAACCAAATATTTAATCCCTCACTGTCCCATCACATTTATATTCTACGCTATTATTTTGCAATCAGTATATTCAGCAAATCAAATACTTCATCCCCCCATTGCCCCTCACTTTGATTTTGAATGTTAGAATTTTGGTATCAACATATAATCACGAAATCAACTGTTCAATCCTATACCTGTCCTTGTTTGGGCCCCGAACCAGACATCATGGCCCGTATCTCTGCCTGCAAGCTTGCTTGGTGCACCTGAAGCTGTTCATGCAGCAGATCCTGTATGAAGCTGCGCAGTGATGAGGTCACACTGCTGTTGAGGGTACTTGCTGCAGCCTCTGCCCCTGAGAGCGGCACTGACCTATGCGATGGTGTTAGTAAATCTACATCTGCCTGAGGCAAAAAGGATGGAGCAGGATCTCCTGCCCTTGGAGATTCCAATGACTGAAGTGATCTTGGTGGAGACATTGACTTGGATCCTGGTAAATGTAAATGTAAAAATAGCCATTCATAAAGTTAGGAAGACACAAAAGATTCCTGCTTTTCGTTGTAGTTTTTTTTTTTGCATATTTGTTGGTGTCAAAATTATTTTCAGCCCATTACCATCTATCAGTAGAAGTTTTTACGTCAATTCTATCTTGATGATAATTATGCAAATATGGCTATGAAATTATTTAACGTCCATTTAGGTTATCTTTTTTTTTTCAAGAAAGTTTCTGAGGTTTGGATAGTGGTTGTGTTGAAATCACAAGTAACACCCAGGAAGATAAAATATATGAACATCAATGAGATTTTGACACTTTCATAAGATTCTACATATGTTTTATGTTTTGTTCAGTTATTCATGTTGTAGAGCTGTTTACCAGGATCCAGCTGCTTACTGCAACAGTCAAAGACAATGTACATTCTACAAGGGGAGGGATGTGGAGGGAAGTTTCCTACTTATTAAAAAAATGAGTAGGCTTCAAGATGTCTCTCGGTGGGGCCGTGAATCAAGTTGGAACTCTGTCTGACTGTGTTTCTCTCTCTGTCCTGTCTACAGGTAATCTTCATGAAAGCTTTACAAAAAAAGTGGTGCAAATCACGTTTTCAAATAAGTCACATAAATCAAATCCAGGCCTAAGATTGCAGCTAAAGTTAAGTCACTTAAAGGAAAGTCAGCTTTGTCAATAAGTTTCCCTTTAGTGGTTAATCCCAGCCATGTTGAACAGACAAAAAGAAAAAATAAGAAAAGAAAAATAAAGGCACAAGCCTTGCACAAATTGAAATGTTGGTACCTTGTGGCACTCTATAGGTTGTATAAACATGTTTGCAGTTATCGGCAATCTATATCACCACTTGAGATAGACAGGGAGCTAAAGATTTCTCCAACTGTATAAACAGGACAAATAAGAGAGAAACCCACAGATAAACAGTATTAAGAATAAAAAGAAGCTACCAAGAAAAATGTTGCATTTTATGCACAAATAAAACCAAAAAAAAAAAATATTGAATAAAAGAAGAACATCTTTTCACCTGATATCCGTGGTGACATTTGCTTTACTGCTGACTCTTGTAACCTGAAAAATAGACAATGATGATAATTTGTACCATTCCTGACAACAGGAACTTTTACTATATACGTCTGCTTTATAACATTTGTTCCTAAAAGCTGATAAATATGTTATAAAAAAGAAATTCTCCGGCCATGATTGTCATTTTCAACAAAGCTGAATATGTAAATTGAGGCCTGTCTACATTAAAATATCTCCAAAGATTTTTAAGCCACAACTGAAGGTCTACAACTCAAGGCTGTATAATTTATGCAAAACTTTATTGGGCTTAATACCATGTCTATGCATTTACTACCAGGGTTCACAAGGTAACTATTATTTTCTACTTTTCCTCTGCACCAACGCTTGATTATTGAGTAAGGCGAGCCTAAAATTAAAGCTGGTTGGCTCAGTAATTTCCTCTGGAGTGTGTATCTGAGCATTGTCAGTGGATGATTTGCTTTGATGCTATAACAGACAAGATTATTACTATGCATCAAGAATCGTTGCTCAATGTAAAATCACAATTGTAAATAAATAAATAAATAATAAATTAAAGTAACAATGAATTTATTTGAATAGGGAATGAAAGCAAATTCTATGCATAGCAATAGTGGACTACTGCGTACCTCGGTTACTTGTGTCAGCTTCAAAAAGGCATGTTCTCTTGCCTCTAGCTTCCCCTTGTTTTTCATCATATCTTAGGTAAGTCATTTGCCTAACAATTTCGTTTTTCTATTCAATTTTCCAACTTTCCAACCCATTCAGCTAAAAAAGAAAAATTACATGGCAATTCCACAGCACTGAAGTAAACAGTGTCATTGTAACATTGGAGTAAACAATAAAGCATAAAAAATTAGCTTGACAACTTGGCCTAAGTTTGCTTTTCTCCTGTCTAACTCATAAAAGCCTAATTCTTGAGAAGTTTAAGATGCCATAAGTGTCCCAATTATAAGCCTAATTGCATACACAGATATATATATATATAAAAGGAGGAGAGGTGCTGCAGTCAGTATTTTACAATTTGAGCATGGATGAGAAAGAGCCAGGAAACATTGTTTTAATACTAATTATAGCGTGGATATGAGCAGGAATGAATGGCAGGCAGTGGATTATGTCTCTGACACAGAATTTTGTATCATTACGACACATATGCCCTGAGGGCAAGAAAAATTGCTCATGCCCTTGTTGGATCTATGCTTATCAGTATATTATAGTAAGTAAGAGCAGAACAATAAAAAAAGATCTGGTGTTGGAGAGAAGCAGATAGATAGACAAGGTAACTGGCTTTGTGTGTGAAAAGGGCAAAAAAAAAACTTTCTCACCTTGAATGTGGACTGTGTTGACTTCTTGGACTGGAGGCACTACCATTTCTGTCAGGATTATCCAATATATGCGATGGCCTTTCATCAAATGTGACTGCATGCTGTTTATGCTGGTTTTGATGACGCTCTGATGCTGCTGTTCGCGGTGGTGAAGTTGCTGATGAGCCTCCACGAACAGACTCAGATAGTGCAGCTAAAGATAATAAAAGTTATAAAAACTTTGATGAATGTCTTTGGATATAAGCCTTTGACAGGAACAAAATTAAACATTTTTTTTTCATCTATGGAAAAATAAACTTCATCGACTATAACTATTGACAGAATCGTAGAAAAAGAATTTAACAACAGGCCCTTACATTATTCTTTTTTAATTTCTTGTAAGCTAACTATGAGTGAATCAGCAAGACCTTTCTAATTGCAGCCTCATTCAAAAATATTCAACTCATTAACAGCTGCTTTTCAATCAAACACAATTTTATGATAATGTTCTCAAGAAAAAGGGGACATATAATAATATATTTGAAACTAATATATATAAAAGTTTTGAGATGGCACTTCATAATTATAGAAACAGATCGTAAAAAAATTTGAAAAGATACAGCCAAAGAGTTAAGGTTCAACAGATAAAGAACAAGCACACACCTGTACAAAACGTAATTGAAGAAAATAGAATATCATAGCTGCCAACTTTTGAAAAGGCAAATACAGATTTTTAGCAAGATAAATACAATTGGTCGCTGCAAACCTAGTAGATGATGTAGCCCATTAAGTACAGTTATCTATAATATTGACTTTAACACAAGATTAATTAAACGTTTACAAGCTTACATGTTACTTATAAGTTATTGTAAGCTTCGTATAATTTTCTCTATCATAACTTAAACAAATAAGCTACACCATGGCTGCAAGCTAAGAGCTGTCCACCAAGAATGTATTTTTACTCCCGATAAGTGGGATACACTGCCAAATGTGTACTTTTTAGCACCGGCTCAGACAGACATACTTGGAGGCCCAAATACAGACTAATAAGTATTATATACACTGGTTGGCAGCTATGGAGTATCAATACACAGAATGGACAAAAATTAATCAAAATGTCCAGTTTTATTAGGCAAGAAGAGGCACTAACTTTTCTACTCTTTGTTTATGTCTAACCCTAATATACCACATTAAAATTCTTATTTTTCACAACAGACCCTGCTGGCTGGGTGTTGAGCTTAGAATATCACCATTTTCTTCCGCAGTTGTCCTGTGAAGGCTGTGGTGGGATCGCTGCTGGCTGGGTGTTGAGCGTAGAATATCACCGTTTTCTTCCGCAGTTCTCCTGTGAAGGCTGTGGTGGGATCGCTCTCTGTTGAGCGAGTTCTCATTTGAGCCAAGCACCTGGGGAGGCAAGAATGATTAAGTAACTAATGGGTGAATTAATTTGGTATTTTGCATTCCAGTTCATTATCAACTTTTTTTTTTCAATGAGGAAATATACTAGGAATAGCAAAGTGTAATTGTTTGTTTTAATCAAGCTACAAAATCCTTAGAAATTGCAGTTATTCTTTAAAAAAAATTAAATCAATAGACTTAAAAAAGGATATGTGAGAGGCAATGTTTTGCACAATTTTTTAACTTCAAACAAAATTCCAATTTTTTTAAAGGAATATACACCTTGTCAAATCAAGAATACTAGAAAGCTATTGAGAAATATGAGTATCAAGTATAAATATTTAAAAAAATGTAGCCAGTGGCACCCATATCTCATAAATAAAAAGTAAAGCTAATATCAAGAGGGATTTCATAGTTTGACCAGTTTTTAAGCTACACAATGTGTAAGTGACTTGACATGTACTATATATATATACCTTTAAACATTTTGTACTCAACATTTACATTGAGGAACAAAAAAGGTATTACTTGAAAATAAACATTTAAGCCCATACTTTCTCTCTACATGGGTGAGGAGATCATTGAGCCTATCCCTATCAATGTAATCTATGGCCTTGACCTTTTTCTTTCAGCAGGCTTGATTGAATGAATATGGCTGTATATGTGAAAGGAAACAATTACGATTCATAAAGCTCTGATTATGCCACAAAACTTTTGAAAACTTTTCCAGACTCTTTGCCACAAATGCTAAAAAGATAAAAGAGTTCTAGTTAAATGCTAAAACTAAGATACTATTGAAAGTATTGATTATTCAAAATATTTTAAACTTTGTGCTTTTTTTTTTCTTCTCCACTTTTCTTTGCATTTTCTATTACAATATATGTAAATATAATCTAAAAATAGGGGACAGATTCAAGAATATAACTCTTCATTGTGGGGGAAAAAACAAACCTTTGCTAAAAATGAAAAATTGCCCATTGCTGAAGACATGCGCCCCCCACCAGTGCTGTCCATACTCTGTGACAGGTTTGCCTTGACAGGAGAGAACAGGTCATGAGCTGTGGATGGACACCAAACATGCTACAAGTCTGATAAATAGAGCCCTCATCTTAAAGTCTTAATGGACACCAAACATGCTACAAGTCTGATAAATAGAGCCCTCATCTTAAAGTCTTAATGGACACCAAACATGCTACAAGTCTGATAAATAGAGCCCTCATCTTAAAGTCTTAATGGACACCAAACATGCTACAAGTCTGATAAATAGAGCCCTCATCTTAAAGTCTTAATGGACACCAAACATGCTACAAGTCTGATAAATAGAGCCCTCATCTTAAAGTCTTAATGGACACCAAACATGCTACAAGTCTGATAAATAGAGCCCTCATCTTAAAGTCTTAATGGACACCAAACATGCTACAAGTCTGATAAATAGAGCCCTCATCTTAAAGTCTTAATGGACACCAAACATGCTACAAGTCTGATAAATAGAGCCCTCATCTTAAAGTCTTAATGGACACCAAACATGCTACAAGTCTGATAAATAGAGCCCTCATCTTAAAGTCTTAATGGACACCAAACATGCTACAAGTCTGATAAATGAAATTTATTAATAAATAGAGCCCTCATCTTAAAGTCTTAATGGACACCAAACATGCTACAAGTCTGATAAATAGAGCCCTCATCTTAAAGTCTTAATGGACACCAAACATGCTACAAGTCTGATAAATAGAGCCCTCATCTTAAAGTCTTAATGGACACCAAACATGCTACAAGTCTGATAAACGAAATTTATTAATAAATAGAGCCCTCATCTTAAAGTCTTAATGGACACCAAACATGCTACAAGTCTGATAAATGAAATTTATGAATAAATAGAGCCCTCATCTTAAAGTCTTAATGGACACCACTTTTCTGTTTGCTGCTGGCCAATTCAAATTTTAAATAATATCAAATACTGTGAAGATAATACAAGGAACATGTTAATGCCTTGAACTGAATGCCGCACATATGTTGATTAGCCTTATGCTGAATGTCTTATATACTCCAATGAGTAAACTGATTCCTTCTTGAAAAACATTTTTTAAACCTCAGTCCTTTTCAGAAATCTTCCTTAAATATACATTTTAAAGAAATATTAAAAAAAAGGAAGGATCGATAAGAAATCTGCACATTTCATCTCAAACCTGACATTCCCGCTATTTCTAGTGCTCAGATAGGGAACATAAATCTACTTTTTAACATTCTGAAAGAGACATGGGGAAGTATGAATATGTGATTGTAATGAAATGATTGTACCTGACACCAGCTTCTCTATGACATGTTGAAACTTACCAGTCCCTCCAGCACTGTCTGAGGTGACAAAAAGGTCAATTTTTGCTCCCTCTCCTGACTTTTCAGTCCATTGAATGTCAGGTATGGAGTTGTTGCTCTTATTTCCTGAAGTCAAGAAAATAAAGGAATTGAAAATAGTGGACTTTCATACCAAATGTAAAGGCATTTAATTTGTGAGCGTAGATAATATTATACATTAAGAAAAAAATTTTATTCTTAGATTAAAAATTATGTACTAAAAAGTTTCAATACATCCTACAAAGTTTTTTCATAATCTTAGTTAATCTAATTTGCGCTTAATCTCCAATACGAAAAGTTCAAAATGCTCTCTGTTTATAACTTATATAAAGCTAATTAGGTCAAAAAGGTTTTTCACCTATAGTAGTTTGTCCCATAACAAAATTTACAGAAAAGTATTACATGCTGAGTTGATTAGAATCAATTTACTTGATAGAATACTACAAGCAAATTATTAGGCCATGCAATTTATTACCACGTGCAAGAGGAGAGATGATATCAATGTCTGACTTGGAAAACCTGTCCCTTGGAGAATAAACTGAAAAAGAAAAAAAAAGGAAAACTACATAGATATAAATGAAAAATCTAGAAAATGAGTACCCAAAAATCAAGATATTAAAAAATGAAACTCATTTCCATATTAATCTAAGCTCAGATTCACAAAAAGCTGTGTGATTTGAAGTTACAATGGAATTTCTCTTCTGTGACTCTACATTGCTAGTATATTTGTTCACTCTAAAAGGTGAAAAATTAGAAAGCATCACAGTATTAAGAAGAGATTCCGAAGGTGTCTGGTAAATGATATACTAAATAGTTCGTTTTTTTCAAAATTGAAATTATGACATCTTTATTTTACTTCTTCCACAGAACTGTTTCAAATGCTATTTTTATTTCCCATAAAAAAAAATTTCACACAATGTTGAATTCTATTTTCTCTACAGAGAGACCAAGCATGTAACCTTTTGTGCCAAGTCTAGAAGGATGCATTGTCGGAAATGTACGTTCAGATTGTAGGTGGTTATAATGTTTTCTGAGTTATTGTCAAATAGATTATGAGAGCATAATATTAGGCAGACCTGTGTTTAAGTATTGGAGTTGAAAATTGAAATAAGAGAGGTAGTCCTTTCACTAATTGCCATTGGTAATCCTTTAAAATTATAATGCTATGTATGCTTAATATGAGCACAGTTTGTAAATACTGTGTGGGATTATATTTAAGTATTCCTGATCTAAACTCGAAAAAGAAGGAAAATATACCGCAGTAAAGTCATTCAAAGTGACAAACATGGATTGCCCACAGAACAAGTTAGAGCTATAGTTTTACAACTTTCAATGGGGTAAAATTGTTGCACCCATGGAAAATAAAATTATAAAAGAGACAACAGATAATGAATGATGACAGGGGGGAAAAATCCAATTATCCTACTGCATTTCATGGATGGCAAAAAGTATTTATATATATTTCAAAAAATCAATTCTACAATGACGGATGTTACCTGAGCTTCCATTGTAAAGATCAGGATGTCCAGGTGACATTGGTAGCTGTCGTCGTAGGCTATCTGAGGTGGAATGACTAGAGCTGTAAGCTGTAGAATCCCCTTTTCTTGACTCCTGCAATCAAGGAAGATAGAATAAAATATTTGAATTTTTTTTTCGAATGCACAAAGTCACAATTCTCTATGAAATTAAAAAAAAAAAATACAAGAAAAGCCACTGCTTTCTTTGTTTGGTTTTTTTAACCTGTTTTTACTAAGACAAAAGGGTAAATATATAAACTCACCCTCATGAAACCTTTTATTTAAAATTAATACATATCAGATTATTCAAACACTTATATTAAAAAGTCACGATTAACAGTCCTTCCTTTATCATACATGTATATTTTCTGTTACATATAAATCTCAGAAGCTTAATTCTCTACAGTTTTATGCATTATATAAAATCAAACTTAAAACTTAAGATGAAACGAAAAGTGAATAAGGACTTCCAGTTCTGACTTGACCTTGTGTGACTCCCTTGAGTTGACGAGCTATGGTTCCAAATGGAATATTTAGCCCTTTTATGATGTACAAATTAAAATTTGAACTAAACAAACTGGTTTAAGCCCATGGTTTTGTCATGGTAATGATCAAAAAGATCTTCTAGCTCGTACCTTACGGACAAAAGACAAGCGTTTCACTGATGATCTGTGAGCTGGAAAACTAAAAACTGGTGAGCTGGATTTCCGCATGTCATATAAAAACACCTGGCCATGCATGGTTCCTACAGCGACAGTGGTTCCATCATGGAGAACATCCACACAGGTCAAAGGGTGATCTGCCACTATCGTTTGTATTGATCTGAGTATAGCAATGGAAGAAACATCTAAATTATCAGAAATAAAAAATGTGATCTAAACTTGATGCACAACTATGTTAAAATAATGTTAAAAAACATATAATTTAAGCATAGTTCAAATAATTAAAAAAAAAAAGAAAGGTTTACATTTTGTAATGAGATATATACTGGAACACTTCCTTTTCAAAAAGACCTTATATGGAAACTTCAGATAATTAGAACTGGAAAAAAAATAGATCAAAACTAGGCACTTTTTCAGACAAAAGTTAAATACACATATAAAAAGAGGAGTAACCGTGGCAAGTATCTCAATTCAAACAGAATCTTAGTCACGATTACACACACTACTAGAGTAGAATTACGTTTTGCTCTCGAGGTTATAGAAGATTGCCCTCTTGTCCAGGCCCACGCTGACCATGAAAATGTCATTGATGGGCGAGAAGGCCACATCTTTTGCTGATGCATGATGGGTCTGATCGAAGTTGCGGATCAGGCGTCGAGTATTGGTATCCCACAGGTTGACAGCTCCATCATCAGATGTGGCAACCAACATTGCTTTTTTATATGGGTTGTACTTCAGCTGCTGAATAGCCTGTAGTGAGAAAAAAATAAATGCTCTACTAACTCATCCATTATTCATTCTAGTTTATATCTTAAGATTTGATATCTAGGTCTTGTGTGTTTTTCTTTCCTACATGGCTTAATTATTATGGTTTTTTTTTTTTTTTTTTTATGATTTGAGACTCCAAATTTTCATATACATTTACAAATAATTGGCTTCTTCAAAAAATGCTTTTGAAATCTTTAGATTGTAGATTATTTGATGAAATGTCTAATTGTTTTGATCACCACTAAAGTTTTTAATTAATGCAAATCATTTCAAGACAAGCCATTACAAGTAAATTGCTATTTAGGAGCCATCCTTTGAAAAAAAAAAAGTATTCTCTATTGAAGTGTTATTTTAAATAATTTTTATTCTTTTTAAAGCCAGCTTTTGTGCTATAGCATGCAACACTAAAACTTGTATAAAAAAAACGTCATTTCCAATAGTCTTACAATACACCAGAAAGTCTGAGAACACAATGGAAAAAAATGATAGACTCAGCGGATAAAGAATGTCTACTTCTTTAAAATCTCAGACAACTCCAGTTCCTACAAATTGTAAAACGTGAAACAGTACTTATACTTACAGCTGATAGCAGAGCAATTAAAACATGCCTAGGCAACATAGCTGACTAGGGAAATTAACAACAAGCCTAGATCATTGTAACGTGAAAATTGATGAGTTGTATAGAGCAATTTTTTTGTTGGGTATTTTTAAAGGACAAGTGTCCAAATATACTTTTTGTGCCCTGCTTATTATGTAAATAGACTTTTTTTTTTAAAACGCTATTAATAGAAAATGCATTTTTTTTTTACCTGTGTGGAGCGACCAACCAAAGGACTGCTGGCTTGGCTTGTAACAATGTTGTATAGGATGATCTCACCATTTTTTGTACCAGCTGCAATACATTTGTTGTTCCAGTTCCATCTGACTGCACACACTGCAGATGACTGATTCTTTCAAAAAAAAAAAATACCAGGTCTTAAAAACTAGCCACTGCATATATAAAAAAAAACAAATATCTGAATGGTCCACATAAAATGTAAGCTTTTCTTTTATTGGCTTTGACAACTTTATTTGCCCACTTTTGTTTAAAATTTTCTTGTCAACTTAAAATTCTATCTCAAGATATGGTTTTACTATTACAAATAATTGTTCTCAGTGGCTACTCAATTTTAGGTTGTATAAAAGTGGACAAACGTAAATTAACGTGAAAATTGGTGGGCAAAATTTTTATAATTTTGAGAACACTAGCTAAAACCATTTTTTTGTATCAGTTAACTTACAATACGTCTTCATGATAGAAGACAAGGTTTGTTGGAGACAAATGCAGAAAATTCTGACAGGCATCAGTAATCATTTTTTTTTTGTAAATCGGCTTTAAGCTTGTTTGCATCTACCATGTTAAAAAATAAGTAGTTCAAGGCTGTGACAGAAATAATGATCACAAATCTTGACTCAGCTCTGAATTTTGAAATCTTTTGCAACAAAAAAACTAGAGTAATCAATTAGTGCACCAGAGATAGCAGGGTGTTTGACTTGCAGAAAAAAAAAAGAAAATTGTCATCTACTCTAATTTTATTGAATCAAAGCTTGGCTTTGAGTCCCACAATGACCATATTTTAGGATAAATTTAAAATCTTTTTGCCTGTTATGAGCTACTCTTTTAACAGTATTTAATTTAACATCATCTGTTAAAAAAAAAAAAATTAGGATGTTGCGAAGGTAATCTGCTTAAGCTCAGAAAGATCTACTACCAAGTAGATACCAACTGAATCAATGACATGTTGTAAAAAAAATGTCAAGTTCTCAATATATAAATCAATACTTGCAAAACAAACATATATATATATATCTAACTTTTTACTCAGATTAAAATTTAGAACTCATGAAGAAAAATAAAGTGTAAAGCAAATGAAAAAATTTCAATTTGTTTATTAAAGGATCAATATTACTCATGAATTTTAAAAGAGAAAGAACAAAAGGTCAGGTCTATAATTTTTCACTACAAGAGATAAAGTTTTTGTCAGTCCCCTAATAAAAATAGACATTTCCTGTGTAAAAATAATCCGCTGGTGCATAAAGATGAGCCTGGCAATATCACACTTAAATTGAAAGAAACAAACCAGGGTATTTTTTAATAAAATGAGGAAAAGTTTGCTTTTGAAGAGAGTCCCCTGATGCAATCAACAGATTGTTAGAAACTTACTATATGCTATTTGTTTCCCTTCAACCACCTTGAAGCATACAGAATCACAATACAGAGCTTTCAAAAATTAATTAGAGAAAATTTACTCACCCTGTATGATTTAGAAATAGATTTAAATTTTCTATCATAAATATGAAGTGTTCCATCAACACAGCCACAGAGAAGGAATCTTGAGTCTGAGTTAAAATCAAGGGAAAGACACTCTGCCTGAAATATAAGATCAACATACAAAACATCAAGATTATTTTATTTAATATAATTTTCTTATTTCTACAAATGATTTTAATTCTCAAAAGCTATAAAGGTGGAAACGCTGATATTAAATGGAAAAAGCATCAATATTGTTTCATGCCTGGAGCAATACAGTCGATGCATAGAATTTCACAACCTAAAATCTGTCCTCTAATAGGACACAACTACTAGTATTGTCTTGGTTCAATTAAACGATGGAAACATTTCATATACTGGAATTTCCTTTTTTTATAAGATTAGAATTTCTTTTATCTTGTGAAGTATAATCTCCTGTCATTAAGTTTGACTACATAAAGATCATGAGTCTCATAAATGTCGTCTACTTAACTTCTTCTTAGTGTCGCATTGTATTATGCAGATCAGTTTCAAATTTTTTTTTTTAATTTATAGCCAAAAAAAAACAACAAAAACAAAAAAGATGAAATAAAAAAATAACGATACAATATTTTTCAATTCAAGCGTTCATAATTCACAAAAGATTTGCAATATTATCATTGTTATGCAACAAACAAGAATGAGAACAGAAATGAGAATTACTGGTAGCTGGAAGGATCTTGACGGTGAAGATAAAACATCTTTTGTATTCCTCAAATGAACTGATGTATCTGTACTACAACAGCATGCTATTGAATGACCTGCAAAGGCAAACACATGAATAATCAAATCTTAGTTTTATAACTTGACATGCTAAATGCGATTCTTTGTCCAACAAGGCTAGTTCATGGGGAAATAGAATGAGTACTTTTGATCTAATTTCAATTTTCTAAATGAAAGGGTAAAAGGGGGTCTTCAGAAATAAAAGAATCTATTTGCTGTTTCCTTTTAGGCGGGATGTTGAAGCAAAAGTTGGCTATCACTAGGTGTTGTATTTATTTTGCAGTTCAGATTTTAAAGCTTGACAAATATAGCTAACTCTGTTGCACAGTTAATGACTACAATTTTAAGATTTAACATTTATTCACAGCGATTAAAGCCTTAAGCTTGAAACTCATCTGAACCACAGCATACTAAATTCTTACCATCATGGCTCCAGGTTAAATCGGTCATTGGACCTTCATAGGGATTGAACTGCTCCAATACTTTGAAGGTTGGAACCTCCCATATTTTGCCTTCCTCACCAAGTGTTGCTAGACTTGTCATTTTGCTCTGAATATTCCTGAAAAAGAGTACAATTAAAATTGAAAATTATTTTAGCTTTCAAAATTTAGTTAAAAATGAATTCACTGCCAATAAACTTCCAATTTTTCTGTCTTTATTGATCTCATGTACATAAAATCTTTTTGATCCTTGATTGCTTTACCAACTTAAGTTGAATCAATAGTTTTAAATTTATACAGAGACAATTTTCCTTTGTCATGTGTTCTCCTTATTTCAAAGGTCAAATATTGAAATAAAAATTCTTGTTCATAAATATAAGTGTCATGATACAAAAGATCTCAATGATCATATGACATGAAATGAGTAGTAAAGAAAAATCAACCACAAAACTAGATCTAGCTCGAGACCGACAAATAAGACGAAAGACGTGAAAACATTACAACAGATGGAATGAAATGCACATTCAATATCTCAATGACTAAATGAGTTATAATGAACAAAATGCTAACATTTTACTGAGAAAGTATCTAAGGAATTCTAAAATTAATTTCTCCAATAAGAAGTTCATAAAGATACATCTTAATGCCAAAATATTTTAATGTTACAATTTAGAAAAAAAAAAGATTACTGTTTTATAAAAAACTTCTAAAAATTCATTGCTAGCAAAATATTGTCAATGATGCACATATATTTCAGGGAAAAAAATGAAACTGTACCTGCAAGGCTGGTTATAATAAGAAAAAGCATGGACTAAAAGGAGATGAAATGCCTTTAGACGACTAGAAAAAATTAGAGAATGCCTAAACATCCCTGGCCTGCGCAGTCAAGGTTTGGAATATATATAAACAAGAAGGGTCTGAATGGCCTGATTATTGATTTAATATATATTCTTTACTGCAGTATAATATGGAGGAACTGAAAGAAACAATCGCAGTGAATCTAAAGTGAAAAAAAAACTGGGCTGCAGCTGTGCATTATAGCATTATATTCAGAACTTCTTTTTTTGGTTTAAAACTTGGTAATTTAAATTTTAGTATTTCAATCATTCAAATTAGCTTCATAAGCTATAAAACTTTAGTTCTAGGGAAATGGTCAACTTTTTACTTAAAACAGACTACTGAGAAGCAATCGGAGAGGTTTCAAGCAAATTTATTGAATAGGTCCACTGATTCAGTGATTTGTTTGTGAGTCAATTTTTTTGTTGTACAAATAATGATGCTTTTGAAGAGTTGACAGGCGTGAATCCTGTTCTTGGTCTTCTCTCTGACTCTGAGGTTTGTAATTTTCTTATAAACTGAAAAGTTTAATTTTTATGAACTGAAGAGACAGGGCTCCAAATTCAGTCATTCACTGAGTGCGGATCAAATTTGACTACATTCTAGTCTAATGATCAATTCAATGTTTCCGTGGATATAATATCTGGGAATGTGTATAGATCTAGATCCAGAATCTCTAGATCTAACAACAAATTTTAAGTTTCAACAGTCAGTGCTATCTAAATCAGAGATGGAAGATAGATTTTTTTAATTTTTAAATCGGCTTACCTCTTCTGATCAATATGCAGAATTTAATCGTTGAAAAGGCTATTTATATAATTCTAGGATCTAGATTCTAGATTATCGTCGTGTGACTGTGAGGCTAGAATCAACATCTAAATCTTTATTAAATAGGCACTGTATTGAAAATTCTAACTAGATTTCTAGATCTAGACAAAGAGTAGTATATATTTATTTAATATTAACTGAGAAACCCCTTGCAGTTTTAAAGAATAATGTCATATTGAGCGGAACTCCTTTCTTGCTTCTAAGCTGAGCTTATAATTTTGTGAACTCAATAAGTTTACATTGTCGACCGCCATTAAAAACAAATCATTACAGCAGAGTGATCTTCTCTTGGCGTACGCCAGTGAAAAAGATGCTGCTAGTTACACGGTGTGATGTGAGGATAAATTCATACCTTAGTCTTGGTTTACCACGGCGCTAACATGACAAATCATTATGTTACTAATGCTGGGTGTGGATATAATTTCTAATGGGAAATCATGACCCTAATTGTACTGTCTTTCTTACCATTCTTTTTAAACTATTAAAAAGCTCTTACAATTGTTAATGCGAATTTTTGAATCAATTTATTTTGTTCTAGCCTCTAAAATAATTTTATTAAGCTTATTTCATCTTTTTAATATACTTTGTGCTCTTTTGCTGTTGAGGAAAGATAACGAAAATTGTTTAAAATTATTATTTGTTAAGGGAAATTAAGACCGGGACTTTTTTTCCTAAAATCTTCTGTCTGTCTCGTTATAGGGCTCCTTATGAGATTACTGTGAAATGGCTCGAAACTGCGATATGGAGGTCTTCCTCTCGGTTGACGTGTTTTTTTTTCTGTTTTTGTTTTTTATGTCGAAGATATTGTTTATCTTGACGTAGCATATTATTTTTTTTAATCCTTATCAGTCAAACCTTGTTTGAAAGACGTTGCCTTGCAGGCATTAAAGAATTCATATAGATATAAAAAAGCGCATTAGCTGGATTTTAATTTTAATCCTAGAGAGGTGAGAAGGTCTGCGTGCTTGCTACATTAAACAATTTTAAACTTGTTAAGCCTTTTGTCCGCGAATCTAGGGGGGCAGGTGCGGTGTCCTCGCCAGTTTTAATGGACTTTGCATATTCGAATCTTTTGACACTTCCAAGTTTTCTCGGTTAAATTTTATGTCCGTCTGTATCGATCGTTATAACTTTTAAGTTCCCATAACTCATTTGTATGTCATTAACATAGATATTTTTTCAAATTGTTCTAAGTTAGAGTTTGGTGTTAACTTGTTGATTGCACAACAATCATGTCGCAGAAAATAGGGTTCAAAATTACCTTTTTTTTTCTATAAAGGAAAACGTCAAATAAAAATGAGGAACATTTTCCACAGATCATATGCTTTTCTCTTATCATATATTAATTATTTATGTAGAGATGAAGTTCAAGTTAAATACTTTGTAGTAACCTTAAGCAGATGGTTGGTTAATGTACAAGAATCCTCCGCTCTGTTGCACCTTAGGACTATGAGATCGTTCTATTTGACGATAAGAAAGCACAGGCGCTGTGGGCATGGATTAGGTCCAATTATGTAAACAGTTACACCGAGTTATTATAAGGGACCTCCTTTAATCTTGCTATAACCTTATGATCAGCATTCTTCGCACACCGTTTAACTAAGAAATGCATTCCCTTAGACGACAAGGGGATGCTTGTGCTTTGGCTCAGGCAAAAGTTAGTCAAATATAATAGTTTTGAAGGCTATTTTCTTTGGATTATTCTATCCCTTAGTCGACGATCCATCTTTGAACACAGCGATAAAGTGACCGCAGTTTTACTTTGTATTAATTTAATTAAGATGGAAGTAACCTTCGTGCGAAGCACTTTCCCTAATTCCTAGTTTGATAAAGAACATTTTCTCTTACAATTACAATACAAGTTTTGTAAACCAACCTCCTGTCTAAAATATGATTGATCATGGAACCTTTTCTCGTTCAGTTCGGTTAGTGAACATTGTCCATCAACCTCTGGGGCACATGCTCAAGTTAGAACTTTTCCACTGCACAATCATGTGTGCACTGTTTTTTGAGTCACTGTCAACCCAAATTAGCGTTAAGTTAGTTTTTCAATTTCGTGCTATAGGGTCCCTCAAAGAAAAAAAAGTTTTCTAATTCTACGTATCACAATGATTCCTTACTAACAAAACTTGAGCCCTACTTTACTAACCATCCGAAAATGACGATTCTTTCCCTTGTTTTTCTTTTTTCTTTTATTTTTGATGCAAAAAAAATTTGTACCCATTATC
Organism: Elysia crispata; assembly: GCA_033675545.1. Classification (NCBI taxonomy): domain Eukaryota; kingdom Metazoa; phylum Mollusca; class Gastropoda; family Plakobranchidae; genus Elysia; species Elysia crispata. The sequence goes on from JAWDGP010000452.1 coordinate 136,019, forward strand.
TGGCACTATTTTTCCTCACGTAACGTAAGTGTTCCCTTGCATTGGTAAATTACTAAAATAGCTTAACTATTTTATAATTTTGCCGCCACTCTGTAAAGCACGTATTCCATTTATAGATACATGTATTACAATTATATCAATTAGAGATGATATACCGTTGGTTTGATTCTAATTTCTATAAATCGTCTTATAAATGAAAGTATTGTTTCACTGATTAGTTTTCTTTTCTCCAGCTTTAAGTATCGATTAGTACTGTGTACATAATTTTTTGAAGAACTAAACTAACATGTTTTATTTTCTTTCCATTGGCCTGGTTCTATTAGGTGATTATTTAGTTCAGTAGCATTATATTTATATTCAAACTATTCTCAACTAGTTCTACTACTTTCCTCGACCTTGTTGAGAGCTGTGAGTGTGACAAGTTCTACATCCTTAGTTACCTTACAATGGACTACATGTATGTAGTTTCTTTTATCACGTAGACCCTATCTGACTTTGTATATGTTGTAATATTATTTAGCTTTCATCTTCAGTTGCTTTATTGTTGGGTTTTTATGTTTATTGTGCATAGTTGTTATAAATGTTCTCTAGAAATAATTTCCTCTCATCTTTTGAGACGTTTGTGATGATTGTTGCTATAGCATATTATAAAGCAAGCATGTTCTAATATTTTTTTTTACACAATTGGATCAACCGAGATGGGGACTGATTTCTCGACTAAGATTTTCCCCCTAAAAAATCTTTGTACGATTCTGGGTTTAGTCGTAGCAGAGTAAATCTTTGTCAATTCTGATAATATTGCCTGCACTACTTGACATGATAATGAATTGTTCTCATAGTCATAAAAAACTATAATATTTATCAATGTGCTGTCAAGGCACTTTTTCATATGAAGGTATCGTATACGGATAATGCTCAATATATAAAGAATGTTCACGTAGTATTACTTCGTGACATACTTCCTACAATGTGTGTGAAAGGTTGCTAGTATATGTACATCGTTTATTTATTAGTCTAGCAATCCGCACTTATGAGCTGAATATCAGAATTTTAATTAAAAAAAAAAACATTTGAAAAAAAATCATTTCTTTTTTTTTTTTCTTCAAGTACATAAAAAATCTAAAAACTCAATATCTTCGAAGTGAAGTAAGATAAATTTCAAGCACAGCTTCCAAAAAGTTTTTGTTTTATAATGTGACATTAGCTACACTCACTCATTTGGATTGCAGTACACGCTAAAAAAATTTTAAAGAATTTTTTTTTATAAAATAACTTAAAATACATGGCACTTGATATCTCGATATATTGTACTGATTTTTTTAGAAATAATTCCTGCATTTTGAAAGACAATGAAAAAACAAACAACAATAAAACAAAACAATGTAGATTATACTAGATGCAGGCATAAATGTTTTAACACTTTTAGTTTTTGAAACAGCTGTTCATGGTTTATTAAAAATAATAGAATGGTTATATAACACATATAAAAATACAAAACCCTGAGCAGAAACTCTAGAAGAACCATGCTTATGACAGACTTTACATTGTCATAAATGTATTGGTGGAATGTGCAGATAATCACCAAAAATTCTTAGTGGTGAAAACAAGTGAAAACAAATAAAAACAAACTGCAATATTAGTTTTAAAGAGAACAAAGAGGACACTGTATTATTATGAAAGAAACATTAAATCTGCAGTAAAAAATTGCTAAATGTGAACAAAAAAGGAAATAAGAAATGACATTCTATGAAGATAGAAAAGCTTTACTTTAGCACTACGTAAACATGCACCAGTTTTTTTTAAATCAATCAATGTATAAAGTATTTGTTTTGAGCATCCTTGTTGAATGACCATTTTCATTCATATGAGCATTCTGTTTCAATCTCAGCCCCTCTCACAAAATAAAAAAAAAATCTCATCTTCAAAAAGCCATCTTTAGCCATAACTTCTATCATCTTTATCACAATGATCATATCCCAATTGCAAAATGAATAGCGCAGTTTTAAGAATGTTTAGTGAACGAAAAATGTCTTATTTTTACTTCTTTTAACTCAAATGAAAAAAAAAACGCATCTGGTTCATTTCTGCTGTAAAAGACCTAAAATTTAATATCTACAAAAGAATAAAGATAATTATAATGTACGTGGAATATTTGGAATGCTTGCCTTCAAAAGTTAAATAATGCAAGGTTTTGAAAAGCGATTAATACAGAAAGATCTGATTCATTTCAACTTAGTATATAGCTTAAGAGGGAATTCAGTACAATAACAAATGTGAATCAAACATAAATTCAAATCATCCAAATTGATATCAAGTAAATCCTTAGTGCTCATGATAATTGTGGTCATTTAAAGATCAAGAAATTTAATTGATGAGCTCAGCTCAAGGACCAGTAAAGGTTTACTGCCCCACCTTATCAGCATAACAGAAGCTGAAACAATCAATTTCTACTGAGTTTGTTTCTGTGTTTATCAGTGCCCCAGATCACAAGTGAACACAAAGTGTTGAATTTATTGACAGAAAGGTTGAATGGCAAAAAAAACAAAAAACAAAACCAGCTCATTTTGCGCTAAAATTTAACTTAAGAAATACTTTAAAAAATTAATTAACACACATATATGAGCATTTTTTGTTTTTTTTTGAGCATGAATATCTTAAGAAAAGTTTGTATAAAATCAACAGGAATCCAACAGAACGAAATTTGACAACTATTTGAACTAAAAAAGTAATACATAAAGCCAGAGCAAATGGACACAATAAGGAGGCTACATCAATCGAAATACATCACATCAAGTTTAATTTAAAAAAATGAGATGTTTGATGGTCCCTCATATGGTGCTAAAAAAAAAAAAAATTTAGACAAAAAGAATTGGAAAAATGTGTCATTGAAGAAGACTCTACTCAAATATTTGTAATCATAGGCTTCCACCTTCAGATCATTCTCTCCGATTTGTGAAAAGTGCAGTGCATAACGATATGTGTATAAATATGGAAAAATATCTATATCTGCGACAAAAGCAATAAGGCTTTAGCATAAGCTAAAAATGGAATGCATGAGAGATGGAAAAGAGAAAGATATTTACACCAAGAAGTTTGCTTGAGCGTGAATACAACTGTGACAGACAACATATTATTATTAAGCAAATAAGGTATTGAAGTGATAAATCTTGTACCTATACAAATGGTGAGGGCGTGGGGTGGGGAAGTTACTTCGTCACATCGAAAAACCCAAATCTTCTAATAGTGCATGAGACATGAGAAATTCATATATCACCCATTTCACTTCTCAAAGGCTGCTTCTTTCAACACATTCTTGAATTTCCCTAAAATGTATCCGTTTTTACTTTGATTATCAAGCTTCTACAAGTAATGAATAAATCAAATTCTCATAATGATAACCTCGATCTAAATCCTTGTAATGATTCAATAATGCGTTATCTTTGAAGTTATAACATTTGTGTGCAACACAAAACAAAAACGTCCTGTTTTTCTGACTAACGTTAGCTCTGTTCACAGTTTCTGAAACTTCACAACTTGGCAATGGCCCTCTGTCCGTGTTTAAGATTCAAACACCACTTCGTCTCGAAATCATGTGATGTCAGATGTGACAAGATATCGGCTGACAAAGTTAACAAATAAGATAAAACTAGCTCTCAACTAGTTTATTTAGATTTTGTCCAGTGAGAGCAAAGATCTCAAGTAAACAAAAACAAGATGTACTTGAAAATAAATGAATTTTTGTTAAGGCTAGTGACTGTCATTGTTTGAAAATCTACTCATCTGCCTTAGACAGTCAGAAAAATAAGTGACCCATACATATTTATGAGGCATAATTGCCCTAAAAAGAGAACATCTTTGCAGTAATCATAAGACCAAAATAAAAAAAAAAGTTTGACATTAGCATTACTTGCAAATGCTGTATAAAACTAAAGAAATATCACAGGCAACCAAGTTTAGACTTTTTTGAAGAGTAAAATGTCGCCAGCTAAGTTACTGCATGGATTTCAAACATTAAGGCCGCAACTGGATTTTGAAGGATATAGAGATTCATTGAAAGAAATACAGATGTAGAAACCTTAGAGTATAGAATACATCTATTTTGGATTAGATAAGTCCAAAGCCATTTGAAGAAAGAGCTGGGTCTCTATGGCAGTCTTGCAATTACTGCACAGGACAATTCCCTGAGGCAAGAATTGACTACTGGTGACAAAAGAAGAGTTTCTAGAAAAAGATACATCTCAAAACAGACTTAATGAGCAGGAGGCTGGAAATTTCATTTTGAAAAAAAAAAAGCAACACATTTTCAAATGGACAAATTCCTTTTTCTTAATGATTTGAAAAAAAAATATAAATACCTTCTCTGAAAATTAAAATGCATCTTATGCAAATAAGAAGCTAAAAAAAATGTACACTGTGACTATCAATCACATGCCGCTCATTTCAAGAGGGTGGCAGACATAATTTTATTGATGACGATGATTGTCCAAATTTACGATCGGAAAGTGCACAAAAAAGAAAGGGTGAATTGTGCTCTTTGTCCACCGCATCTATGAGAAGTCTATCCTAGCCAGATAACATAGTACGGATGATGTTGGCTCTAAATTTAATTGAACCACACAATATTATTTTAAAATACTTTAAGATTTGGGGAGGAAAGATACGTGTATGTACTTGACTGGTCAAAAAATATTTTACAAAGATCACTTTAGACATATAATTGATTAATGCATTTAACAAATCTGGTTGCCGACACTGACTGACTTACAAAATAATTCAAACAACACACACACAAAAAAACCAATATGTAAAAACAACTGTGATGCATAAAATTGAAAAAAAAAAATGATGAATCTAAACAGATTTACCATGTCACTAAGGCAAGGCTGATGCAGTGATTGTCAGATCTTAAGGCTTTATGAAATTCAGTTATACGAGCAGAGCAAAAGTATAGTGCTTCTCTGCTGCTTTAGCATTAACACCATCATAGCTATAAAATATGAAAGTGAGAGAAAGAGGGATAAGAAATACGAAGACCACTCTTTGATGAACTTACTGAAGCTTAAATACATGGTAGCAACAGGATTAAGTCTAAAGACTTAGCAATGCAGATAATGATTAAAAAGTTCATTCATTTTTGCATCCCTTCAATGCTAGCTTTCTCTTTTTCAATGTATCTTTTTTTGTATTACAGAAAACATATACAGTAGTTTTTCTATGTAAGAAATTAAAGTTGTGAAGAGTTTGGTCCATATTTCCTTTAAGTATTCAAAATAACAATGATGTACATGTACAAAAAAGTATTAAAACTGAGATCTTAAATCATCATCCACGAGAGATTCTCAAATCAGACATTCGAATTGCTATGTAAAAACATTGTTACAAATGAAGCCTGCCATTGTTATTGAGTGCAATTTCAGCTAAAGATTATGTACTGTGTTTCCTTCTTATCAAAAAAAAACCAAAACTGAAATATACACAAAGAAAAAATTAAACTTTTAAATCATAAACAAATGAAAATAAACTATTTTCAATTATATAAAAAAAAAAAGTAATTGCTTTGATGTATGGAAAGTACACTTAATTACAAACTTGTGAAATTTTATTCACCCTGACTACCTAACCTTTACTCCTGTATCATATTTAGTTATGAAATTTAAATTTCAAAGTTTCAGCATACTCATTTAAAATAGTGAAGAAAAAAAAATACTATACCTGTCACTCAACAGAAGTATCTTAAAATCCTCATTAAGAGGCTTAGATTTTCAATAATTAGCGAAAAATGTTTAAAACTAACGAGGAGCTATTGATCAAATGAATTTTAGAAGAATAATAACCATTTGAAAATAAAAAAAAAAACCTCACTATAAACACACATAATTTACATTAAAAAAAAAATGGAGCAGCAATAACATAAAAAAATTATATCCCTCTAGATATTTGACATTAAATCACAAAATAAATACAGGAGAACAGATAATTCAGAGCAAATTTAAAATAGAATCTGATTTTTTTTTCTCTCATGGTTGAATTAAAAGCCGACCAGGGACGGCAGTGAGTTGAGGTGGGGGAATGATGTTGAAGCTTAACAAGCCTCATCACACAGAAAATAAATCTGAATCTCTCGTATCTCTGCCAAATATCAGCTGCTGTTGCTGCTGCTCCTACTGCTGCTCATGCTTGACCAACCAATCAACAATTTCTTTGCGAGCTTTGGAGCCGTCTGGTTCGATCTCAAGATGTAATTGGTGGTAAGCCCCAGGATAAATCTGGTCGTTGAGACAGAAAAAAATGAATGAAAAATGCAATTTCCCAACATTGTAGTAATTTATTTTAAAGTTAAAATCACAGGGATGGAAAAAAGGGTTTCACAAATCTGTCTATATTGTTTTTCTTCTATTTTCCTGAACAGTCCCCCGATGTGGTTACTTAATCTGATTAATTTCGAGACCAGGATACATCAATCCTACAACACAGTTAATAAAGGGATGGAAGCCTTGGGATCACCACTTATAATTTACTGAGCTTGTAAAACAATCAATCTCATATCAAAGGAACTGAGTGCAACAGTCAAAATCTGTGGAATTAAACTTTCTCAAGGGTAAAACTTTTAAATGATTATAAAATGATTCTCAGGCTGTTTATTTCAGGTAAATAATAAAACACTGACTTCAAATCGTATGGAGACTGTCCAATCAAGCTTACATAAAAGAGCATTCTGGACAAAACTGACTTCATTATAAAAAAGTGAAACAATTACACTGTTGCTGGTTTAATATAATTGCATTATTCTGTAATTTTCAGTGAACTGAAAGTAACTAAAGTAACAATGAAACTCTCATAAAAAGATGAAAAAGACTTAACACTGTGTACTTCTAAAAAAATTGAATATTTTATTTAAATCAAGTTTTTTAATTTACAGATGAGGTCCTTTTCCACTTATAAAATGAACCTTAGTTTGCATTCTATTCTCCTCCAATAGGTCAGTTTGATACCGTTTGAGTTTTCAATCATGAATTCTTCAAAGAATCAGATACTAGTTTAAACTTTCTTAAAAACATAAGGATTGAGGAAGATTTTTGTATACCGTCATGGTCTTGTCTTCACTGGCAGCTTTCTCATACAGTTTTTTGGAGGCAACACACATGACCAACCCATCACACTCTCCATGAATCGTGAGGAACGGCCACTTTATTGTGGATAGCTTCGACTCAATCTCTATCATGGCCTTGTTAATACACAATGCCCACCTAATTTAGAAATAAGAAAGAAGAAGCAAAACAATTTTAAAAATCTGCTGAAAGGTGAACCACATTTGCTTGTGCCTACTTTTTGTTTTTGTTTTGTATATCTGTAAGACAAAAAAAGACATATCTCAAAACTTTTTTATTGAAATTCCCGGAAGATGTTAAATCTGGGCATGCTTTTTTTTTATCTCGGTAGCTATAGAAAAAGAAAACAACTTGGTTTATACTAACATCAGTCTGACTATAATTTTAACTTATCACAAGATGATACATATAAATATTACGACTAACTGGAGCAATCTTAAATGGGAAAATTTAATATTGATATCAAGTAATTTATTCTGCCTGAACACTAACATCTAATTCCTATGACTGGCTTTGAAAGTGAGGTTTGATTTTTCAGCTCAGAGGGTTGACCTCAAAACTTAAGCTGTGTCAGAAGTCAATAAGTTATTCTTTATATTTTACACTTCTCTTAAGTGCAATTTAGGATTGATCATACTGTTCTAAACGTTTTCATGCACTTCAATTAAAACGGTTTATACTGTATAATGAATTATTCTTTGAACTTTGGTTAAGACCTCAGCAGTTTAATGTCAATTCTATAGCCTTGGTGTGTTAACATTAAGAAATGATTTTCAAAATTGAAAAATATTTCAAGACATCATTAATCTACATTAATTTTGAAATAAACATTTTACATATCTTATATTTTGTCATTAGAATCCTAGACCCAGAAGTGATTGCTTTCTGTATGAGAGTTTCTTCAAGAAAATGAGGATGGATAAACCTTATCGAATACAGCAAGACAGCCAAAAAGCCTAAGGTCAAGACAAAAAACTGATCAAAACATTTTCAACAACCAGCACTATAAGAACTAACAATGTAAAAACAAAAACGAAAAACAAAGCACAGGAAAATTTCTTACTTTGCTTTGCAATGTAAGAACTAACAATGTAAAAACAAAAACGAAAAACAGAGCACAGGAATATTTCTTACTTTGCTTTGCAATGTAAGAACTAATAATGTAAAAACAAAAATGAAAAACAAAGCACATAAGATTTCTTACTTTGCTTTGCAATGTAAGAACTAACAATGTAAAAACAAAAACGAAAAACAAAGCACAGGAAGATTTCTTACTTTGCTTTGCAATGTAAGAACTAACAATGTAAAAACAAAAACGAAAAACAAAGCACAGGAAGATTTCTTACTTTGCTTTGCAATGTAAGAACTAACAATGTAAAAACAAAAACGAAAAACAAAGCACAGGAAGATTTCTTACTTTGCTTTGCATTTGCCCAGATAATTCAGCTTGTCATTCTTGTAGGCTTCCACCTGAAAGGAGCCAGTCATTTATTTGCTTTTTAAATTCTGAATCCTATGATTATACTTACAATCATGGGAAAGGTACTTGAGAGATGTCAATAAAGACACATGGGATGCTAAAAACTTTAAAAACTGCAATATTTAGTTTCATGTCCAGTCATCACTTGATTCAGAAATAGTGAATATTTTCTTTAAAAAGACTTTACTTAGCTCTAGGACCTATGAACTTTTATTCAAAGCATTTCCAAACATCATTTTGAGCATATTCTCTTGAAAAATATTATAATCATAATTATATTTAAGGCTTTACAGTCCTCAAAGTCTGTTACATCTTTTTCTGTGTACTTGTTAGACAATTTTCTTGGCATGGTAGATCTTAGTATCCGTTGAACACACTAAAGAGACTTTAATCTTATCAAAGAAATTGCAGTAAGTGGTGATTCTTACAACTTTAGGATCACGACTGATTAAGTTGTCATCTAAAGCAAACACAGGAAATTGAGGAAAGATGCGGGCAATGATCTTGCCAAAAAATGCCTGAAAAAAAAAAAAAAGATTTAAGTGAATATTAGCAAGCTGACAACAGATTTTTCATCCTAATTTATATGTTTCATATGACACAAATTCAATTTAGAGAGTGAACAGAATTTCAGGGAAGAGACCGATTAGTTTTAGTCAAGGGAACAAGTTGGTCTCCTCACGACTAGCTCCGTATCTGATCTGCTGTACTATTGTTTGTGTCATTACTTTTTTTTTCTAGCCTTATAGTTTTGGCAACTAAACATGTATTGAAGACATTCTTGTTAATTAATGAAGCTCTTTGTATCACATCAAATGATGACTAAAAATTTCAGTTGTTCTTTTTTTTTTTTACTCTTATCTCACTTTCAAACATTTGCCAATTTCCCTATTCTCAACTTTGCCACAATAATGGATCGCTCAGCATTCTAGCAGCCTTTACCTCCACTGCACCTGGGCTATTTTTAGCTTTACAACTGAACCAGCCGGAGCTATTTTACGCATTTTAAAAAAATTCCCAAAGAAAACTATCCACTCTTTCAATAAACTTTTTTTTTCCCACATGTAGATCAAAATGTAAAGTTATAACCACAATAAATAGAATGCTCTTATCTTAATTTGTTCATGAAATTGCAAAAATCGAAAAAGTTTCAGAATTATGATTGAAGTCACAAATAAAGATGATTACCCCCATAAACACCTGTTTTGACTTTGTTCTTGGCTCATAAAGGTTGTGTGAAAGTCACTGTGCAATATAGTTAAGATTTAGACTTAGGAAGCTGGGTTTCAGAATCAGATCTAGATCTAGACCCTTTAGAAGCCTTAGGAAGGTTGGGTTGATATTCTGGACCATTGTCAGAATCATAGATAACTTCTCGTTCTTCTGAATCGTTAAATCTACTTTCTAGAAGGTCAAAAGCGTTTACTCTTTTTACTTGCCATGAAGAAGCATTGTTCTGCACCGGCGAATTTTGATTTTCCTGAGATTTTTTCTCTGTTTAAGAGACCTTAGAGGAGGTTCCCTTATTTAAATGTAGCGTTAATAGTAATCGGCTAACCTCTGTAAAGCTCGGACCAAACATAAATAAAAGGCCAAGGAAGTATAAGTTCCATAGCTGTGCATGAATATTACACTCAGAGAAAAAAAATGTTTGTTACTACTTTGCAAATAAAATGATTGCGCCACACGAAGCAAGCAGCATTCCCATAAATACACGGTTCAGGCGGAATTGAGTTAAAAGTCATATTTATCAGAAAGGTAGACAACAAATAAATTGCACTAACACCTAAAGAGCTATAAATAAACAGAAGCTCACATAAGATCTTTTTCTTCTAATAACAATAATGTTCTTTTGCTTACATTTGTCATATTTTATACAGTATGAATGGAACTCACCAGAACAGGGCCAACCTCATTCTGGTCATTGGTAACAACAGGTCCTATTAAAACAACACCCTTGAAGTAGTCTGGCCGATCCAGGGCTGAGATTATTGTTACTGCCCCTCCCTGACATGGAGAAAAAAAGGCTGTTTTAAAGAATTATAGCTGAAAAAAAAGGATAAAAATAATGTCCTTACCAAAAATACAAACGGTTAAGAACAATGACATACTAAAAAGAATATACAAATATAAAATTTAAAAAAAAATAATTCAGATTCTTAAAATGACATACTAAAAAGAATATACAAATATAAAATTAAAAAAAATAATTCAGATTCTTAAAATAAAGAAGCCATTTTTGGGTTTTACTTAGAGTTGATAAGTTTTACCTGAGAAATGAATATTGTAGAAAAAATAAACATGTTTCACAAGAAGATGAAAATTTATGATATTTTTTGGTAACAATTTAGAAATAAATAAAATAATCCTACTTTTATTATATATGTTATACATACTGTACAGAGGCCTAACATACATATGTAAACATACCATAGAATGGCCCAGAATGTATACAGGAAGTGTTGGAAAATCAACCTTTATTCGGTCAATATGAGCAAATACATCACGAGAGTAGTGCCTGAAGTCATCTATGTGAACTCTATCTCCCTCACTTTGTCCATGACCCTCTAATTGCACATTGGGAGAAATTGAGATTTATGTTTTAAAAATGCAATGAAAACGATAAGCTAGACATGATGGACTGGACAATTTTTGGTTGCACGCACAAAAGCAAACTGAGTCTTCATCTACGTAGCACACAATAGAGTATTCATTCATTTAAATAGTGTAAGCTGGTTGGGATTCTTGTAATATACATTCATGTCACCAATAGAGAAAAGCACCCATGAATAAATATAGGGTGATCAGAAAAATCAAACAACATAGAAAACATTTTTTGTTTCAGATCGAGTTCTACTTACGATGATCATGACCAAAGACGTAAAAGTTTTGCTCAGTTAGAAGCTCTGCCAACTGAGTGTAAGGCCCTACATGTTCTGCAGCACCATGGCACATGAAAAGCAAAGCCCTGAGAAATTTGAAGAGACAAAAAAAAATTGATGCATGGTATACAAAAAATATTCATGCATGAGTATTCAAATATAATTAACTACAATCATCAGAATCTCTTTGTATCAAGCTATATTAAATGACTTTAAATCTTTGAAAATTCAATCAAGAAGTTTGATAAAAAAAAAAAAGCAGAAAAAAAATAATACATCACAATTGCACTGCACAAATATAGTGATTTTAGATCTAGAGGCTGGAAGAGGCCAGACAAAACACATGGATGAAAAGATGACAGGACAGATGTAGGACCCATCAGTCCTGCAGGTCTAAACAGACACTGTAAAAGGCTTAAAACAGAATCCTCATTCTATTAAAGCTTTCCAGCATGTATACAAAACTCATTCAAAACGAATAATTTCAGCTTAAAGTAACAAATTCACCTCCCTTACCTGGGTGAATCCAAGTGAGTAGACCAGTACTTGCAGTAAATCTTGAGACCATTTGCATTGACAAAAGATCCTTCGCTCTTTTTACTGGTTTTGTCAAAAGTAAAAGTCTTCGTTACATCTGAGTTATCCTTGCTTGCCATTGTGATTTGTAGGGCAGGTTGAATCTACAAGTCAAGATCTTGAAAATAAAAGTAAAATACTATCGTTTGAGTTCATGAACGGCATCAATAAATATTTTTATGGTGGAAGCCATAAGCTGCAGAATAAAAACCTAATAAAAGTAGACAAATGGCTAAGTCATTTTGGTAAAATTATCTGAAGAGTAATTTTACTCTCAATAATAGTAGTGGCTCATCTGTTCAAAAATTAACCAATGAATGTTAACTTGTGCACGACTTTGACTACTAAAAGTAATTAAGAATATTTAGTTGATTTTGTAAAAACCCAATTCATTTATAAATAAATCCTTTTGAAGACTCATATCAAGTAGATAAATGGATACCTATGGATTTGGAGGGCTTCCATAAAATATGGAAAACAGAAAATAGATGAGCAATAATTCCTCAAATTAATGGGGAATTTTGATATGTTCAAGGAAGTTGTGCTCGAACTTTCTATTTTTAGCGCCCCTTCTACGGACTTTATGTTTGTGACAGCTTTCCAAAACATTTTGAAGTACATAAGCAACCTATACAATACAGGCTTTCTTTTTTTTTTCTTGGTTACTGCCATACAATTCTTGGCATTTAGGGGATATTTGATATGCCATATTTTCCCTAGATCTTAACTATTTCAAAAAGTAGTTTGAAGATAGATATCTCCAAACATACTGGTTTGCCATTCCCAACTTGTCTCCAAACACCAGCGTATTTTGAATTTCAACCTCTCCATGCTAGATCTAGATCGAAACTCTAGTTCTACATTAAGATCACAGTCACAAAATTTTTGCTAGCTAGGTGCAGACTAAGGTTGACGTTCAAATACCACAGTGAACCCTTGCTAAGGACACTTGATCGAAACTCAAGATTTGCGAATGTGATGAAAGAAATTTTTTAAAAAGTAAAGTCAAGGTCTGTCAAATTTCTTAAGAGATGATCATTCAAAGAATGTTATAACTTTTAACTAGTTTGACCAAAAGGTAGAAACAACAACGAAATAAAGAAAAAATCAGAAGGGGAGAAAGGATGAATTGTAGGCACTCATGATTTCATGTTTTAGATATGTAAACCTAGATCTAGTACTATATATCTCAAAACCAGTCATTTAGCCTGAAAGTTGCAGGCCACCTGACATTAATATCATATAACAATAAAGATCTATTTAGTAGCCTCTATCAGACCAGGCAAGATTATAAATTACTAAACATAATTCAAATACTTGATTCCCAGATGGCAGACTGCAGTAATTTGGTGAACAAACTTGGAATAACAAACGAAAAAGCACCAGAAGTGGAGCTTATATGCAAAAAAAATTATTTTGTCCAGGAAGGCCATGAACGTTTTCTAACATGAATCAAGGTACAAAAAAAGAGCAGCTGACCATTTCTGTTATACTTATATAAATTCTAGTTTATAAATCTAGAATTTATCTAGATCGAGATTTTAGATCTAAATCTGACAGCGCCATTATTATTGGTGGTTGCTGATGGGCCTCTTTGAAACGTCATTTTCTTCTTAACACCCCATCTCATATATGCCGCAATTTAGGCACGTTTGTTGAATTCATGTTACAAAACGGGTAGTTGAAGTTACTGATACATGGGGAACCTTCTTTCTTTGCATGTGGTTGTTACAAAGACCCGAGAGCAGATAAAAGAACTAGACAGCGGTGGCTTTACCATATATGACAATTTCCTTTCCCCCCTACTTGCCCTGACCTCACTCCCATCCCATCCTCAATACAGAGTCCTGACATAGACTTAGTATGACCACTCCCCCAGACTTCCTTGAATCGTGTGGATTGCAGCTAGTAGTGGTGTTTGATATAACATAGTATGTTTGGCCAATTTTTATAATTTAACTATAAGACCAAGCCAATCTTCTTACACTTACAGATCAATCAGATCCGAGCCTCTTGTTGCTATAAGGCCAAGTAAGAAAGGGAGGAGTTTACTGAGGTGTAAAGAAAGAAATGAGTTAGGAGCGTGGTGTGTTTAGTTATAATAGAACTACATTGTACCCGTATTAAGTTGTACATGTATCTATATAGCTACATACATGTAGTTTCTTTGAACAAAAGGACTACGTACTGACTTTTGAGGCTTTGACTCAAATGGAAGACCGAACTAGACTGAAAGGTTTGCTGGTTCTAAATGAGTTATAATCTTTTCCCTCTTCGTTCTCATCCCTGCCACCCCCTCCCTCTCACACAAACACAATAAATTAGTAACGTATGTCTTTTACTTTCAGTGCAAATCCAAGCTTTCATCAAAGGAACTGCTAATTATAATGTAAACTGAAATTATCATATCCAATCAACCTCTCTTTAAAAACTTATTTTTCTCTATTCTGTCACGTTTGAAAAATAAATGTAACTTATTCTATGTTTTGACAGTAACAGTCTATCAAGGCGCTTTGTTATGAACTACGATATATATGTACATTACAGACACAGATAATCTGCTCTGCCACATGCCCAGTCCAAAAGCTAACTGGCCGTGGCAACAGTAGTTTTCCGCCCTACCTGTGAGTTACCGCGTTTGCAGGAGTATAATTTTAATTTAGTCCATCGACTCAATGTATTTTCATCTACATCTAGACATCTACTGATCTAGAGATAGATAGATAGATCGTAGAACTAGATTTATGTAGATCTATAAATAATAATTATTATTGATCAATCTCGATCACAGGAAAACCGAAAGTAGAGAGATCGGGCCGAAAACTAAAAAAAAATTCACTTCACTATTTTAACTTCCACAATAGAAAACTATCCTTTGAAGAAAAAAACGCTGTTGACGTTAACTCGATAATTTTCAAAATAACAGACCAGTAGCTTCTGTCTTTTAGTTACCGATACAGGTTTGAACCAAACCTGTGTGACCAGTGTGCGTGTACAGATTTAGATCTAGATCTAGATCTATGTCATATTTAAAACATTGTTGATTATAGTTAGACGCACTACAAGAGCGAGTTATCATCTCTACATCTATTTCGCTATAAGAAAACTCTGCGTATATAAACAAGAACAATCTTAGGCTTATAGAGAGCCTATTTGAGCATCCGCACCTTCGCCTTGTCAGTGAAGAGGCCACTAGATTGACCGACTGCTTGAGGCGCAAAGTTGCCTTCTTGCAGCTGGAGTTAGAGGTCTATACAGATCAAGACCAAGGCGTCACACCCAGATGATTTAATGTTACATTCAATGCGGCTTCACCAAGCTAAGGTCGTATTCGTAAGAAAGAGATGGGAAAAAAAGTCTCCACTGCACTGGAGAGGGCACTGGAAGACAAGGCCTTGACGCTGTACAAAATCCCTTGAGAGTAAAGATCTTTTTTCTTTTTTTCAAAGCTCGACCTCCACAATAACCTACCTAGCACTTTCAAACCCAACACCTGTCTGCTACCTCTCCCTCTCCCTCTCCTTCTCCTTCTCCTTCTCCTTCTTCTTCTTCTTCTTCTTATATTATTATTATTATTCCTCTTCATTCTCTCTCTCTCTCTCTCTCTCTCTCTCTCTCTCTCTCTCTCTCTCTCTCTCTCTCTCCCTCTCTAAAGTGCCTCATACATGTATTTATCATTATTAAAACTGAAATAAAGCAACAAAGCCTACTCGAATTAGGCTTAGCTAAATGTATAAGTAGAGTGCGAGGTGCTTGCGTCAGGGACAGCGTAACTGTGTGTGTGTCCGCACCTAGCCACTAGCCAGCACTGGATTTGACCTAGGCTCATGGATCGATTATACGTGATAATGGGGAGAAAAAGTCATGCTATTTTATTATCTCCGCTACGCGATGCTTACTAAATGGCTATAAGGCTTTCATCTTGCATTGTCCCTTACCTAAAAAATATATGCTTTTCAATGCACTTACTACACTTACATGTAAGGGACAATGCAAGATGAAAGCCTTATAGTTATTTAATTACGCTGTCCCTGGCACCTAAAAAATATATGCTTTTCAATACACTTACTACACTTACATGTGACTCTTACTAGTTACGGGACGTCATAACGAAATTAATGTCACATTTATGGAACATTCGCGTTAAGAAAAAGTGATTAAAAAAAACTACAGATACTATTTTTTTATATCTATTTTATCAATTCTAAAGAGGGACCATTCTATTATCTGAATTTTGCGATAGCCTAATACAAAGATTAAAAAAAATTCCAAAAATCGTTGGCTAATACTGATGCATTTAAAGCTCTTTAGGGACGCTAGTCTGTTGGAAATGGAACCGGAGAATATATGTAACTAGCCGGGTGGATTCCTAACTTACTTCCTACTGCAATAGGGCCCACTGGTTATCTTTAGAAGCTCAGTGCTTCTTCTTACTCTTAAGTAATTGCAGGCCCTAACTTGTTATGGTAGCGTGCCGAGCAGCCGTGCAATACTACAGAGTTCCCACTCACGGGTCACTGAGTATCAGTGGAGTACTGAGGCCACTGCTCCCTACCTAATACGAGTGATGTCGAGACTTGATTAGACAGAATAGCTACACTCCAGAAAAGGAAGAACACAAAAGAGAAGAAGTTTAAAATTACCAACACCTACACTAAGTTTTTTCCACGAATATTCAATTATCAATGAATGAAAGCAATTCTCATAGAATAAAATACAAAATACAAAGATGATCCAAAAGCAATTACGTAATAACAGATACTAACAAATGGTCAGAATGATAAGGGCCAAGAAGATACTCAAGATATAGTGCATATAGAATTCTAAGATCAGATACTAAAACAAAATGGCCAGAATACTAAGTAGAAGATACTAACAAAATAGTCAGAATAGAAGATATTAAGAAAGTATACTAAATCAAAATGCCCATACACAAATGCCTAGTAGGAATATCCAATAAAAATGGTCAATATAGAAGATACTAAGATTAAGAACTAAACAAAATGCCGAATGAAAATGCATATAGTCAGCCAACGCCCAAGCCACGGTGGTAATCATGTAGAATTACAAAACATGATATATAATCCAACACAACTTTTCAGTAGTAGTAGTAGTAGTGGTGGTGGTGGTGGTAGTGGTGGTGGTGGTGGTAGTGTTGGTGTTTTGAGTAGAAGTGGTCGTGGTGGTGGTCGTGGTCGTGGTCGTGGTCGTGGTCGTAGTAGTAGTAGTAGTAGTAGTAGTAGTAGTAGTAGTAGTAGTAGTAGTAGTAGTAGTAGTAGTAGTAGTAGTAGTAGTAGTAGTAGTAGTAGTAGTAGTAGTTTCCACAATACTTCAATAAAATTCCACTACGAATTATCACAAAAACTTCTCACTGTCTCAGTAATTCCAAATACTTCTTTCCGATGTGGCCTCTAGAAAAAGGTACTGACAACGAGTATTTCCGAACTCAGTCGGCATAGTCCCCGGTCAAAGACTTCCCTGGTTTCCCAGTTCGTCGTCCAACTTCCCTAGAACAAGGGCCAATGCCGACCGAGGAGAATTTACTCCTTCGAACGGAACAACCCGTTTCCCCAACTAAAACATCACCCGACGGAAATCATAGAATCTGCAAAACCCGTCGTTACATCTACGTACGATATTTAGCATCTCCTGATCAAAGCATCACATAATCTTAGCACAACTAGTAGTTGCCCTAAATTCCCCAAGATCCTCGAATCCAAGTACGTCCTAAGCCGACCGAAGAAAAGCTTCTCTGGCCAGCTGGACAGGAACAAAAGAATAGATCGGCTAGTCAATGTAATCATTACAACAAAGTATCTTCCGAATTATTATAGAAATGGAAATAAACCGCTAGAGGGGCGGAGACTAGTTTACCGGAATTAAACTAAGTCTTCTAATACTAACAAGCTAGAAGTGCTCTTGGCTCTACCCACAAGCTGATAATTGACATACTAAAGATCTGTTCTAAAGGCCTACTGCTACTGCCACAAATAAAAATTCTATACCAGGCTCCCTACATACATTATAATTATTCGGCGATTCAACATTTCAAGTCGGTTGAATTACATTCAAATGATTTTTATTCCTCAAAGTCTTGATGAAAAAAATCTTCTTGCTCTTTTTCTCCTTCTTCTTTTGTCTTTTTCCTTCGCTCTCTTACTTTCTCTTCAAATCAGTCGGCGGAAAAACCCGAATATTATGATGAATGTAGTCCTTCCTGTTTTCCAAGTTATCTAAGCAAGTTTATATTCCCTAACCATCCACTGAATCGGAAACTGATTTCTAAAAACTTATTTGAAAATGGGGATCCTCTGAACAACAAGAAAGCTAGACTAATTCAAGCACGTTATTCAAGAGTAAACATACCTCGCCATTCATAGTCTACAATCTGAGATGTGAAACTGAAAGAAAGTACATTTTATAATTATAAATAGCCGCCGATACAAAATCTATTTTGAAGACCTTTGGAATTCTCCCTGATAAGATATAGACATAATTTTCCCCCTTATTGGTAGCAACACAGATGACTCGGTGGTATGTGTGTGCGATCACGCCAGGGTCGGCTGATTGTATCTGCCTGACGAGCCCCGGCCTCTAACACCCGGGTGTGGGGCTCTCAGCAGGGACACATTGCGGGCTCCTGCCCAAATTGCTCTCTATCACCGAGTCCACCTGTCGTTACCTTTTGTTTCATCTTTCAAATAGTTAGTTTTTTAATTATTTTTTTTTTTTGTTAAAACATCAGGCGTGTCTTCTCATCTTAAGCTTGTGTCTGAAGACTGAGCTTAAGAGCGTAGACTTTTTTTTTGGTCCTTTTTCTGTTATTTTTATTTTTATTTTTATTTTAAATTTCCTTTCTTTATCTTCTTCCTCCTCATTTTGTTGTTGTTGTTTAATGTTTGTTGTTGTTTGTTTGGTTCGGTTCGTTTGGTTTGGTTCGTTTGGTTTGGTTTGGTTCGGTTCGTTTGGTTTGGTTTGGTTCGGTTTGGTTCGGTTCGTTTGGTTTGGTTCGGTTCGTTTGGTTTGGTTTGGTTCGGTTCGGTTCTTTTGGTTCGGTTCGGTTCTTTTGGTTCGGTTCGGTTCGTTTGGTTTGGTTCGGTTCGGTTCGTTCGGTTCGGTTCGTTTGGTTCGGTTCGTTCGGTTCGGGTTTGGGGTTTGGGGTTTGGGGTTTTGGTTTTGGTTTTGGTTTTGGTTTTGGTTTTGGTTTTGGTTTTGGTTTTAGTTTTGGTTTCGTTCGTTCGTTCGTTGTTCGTTGTTCGTTGTTCGTTGTTCGTTGTTCGTTGTTCGTTGTTCGTTGTTCGTTGTTCGTTGTTCGTAGTTCGTAGTTCGTAGTTCGTAGTTCGTAGTTCGTAGTTCGTAGTTCGTAGTTCGTTGTTCGTTGTTCGTTGTTCGTTGTTCGTTGTTCGTTGTTCGTTGTTCGTTTGTTGTTTGTTGTTTGTTGTTTGTTGTTTGTTGTTTGTTGTTTAATGTTTGTTGTTTGTTGTTGCTGTTGCTGTTGCTGTTGCTGTTGCTGTTTCTGCTGCTGCTGCTGCTGCTGCTGCTCTTCTTCTTCTTCTTCTTCTTCTTCTTCTTCTTCTTCTTCTTCTTCTTCTTCTTCTTCTTCTTCTTCTTCTTCTTCTTCTTCTTCTTCGTCTTAATAATAATAATAATATTAATATTATTATTATTATTATTATTATTATTATTATTATTATTATTATTATTATTATTATTATTATTATTATTATTATTATTACTACCACCACCACCACCACCACCACCACCACCTATTTAAAACTTCAAAACGCCAGTAAATCGTACAAATGATCTCTAAATGCAGCCATAAATAACTGGAGACTCAGGATCAAAGTACACTTAAGTAATCTCCGATCAAATGATCCAAAGGTATTCTGGAAAATTATAAGTAAAAAAAAATTTAAAAAATCAGAACAACTACTTATCTAGACAAACTCTAAAACCATTTTAAAAACAGATCATACCTAGACAATAACTCATCTATATCCGCTCCCCTCCCGGAGATAAATCCAGATTTCTCTAATGAATCTATGAACGGACCCATAACTATAGAAGGAACTGTGGAAGCCATTCTTAAACTTGAAAAGGGAAACAGAAAGGGGTGACGATAACATTGTTACGATTACATCAAGGCTAATGTGTTTCTACCTCGATACGTAATTCTGTTCAACCATCTTTTGTCAAACGCAATCTATACTAGCGCATGGTCTCATAGTATCATTATACCGATTTTCAAATACAATTATTCTGATCCATCTAACTACAGACCAATAACGTTATCAAGCTGTCTGTCTAAGCTGTTCTCACTCGTCTTATAAGCTCCCTTTTCAAAGTTTATTCTCAGGAATAACGGATTAAACATCAACCAGGGAGCTTTTTTTGCCAGGGTCTTCTACTACAAACCACATTTTCTCACTCCTTTCTCTTCTTAACATATTGCAAAAGGAGAAAAAAACTGCGTTCTGTGCATTTTTAGGCTTAGCCAAAGCTTTCGATACAGTATGGAGAGGTTTTGTACTTACCAGACTCATTAAACTAATTCTTAGATTTAGTGAAGTCAGAAAAAAAAACAACACACATTTCATCTGAATGGGGAAAAATTAGAAAAGGTCAAAGCGTTCAAATACTTAGGCATGTTGTTCACAAAAAATGACTGCTACGTCACTTCCATGAAACATAAAGTCACCCAAGCCCTCAAAGCAGCAAATAGTGTTGCAAAAAGGTCGAGAGAATCGAACCGCTCACCATCCTGTGAAGTTCATGTCATCAACTCCCTAGTCAAATCAATCCTCCTTATTGTTTTAAAAATCTGAAAATGATCGAACAAGGTTACATTCAATGCCTAATGCGGGTTTTAAAAGTAAACAGCCGTACGTATTTTTGTTTGTATTGCTTTTAAATGTTGAATTATTCAAATTAACTTAATTATTAATATTTGCTGATTCTTTGTTGAACTTGTATACCTATAAACTGCTAATACTATGTCTGCAAGTTATTTTTTGCTAATGGAATTCATTTGTTACATTTTACCTTTCACCCATGTGAGGTCAAATCAACAAATGCAGAAACCACAAAGATTCAACTCTAAAGAAATATATTAGCATACAGGCAAGAACCAGTTATGCCGGAACAATATGCTTCTATAGAAATAGAAAATGACCTCTTCCCCCTCCCCTCCCTACACTCCCTTACTAACTGATAAACTTCGAACACTCCCTTGCTAACTGATAAACTTCGAACACTCCCTTGCTAACTGATAAACTTCGAACACTCCCTTACTAACTGATAAACTTCGAACACTCCCTTACTAACTGATAAACTTCGAACACTCCCTGGCTAACTGATAAACTTCGAACACCCCCTTACTAACTGATAAACTTCGAACACTCCCTTGCTAACTGATAAACTTCGAACACTCCCTTACTAACTGATAAACTTCGAACACTCCCTTACTAACTGATAAACTTCGAACACTCCCTTGCTAACTGATAAACTTCGAACACTCCCTTGCTAACTGATAAACTTCGAACACTCCCTTGCTAACTGATAAACTTCGAACACTCCCTGGCTAACTGATAAACTTCGAACACTCCCTTGCTAACTGATAAACTTCGAACACTCCCTTGCTAACTGATAAACTTCGAACACTCCCTTGCTAACTGATAAACTCCGAACACTCCCTTGCTTACTGATAGGACGAACGCGAGGAAAATGTCTGAAAAATTTGACATGCGGAAGAATGCAAGGAAAAGAAATTTTCTAAACTAATTTTGAGCCTGACGCCACGATTAACAAAACCTGGAGGCTGAAAGAATAACTGTCCCAGTGACGGCATGGCGAATACGATCTATTTTATAGACGTGAAGAGGAGACTCCTCTCATGCAAGAAAGACGCATGTTTTGATTTGGTCCAAGAAGGAGTCATACGCCGCTTCCCTATGGTTAGGACTCGTTATTCAGACGTCCAAAAGAACATCAAAAGTGATTAAAATAAAACCCCAGAGCTTAATGCTGCAGTGGTTGCAACAAGCGAGGAAATAATATTATCATGATAAATCGGTCGAACTAAAGGCAGGAAGCAACACAAAATTAAAACTAAGCAAAAAAAAAAAAAAAAAAAAGAGTTGAAACAGCAAACAAAAGAAGCAATCCTATAAAGATTATCTAAAACCCGGTAATTACAAACAGGCTGCACAAATACATGCATAGCAGTATGGAAGTTGCAATTTCCATGTCATCCCATTTCGTTTCACATATACATTAATTAGATTTGTTAATTTTGGGAGATTCACCAAACTGTGAACACTGAGCTGTTATACTCCGGTTCACCTGGAGCTAGCTGCCCTTGTGTTCTCATGGTAAAGAAACAACGAAGCGCTGCGGTCTTAAATGTCCCTCACTAAATTTGATTGGAATTATTTTAGACATCGTATAAGATGTATTTAACTGAGATATTCAGCAGAATCAGTGCAAGGACCAGAATGCAGACAATAATCACAGGTAGGGCGGAGAATCGAACAGTTCCTCCAGAGCAGAGCTGGACGGGCTATTATCACGACAAACGTAACAGTGGCAAAGAGATAACCTTTATTTTACTCAGAAGGTTGTTGTAAACATTTTTAAAGTCCGCGTGTGGAAAGTTACAGTGAACACATTTTATCATCTCTGATATGAGCCACATTTTTTTCATTTTTTGTCGATTTTCTATTAAGGGAGGACTGACACAAATTGTATTATTTTTCTCCTATCGGTATTTATTTCAATGTTGCCGTTGTTTCTACTGCCAAGGATGTTGGTGGTTGTGGTAGCTGCCCTTGCTTTTGTTTTTGCTTTTAAGTATATTGCTTCTAAATTTTGTTCTTTTATGTACATTTTCACAACCGCATTAATTTGTCTCTGCAACACAATTTTCGTTTCATCTTTCCCTTGTGTATAGAGAGTATGGTTGCATATTTTCAGAAGCTCGATGTAGACATGAGCTCGCATTTCATAAAAGTAAAAAAATTGGTAAATATATCTGTCGCAAAGACAAATGTTCTAGCCATCTATTAATGGATCATATTTTGACAGAGAACTGATTTTTTTTTCTGCCAATCAGAATATATTTCGAATCAGCCAGTTTCATGGACCGCCGTGTTAAAGTCACCTGATTTCATTTACTACAAATGCTTGTATAGAGATAGATGTATGGAGGAGAAAGAAAACTCCGTATGTTACCTGCAGGATAAAAGCTGGGAGAGACATACTTATTGTCGATTTCCTCTTGTAAATTTCATCAAAGAGGATACAACAGACTGGTGGTGGGTTTTTTGAACGAACAATAAAGAGACAGCAGCTTGTACAGATACTAAAAGGTTCGATGTGAACCTGAAACTGTTTTTGGAAGGACTTCCGAATGGATACCGTACCTCTATCATACGAAAGTGGACATTTTGATCGGTTCAAAGAAAAGATTGGGCTTTGTTTTTGTATGGGTAACTAAGAAGAACATGTTGTGAGAAATATTCATGATACAATTCGGTTTCACAACCAGTTAAGCTGCGCCAACGGGTTAAACCCCCGCTGCTGAGGTGTGGATAGAGGTAAGCGTGCATTGGATCAAAGCATTAGTCACATAAGACCAAGGAAACTTAGAAATGATGTCTTTCGTGCTAATTATATTATCGGCTTGCTTTGTATTATTTGCTGTTCTTTAAGTAATGTTTGTAATTTGTTAATTTGTCATGTTTAATTTAAAGAGTATGTATATTTTTGATTAATCTTTTATAACTGTTTTGAACAATGAAAACATGTTTTCAAGATAAACAGTGATGCTTTCAATACAACAAGGTTAAAGGCCACTTAGTGATGTCAATGACCCTTGATAATTTAAAAAAAAAGTCTCCGAAACACGCAAACGATTAAAAATAAAAGTTGAAATTTTCATGTCCTGCAGTGTTCACATGAAAGAGCTTTACCACACGGACAGCCTCAGACTGATGCTTGGATCAATAGATTAACCAGTGTTTTACCATAAGAGCTCAATTGGATGATGCGATATGGGAGGTAAGAAATCTATGGACTCCCAAGGCGTAAACCTATACGAGTGGAGGATAGCTTGAGTACTGGGTGTAACAGTCCGGATAAAATACATCCAATCTATAAGGTTTTTGTATATTAAGACTCAAACCAACAAGATACCAATGCCTTGTGCCAGCATTCTTTTAACTTTCCCGTGTGCATGGAGGGAGAGTACTTCAGCAGACGTTCTGAAGCGACAAGCAAAAGATCGTTAAAACTGTCATACACCAAATGTTCCATCCACAACTAAAAGTATAATATTTTGATAGAGAACTGATTTTATTTTCTTAAAACAAAATCTCTCAAGCCCAAAACAGTTTGAACAGTGATCTGATTCCATTTACTTCATTGGTATGAATAGGGACAGATGTGTTGAAGAAGAAATAAATTTCAGTTTGTTGCTTGTATGGTACAAGCAACAACCACAGGTAGGTGGAAAAATCGCACAGGTCTCAAGAAGCTGAACTGGACGTGCTAAATCATGGCAGTGGTAAAGAATTAACCTTAGTTGGTAGTTATAAACATTTTCAAAGGCAGCGCGTGAAGCATTACTAGCTTTCATTTTCTCTAATATGAGACACACATTTTCTTCTTCTTTTGCATTTTTGTTTTCCTGTTAAAATAAAGGCGAACTGAAACGAGGTATATCGTGTTGCTCGTTTTGTTTTTTATTTCATCGCTGCTAATGGTGGAGATTGTCTTTCTGTCGATTGTTTTTTGCTGGTGTATTATACCCTTCTTTAGTGTTCTTTTTTCTTATTATGTAAATTTTTACATCCGCATTAATTTGCCTTTGCAATGCAGTTTTCTTTTCAGCCCGTGTCTTCTGTATGGAGAGTAAGGTAGTTGATTTTCTAAAGCTCGCATTTCATAAAAGTACAGCATCGATAGAACTATTTATTACCTTGACGAATGTTCTTTCCATCTAAATGTATCATATTTTGAAAAAAAAAAAAGAAAGAAAGAAAAAGAGAAAGAGCGAAAGAGCGAGCGAGCGAGAGAGAGAGAGAGAGAGAGAGAGAGAGAGAGAGAGAGAGAGAGAGAGAGAGAGAGAGAGAGAGAGAGAGAGAGAGAGAGAGAGAGATGATTTTTTTTGTCTCTTCAAATGAAATCTCTGAAGCTCAAAAAAGTTTGAACAAACCAATGTCATGGACCGACTTGTTCAAACAGTCTCCTGTTTCATTAACTACAATGGTATGTATAGAGACAGGTGTCTGATGGAGAAATAAAATTCAGTTTATTACTTGTAGGTATAAAGCTGGGTGAGAAACATCCCGAATCGCATAGGGCAAGGAAAAATTCTTTCTTGAAAGAAACGTGTGTGAGGTCTAACAGCAAATGGTGAAACCACAAAGATAGTACGGCAGGTTGCCGTGTGGTTATCCAGATGTCCATACAAAATTTTGAAGTAACAAAGTTACAAAGGAGAGTAAGTATAAGGTAAGACATTGGACTCAACTACTCAAAGCAGAGCTAAATGGGTTGCAGCAAGCGAGTTAAAAACAATAAATAAGCCGAATTAAAGGCAGGAATCCACAAGAGTATAAAAGATAGAAAAAAAAAAAAAGAAAATAGAGAAAGTTGAAACAGCAAACGAAAATAGCAATTACATAAATATTAGCCGAAGCCCCATTATTGCAAACAAAATGCGCGATTACAAGCATGCCAGTATTGGAAGTTCGTAGAGTTCACAGGTCATCCAATTTCCTGTACACTTTTATAGTAACGGCGGCTGAATATATAGGAGATTCAGCTCACTGAGCTGGTATTCTTTTGTTTATCTGGAACTGGATGTCCTTGTGTTCCCTTAGTAAAGAAATAATGGCAAAAGCGATGAGGTCTAAGATGTACCTCCATATGCTTCTCTGAAATTATTAAAAACGTCGAGTAAGCTGTTCCTAAGATTAAAGCAGAACCCGTGGCAAGGACCAGGATGCGGAGACTATAATCACAGGTTGGGAGGAGAATCGAACAGTTCCTCCCGCGCAGAAATAGACGGGACTCCATCATGTGAGACTCAGCAGTGGCAAGGACCAGGATGCGGAGACTATAATCACAGGTTGGGAGGAGAATCGAACAGTTCCTCCCGCGCAGAAATAGACGGGACTCCATCATGTGAGACTCAGCAGTGGCAAGGACCAGGATGCGGAGACTATAATCACAGGTTGGGAGGAGAATCGAACAGTTCCTCCCGCGCAGAAATAGACGGGACTCCATCATGTGAGACTCAGCAGTGGCAAGGACCAGGATGCGGAGACTATAATCACAGGTTGGGAGGAGAATCGAACAGTTCCTCCCGCGCAGAAATAGACGGACTCCATCATGTGAGACTCAGCAGTGGCAAGGAGATAAGCCTGTTTTATTAGAGGGTAGCTGGACACATTTTCAAAGAAAGCGTGTGAAGCAGTACACAAGATACATTTTATTTTCTCCAGTATGAGCCCCATATCGTGGTTTTTTTTTTCATTTGCATTCTGATTTCTCTGTTTATGCAAAAGAGAACTGAAATAAGGTGTATCGATTTTCTTCTGCTGGTTTTTATTTCATTGTTGCTCTTGTTGCTGCTGGTGGTAATGGTGGTAGTTGCCCTTGCTGTTTAGGTGTTTTTGCTAACAGAGTAACCCACCCACAATTTTTTTTTTCTGTTATATAAATTTTCACCACAAAATTAAATTGCTTTTGCAATTCAATTTTCTTTTCCATTTTTCCTTTTATTTGGAGAGTGTGGTTATATATTTTCTGAAGGTTGATTTAGACAAGGGTTCGCATTTGATAAAAGTACAAGATCGATAAAACTGTCACACAGCAAATGTTCTATCCACAACTAAATGTATTATAATTATTTTGACAGAGAACTGACTATTTCCTTCAAACAGACTCTCTCAAATTGAGGACAGTTTGAACCAACCAGTTTCACGGACCGACCAATTGCATAGAGCAAGGATAAATTCTTTCTTCAAAGAATTTCAAACAACAAATACAGAAACCAATAAGATTCAAGTAAGAAAACAGATAAGAAACGAGGATGTATTAACACAATGCGTTTGTAAGAAGTAACCTCCCCTGGCTTACTGATTGGTTGAACGCGAGAGAAAAGCCTTGAAGATTTGGCTGACAGTCATACATGTACAAAAGATTATCAAAGTTTGCTTTGTTGCTGTGGCATGGATAAACAAAACAAGGAGGCTGAAAGAATAACGATCAGATAGACTTAATTTCGACCTATCCTACAAATATTTTGGAGCTGCTGCATTTCATAGAAGACACGTGAAAGAGACATGCTTTTCTTTTTGCCAAACATGAATTGCACCCAAAGTTGCCTATGGTGTGACATCCATTAAGATAATTTATCCAGATGTCTACAGAGAACTTTGTAATGATAAATTTACAAAGCAGAAAGGATATCAGGTAAGACGGGAATCGATCGCTACTCAATGCAGAGCATGGGTATAAAAGCATGATAAATGAGACAAATTAGAGGCAGGAATCCACAAAAGAATAAAGATTAGAGAAAAAAAGTAAACAAAATATGCAATCCTATAAATATAAGCTGAAGTCTACTAATTACTTAAAAAGAAACATGTGCGAATATACGCATAGCAGATATGGAAGTTCGCACTATTCATTAGTCTTTTGCTTCGTGTCAGGAATAAATCGCACGATAATTAGCCTATGTATTTGGTGTAATGTGTCCTTTAGGACTGGTTTTCCATATGTCCATAAAGAACCTTAAAGTAACTAATTTACAGAGCAGAATGATTGCCCTTGTTTTCCCCTGTAATGAAACAACGAAAGACAGAGATCTTAAATGTACCTCACTAAGATTAAAACTGCCTTTGTATATTAAGAGGCTCACTGTGAATCTGAAACTTTATTTTTTCCGTGTTCTTCTCGCTCTATTGAATAGAGTAAGTGGAAATTCTTTCTTCAAAGAAACTGGTCTGAGGTCCAAACAACAGTTACAGAAACCGCAAAGATTTAGTCGAAAAAAATGTAAGAATACAGGTAAGAAATGAGTTTGCATGAACACAATGCGTTTTTAGATAGTAACCTCTCCTCGCTAACTGATAGGTCGAACCCGAGAGAATAGCCTTGGAGATTTGGCAGACAGAGGAATACAAGCAAAACAAATTATCAAAGTATGTTTTGTCACTGAGGCCAACATTAAAACTTTTATAAACATGAGATACATTTGCCTGGGATTATAGCAGAATCAGTGCCAAAGGTCAGAATGCAGAGATTTTTTATCACAGGTGGGGAGGACATATCCTCCTGAGCAGAGCTGGACTCTTGTCAAACTTAACGGTGGCAAAAAGAGATAACCAGTCTGTTTTTTTGGTATGCAGTCATAACATTTTCAGTCTTCGTGTGGAGCCATACAATAGATACCTTTCATTTTCTCTAATATGAGCCACATATTGTTTTTTTTCATTTGTTTTTTTTTTCAATTCCCTGTTAAAATAAAGAACTGAAACGAACTGAAACTTTTGGTTTTAATTTCATTGCTGCTGATGTTGCTGCTGATGGCGATTATTGTCATTGCTGTAAATTGTTTTTGCTAGTAGATTAAACCACTCTTTAATGTTGTCTTCTTTTATGTTAATTTTCACAACCGCATAATTTGCCTTTGCAATGCAGTTTTCTTTTCATCAATCACTTCTGTATGGAGAGTATAGTAGTATATTTTCTAAAGCTAGCATTTTATAAAAGTACAACATCGATAAAACTATCTATCACCACGACGAATGGTCTACCGATAACTAAATATATCATATTTTGAGAGATAAAACTGATTTTTTTGGTCATTGCAAAGAAAATCTCTCAAACTTAGGATAGTTTGGACCAACCAGTTGTATGGAACGTTTTGTAAAAACAGTCTCTTGATTTCATTTACTACGATGGTTAGTATAGAGACAGGTGTCTGAAAGAGAAATAAAGCTCAGTTTGTTACTTGTAAGTATAAAGCTGGGTGAGAAACACGCTCAATTGCATAGGGCAAGGAAATATTCATTCTTGTAAGAATCGGATGTGAGGTCAAACAACAAATACTAAATCCACAAAGATTGCACGCAGGTTGCCGACGGTGTCACTTCCGCTAGAACTGCTTATCCATATAGATGTCCATAGAGACCTTTGAAGTGACAAAGGTGCAAGCAAGAGAAGATATTTGGTAAAATATTGGACTCGAACGCTACTCAAAGTAGAGTTAAATGAAGCAAGCGAGTCAAAAACATAATACATTTATTAAATGAGACGAATTAAAGGCAGGAATTCACAAGGGAATTAAGGCTAGAACAAGCAAACAAAAAAGAAAAAGAGAGAGAGGAACCTGAAACAGCAAACAAAATAAGCAATCCCATAAATATTAGTCGAAGCCCCATTGTTACCAGCAGATAGTGCGAACACCGCATATCAGTTGTGGAAGTTTGCAAAATTCACAAGTATTTCAGTTCCCTGATCACTGTAACGACCGCTGAGATTACTGGAGATAAAGCTAACTGAGATAAAGCTAAAGGACACTGAGCTGGTATACTCCGGTTTACCTGTCACTTGATGCCCTTATGCTACCTTGGTAAAGAAACGATGAAATAACGAAGCGATGAAATCTTCAATTTTCTTCTTTAAGCTTGATTGAAAACAAACATTTTTGAGATGCAATTTCTGAGATATACCGCAGAATGCAGAGACTATAATCACAAGTATGGAGGAGAATCGAACAATTCCTCCTGAGCAGACCTGAATGGATTATATCAGGTCAAACTTGACAATGACAAAGACATAACATGCGTGTGAAACATAGCATTAGGTGCATTTCGGTTTCTCTAATAGAAGCCACATATCGTGGTTTTTTTTTTCATTTGCTTCTTCATTTCCCTGTTGAAACTAAGTTGAAATGAAGCATAGCGTATCGCGTTACTGAAGTTTCTTCATATTTTCATGTTGCTGCTGTTGCTGCAGGTGGTGATGGTGATAGTTGTGCTACTTGTCTTTTTCCTTGCTTTTCACAGACCCGTTTATTAAGCAGTCTCCTGATTTCATTAATATGTATATAGAGACATCTGTAAATGAAGGAAAATAAAATTCAGTTTGTGTCTTGTAGGTTAAAATCTATGGGAGAAACATGCTGATTTCAGCTTCTCTTCTCTAATTTTTATGAACCAAAAGACAAAAAAAAAAACAAAACAAAAAAAAAAAAAAAACAACCAAAAACCAAAAAATAACGTATGTTGGGTTTCTGAACCAATATCAAAGTGGCAGCAACTAAGATATTAAGAGGCTCACTGTGAACACGAGACGTTTTTGCTTTTGAGAAACTAAGATGGATCAAATCATCCTGTCAGCATTTATGATTAGGCGCGAAAATGGTACGCAGGCCCCTCAAAACTTAATACCTTAAAACTAAAATCATAAACAGTTGATATGGTATATGGCAAACAAGCTGACCCCGCGTTCTTCTCGCCCTAATGCATTGGGGAAGAGGAAACTCCAAACAACAAATAATTATAGAAACCACAAAGATTCAATTGGAAAAATGAAAGAAACGAGTTTTCATCAGCCCAATGCGGTTATAGAAAGTAACCTCCCCTCGCTTACTGATTGGTCGAACCCAAGAGAAGAGCCTTGAGGATTTGACAGATAGAGGAATACATATCTGTTTGTTTTATCCCTGAAACCAACATTGAAACTATAAACATCGTGTGAGATGCATTTTTCTGGGAGTACAGCAGAATCAGCACCAAGGACCAGCATATAAGGACTATACTCACAGGTATGGAAGAGGATCGGACAGCTCCTCCTGAGCAGAGCTGGATGGACTACATCATGTCAAACATAACAATGGCAAAGGGATAATCTGTTATCTTATAAGGCAATCGTAAAGATTTTCAAAATCTGTGCGGAAAACATTACAATGGATACATTTTATTTTCTCCAATATGAGCCGCACATTGTTTTTTTTTTTTTTTTTTTCATTTGCCTTTTGATTTTTCTGTTAAACAAAAGGGAACTGAAATAAGATGTAGTACAATTTTTTCCCGTTAGTTTTTATTTCACTGTTAGTCTTTTTGCTGGTGGTGGTGATGATGGGCTTGTTCTTGTTTCGGGGATGTTTTTGCTGGTAGAGTAACCCATTCATGAATTTTTTGTTTCTATTATGTCAATTTTCACAAGGAAGTTAAATTGTCTTTGCAATTCAATAATCTTTCCATCTTTCCTTGTGTATGGAGCGTAATGGTAGAATATTTTCTGAGGCTTGAAGTAGACAAAGCTCACATTTAAAAAACGTACAAAACCTATACAACTTTCTGTCACCAAGTCGAATGTTCTTTCCATAACTAAATGTATCGTATTTTGAGAGATAAAACTGACTTTTTGTCTCTTCAAACAAAATCCCTCCTCAAACTCAAGACAATTTGAACCAACGAGTTTCATGATCCCAAAGGTAAATCTTCGCAACCCTATAATCTAATAGTCTTTGCAAGACACTTTTAATCTTTCCCTTGTATATGGAGAGTATTGAAGTTCATTCCTGAAGCTCGATGCAGGCAAGAGCTCGTATTTAATAAAAGTTAAACATCGAAAAAACTATCTGCCACCACGACAAATGCTCTATCGATGTCTTAAAGTTCTATACTTTATGACAGTGAGAGAGCTGATTTTTGGCCTCTTGCAACAAAATCCCTTAAATTGAGGATATTTTGAACCAGGCAGTTCCATAGAGCGACGTGTAAAACTCCTGATTTGAATTACTACAATGGTATGTATAGAGGCAGGTGTTTGAGAGAGGGATAAAATTCTCTTCGTTACTTGTATGATACGAATACAAGGGAACATGCTTTATTTTGTTTAAATAAAACCATAGAACAAGATACTGCCTGTACTTAAAAGTATTCACCACGAATCCTTTTGTCCAGGGATACATCGATTTGCAGGATGCGGTAATTGTCTTAAGGTTCAGGAGCTTAGAAAGTTGTTTTGGATTCATTTGGGAATTGTAAATCAAAAGAAATAATCTGATATTCTATATTTCATAAATGCATAACCATGTTCCAAGACCAACATAGAATGGTCAGTCTTATGAGTCACATCACCAAAATACTTTTAAGAATCAAAATGATGCAAATTAGAAAACCATAACTTGCAGAGGAACAGTGTGGTTTTGTAGAGGGAAAAGGTACAACAAATGCAATCTTAATTTTTCGAACTATAATTGAATGAGCTATGGAAGTATAAAAAAAGGTATATCTGCACTTCATTGACTACACCAAGGCATTTGACAGAGTACGGCATGACGACATAATAACATAACCAGCACGGCTCAATATTAATGAAAAAGATCGGGTGATCAAAAACATGTATTAGGAATAGACAGCAGCAATGTGATCTGATGGGAAAATCAGCGGAGAATGATTATGCGAAACTTAGGATATCCAGAAATTAAAGTAGGAGGGCACAGTGTAAACAATTTCAGATACGCTTATGACACTGTCTTAATGGCAGAAAATAAGACCTGACACAGTTATTAGACATTGTTGAAGAAGTAAGCAGAAAGAAGGGACTGGAATTGAATAGCAAAAAAAAACCCAGAAGAAATAGCCGTCAGTAAAAACAATGAGTGTCCACAGATCAACATTTTTATCAATGTGAATAAAGGAAGCAAAGAAATCATTTCAAATACTTGAGCACTTTAATACCAAGCGATTGACAAAACAACACTGAAGTTGCATCAAAAACAGTGCAATAAAACAGAGTTTCTAGAGAATAAATACATCTCGAGTCACACAAGAAGAAAAGCCCTGGAGTGCTATATTAAACCCACCCTGGTGTATGGATGCGAGGCCTGGACAATTTCAAAATAGCTACTAAAGAAACTGGAGTAAACAGAACTGTGGTTCCTGCGGAGAATGCTGCGGATCTCATGGGTTGCAAAGAAATCAAACGAAACAGTGTTATGAGAAGCTGACACAACAATATGACTCATTAATAGAATACCTAAAAGCCAAGCAAACTTTCTTAGCCATGGTATAAGAAGAGAGAAACTAGAACATCTCGTGACAGTTGGAATGATCGAAGGGAAACGCCGCAGGGGAAAACAGCATCAGAAGATTTTGAATGGACTAACAATGTGGCTAAACGTAGGACGAGTGACAGATCCACTCAAGTCGACGAGGGATGGAGATGCGCGGAAGGTCCTATATACTTTGCTTCAACTCTAGCGATTTAACTCGCTCAATCCAAACATGATTCATTCTTTCGAAACGTTCCTAATGAAGTGTGAAGTTGTCTATGAGTTGTTTTTTTTCATATAAACGTAGCTGAATTTTAATTGTATGTATTTAAGTCTTTCTTATGTTAATGGGCATGTGAATTTTGAATTTCCCCAAGGGTAGAAAAAGACACCGATTAGAGAAAAACAAAAGTAAATTTATGAAAGGCTTGGAAATAGAACAAAAAAAAATTAGAAAAACCGGAAGTCATCGTTTTGAGAGGAGCAGTGGAAACAGTCGGATAGAGGTTAACGCAAGAGGAGGGATAAAGACCACCAAGTAAAAAGAAAAAGAAAGAAATGTACACGATGGCACAGATAGGAGGAAAATTAAAGAAAGCCTTTAAGAGCCAGACAATAGTAGAAAAAGGAAAGATTGGAGTCGTTTCATTTTATAACATCAAAAGAAAAGTAATGGAAACCAGTGGATAGAGGATTTTATGACAAGGGATAGGGACCACCGGACAGGAGGAGAATAAAATAAAAAAAAGACAACTTGAGCCCACTGATTTGAGAATTACAAATCAGAACTAATGGAAGACATTCGATAAAAGAAAAAAGGTGGAGAAAAATTGGAGGCCACAAATTCGAGGGAAACAGAGAGAACTATTTGAAGCCATTAGGTAGGTGAAAAACTGAGGAAGAAATGGAGACTATACGACAGAAGAAAAAAAAAACAAGTGAAAGGGCTGGATTTTTATGCGAGGACAGCAGAAGGTAAAAAACAAGCAAACGCAGAAGCCATTGAATAGATGAGAAGGAACAAAGGTCAGAAGAAAGCGGGTAGAAGGTGAAGGAGGATATTGGTCAGAGGCTAGCTGGTAGGAGAAAAGGAGGATATTGGTCAGGGGCTATGTGGTAGGAGAAATGGAGGGGATTGGTCAGAGGCTAGGTGGTAGGAGAAAAGGAGGAGATTGGTCAGAGGCTAGGTGGTAGGAGAAAAGGAGGAGATTGGTTAGAGGCTAGGTGGTAGGAGAAAAGGAGGAGATTGGTCAGAGGCTAGGTGGTAGGAGAAAAGGAGGATATTGGTCAGGGGCTATGTGGTAGGAGAAATGGAGGGGATTGGTCAGAGGCTAGGTGGTAGGAGAAAAGGAGGAGATTGGTCAGAGGCTAGGTGGTAGGAGAAAAGGAGGAGATTGGTCAGAGGGTAGGTGGTAGGAGAAAAGGAGGAGATTGGTCAGAGGGTAGGTGGTAGGAGAAAAGGAGGAGATTGGTTAGAGGCTAGGTGGTAGGAGAAAAGGAGGAGATTGGTCAGGGGCTGGGTGGTAGGAGAAAAGGAGGAGATTGGTCAGGGGCTAGGTGGTAGGAGAAAAGGAGGAGATTGGTCAGGGGCTAGCTAGTAGGAGAAAAGGAGGAGATTGGTCAGGGGCTAGGTGGTAGGAGAAAAGGAGGAGATTGGTCAGAGGCTAGGTGGTAGGAGAAAAGGAGGAGATTGGTCAGAGGCTAGGTGGTAGGAGAAAAGGAGGAGATTGGTCAGAGGCTAGGTGGTAGGAGAAAAGGAGGAGATTGGTCAGAGGCTGGGTGGTAGGAGAAAAGGAGGAGATTGGTCAGAGGCTAGGTGGTAGGAGAAAAGGAGGAGATTGGTCAGAGGGTAGGTGGTAGGAGAAAAGGAGGAGATTGGTCAGAGGCTAGGTGGTAGGAGAAAAGGAGGAGATTGGTCAGAGGCTAGGTGGTAGGAGAAAAGGAGGAGATTGGTCAGAGGCTAGGTGGTAGGAGAAAAGGAGGAGATTGGTCAGAGGCTAGGTGGTAGGAGAAAAGGAGGAGATTGGTCAGAGGCTAGGTGGTAGGAGAAAAGGAGGAGATTGGTCAGGGGCTAGGTGGTAGGAGAAAAGGAGGAGATTGGTCAGAGGCTAGGTGGTAGGAGAAAAGGAGGAGATTGGTTAGAGGTTAGGTGGTAGGAGAAAAGGAGGAGATTGGTCAGAGGCTAGGTGGTAGGAGAAAAGGAGGAGATTGGTTAGAGGCTAGGTGGTAGGAGAAAAGGAGGAGATTGGTTAGAGGCTAGGTGGTAGGAGAAAAGGAGGAGATTGGTTAGAGGCTAGGTGGTAGGAGAAAAGGAGGAGATTGGTTAGAGGCTAGGTGGTAGGAGAAAAGGAGGAGATTGGTCAGAGGGTAGGTGGTAGGAGAAAAGGAGGAGATTGGTCAGAGGCTAGGTGGTAGGAGAAAAGGAGGAGATTGGTCAGAGGGTAGGTGGTAGGAGAAAAGGAGGAGATTGGTCAGAGGCTAGGTGGTAGGAGAAAAGGAGGAGATTGGTCAGGGGCTAGGTGGTGGGAGAAATGGAGGAGATTGGTCAGGGGCTAGGTGGTGGGAGAAAAGGAGGAGATTGGTCAGGGGCTAGGTGGTGGGAGAAAAGGAGGAGATTGGTCAGGGGCTAGGTGGTAGGAGAAAAGGAGGAGATTGGTCAGGGGCTAGGTGGTAGGAGAAAAGGAGGAGATTGGTCAGGGGCTGGGTGGTAGGAGAAAAGGAGGAGATTGGTCAGGGGCTAGGTGGTGGGAGAAATGGAGGAGATTGGTCAGAGGTTAGGTGGTAGGAGAAAAGGAGGAGATTGGTTAGAGGGGATAGGTGGTAGGAGAAAAGGAGGAGATTGGTCAGGGGCTAGGTGGTAGGAGAAAAGGAGGAGATTGGTCAGGGGCTAGGTGGTAGGAGAAAAGGAGGAGATTGGTCAGGGGCTAGGTGGTGGGAGAAAAGGAGGAGATTGGTCAGGGGCTAGGTGGTAGGAGAAAAGGAGGAGATTGGTCAGAGGCTAGGTGGTAGGAGAAAAGGAGGAGATTGGTCAGAGGCTAGGTGGTAGGAGAAAAGGAGGAGATTGGTCAGAGGCTAGGTGGTAGGAGAAAAGGAGGAGATTGGTCAGAGGCTAGGTGGTAGGAGAAAAGGAGGAGATTGGTCAGAGGCTAGGTGGTAGGAGAAAAGGAGGAGATTGGTCAGAGGCTAGATGGTAGGAGAAAAGGAGGAGATTGGTCAGAGGCTGGTTGGTAGGAGAAAAGGAGGAGATTGGTCAGAGGCTAGGTGGTAGGAGAAAAGGAGGAGATTGGTCAGAGGCTAGGTGGTAGGAGAAAAGGAGGAGATTGGTCAGAGGCTAGGTGGTAGGAGAAAAGGAGGAGATTGGTCAGAGGTTAGGTGGTAGGAGAAAAGGAGGAGATTGGTCAGAGGTTAGGTGGTAGGAGAAAAGGAGGAGATTGGTTAGAGGCTAGGTGGTAGGAGAAAAGAAGGAGATTGGTCACAGGCTAGCTGGTGGTAGGAGAAAAGGAGGAGATTGGTCAGGGGCTGGCTGGTGGTAGGAGAAAAGGAGGAGATTGGTTAGAGGTTAGGTGGTAGGAGAAAAGGAGGAGATTGGTTAGAGGTTAGGTGGTAGGAGAAAAGGAGGAGATTGGTCAGAGGTTAGGTGGTAGGAGAAAAGGAGGAGATTGGTCAGAGGTTAGGTGGTAGGAGAAAAGGAGGAGATTGGTCAGAGGTTAGGTGGTAGGAGAAAAGGAGGAGATTGGTCAGAGGTTAGGTGGTAGGAGAAAAGGAGGAGATTGGTCAGAGGCTGGGTGGTAGGAGAAAAGGAGGAGATTGGTTAGAGTTTAGGTGGTAGGAGAAAAGGAGGAGATTGGTCAGAGGCTAGGTGGTAGGAGAAAAGGAGGAGATTGGTCAGAGGCTAGGTGGTAGGAGAAAAGGAGGAGATTGGTCAGAGGTTAGGTGGTAGAAGAAAAGGAGGAGATTGGTCAGAGGTTAGGTGGTAGGAGAAAAGGAGGAGATTGGTCAGAGGTTAGGTGGTAGGAGAAAAGGAGGAGATTGGTTAGAGGTTAGGTGGTAGGAGAAAAGGAGGAGATTGGTTAGAGGCTAGGTGGTAGGAGAAAAGGGGGAGATTGGTTAGAGGCTAGGTGGTAGGAGAAAAGGAGGAGATTGGTTAGAGGCTAGGTGGTAGGAGAAAAGGGGGAGATTGGTCAGAGGCTAGGTGGTAGGAGAAAAGGGGGAGATTGGTTAGAGGTTAGGTGGTAGGAGAAAAGGAGGATATTGGTTAGAGGCTAGGTGGTAGGAGAAAAGGAGGAGATTGGTCAGAGGTTAGGTGGTAGGAGAAAAGGAGGAGATTGGTTAGAGGTTAGGTGGTAGGAGAAAAGGAGGAGATTGGTTAGAGGCTAGGTGGTAGGAGAAAAGGAGGATATTGGTTAGAGGTTAGGTGGTAGGAGAAAAGGAGGATATTGGTTAGAGGTTAGGTGGTAGGAGAAAAGGAGGAGATTGGTTAGAGGTTAGGTGGTAGGAGAAAAGGAGGAGATTGGTTAGAGGTTAGGTGGTAGGAGAAAAGGAGGATATTGGTTAGAGGTTAGGTGGTAGGAGAAAAGGAGGAGATTGGTCAGAGGTTAGGTGGTAGGAGAAAAGGAGGAGATTGGTTAGAGGTTAGGTGGTAGGAGAAAAGGAGGAGATTGGTTAGAGGTTAGGTGGTAGGAGAAAAGGAGGAGATTGGTTAGAGGTTAGGTGGTAGGAGAAAAGGAGGAGATTGGTTAGAGGTTAGGTGGTAGGAGAAAAGGAGGAGATTGGTTAGAGGTTAGGTGGTAGGAGAAAAGGAGGAGATTGGTTAGAGGTTAGGTGGTAGGAGAAAAGGAGGAGATTGGTTAGAGGTTAGGTGGTAGGAGAAAAGGAGGAGATTGGTTAGAGGTTAGGTGGTAGGAGAAAAGGAGGATATTGGTTAGAGGTTAGGTGGTAGGAGAAAAGGAGGAGATTGGTCAGAGGTTAGGTGGTAGGAGAAAAGGAGGAGATTGGTTAGAGGTTAGGTGGTAGGAGAAAAGGAGGATATTGGTTAGAGGTTAGGTGGTAGGAGAAAAGGAGGATATTGGTTAGAGGTTAGGTGGTAGGAGAAAAGGAGGAGATTGGTTAGAGTTTAGGTGGTAGGAGAAAAGGAGGAGATTGGTTAGAGTTTAGGTGGTAGGAGAAAAGGAGGAGATTCGTTTGAGTTTAGGTGGTAGGAGAAAAGGAGGAGATTGGTCAGAGGTTAGGTGGTAGGAGAAAAGGAGGATATTGGTCAGAGGTTAGGTGGTAGGAGAAAAGGAGGATATTGGTCAGAGGTTAGGTGGTAGGAGAAAAGGAGGATATTGGTCAGAGGTTAGGTGGTAGGAGAAAAGGAGGATATTGGTCAGGGGCTAGGTGGTGGTAGGAGAAAAGGAAGAGATTGGTCACAGGCTAGCTGGTGGTAGGAGAAAAGGAGGAGATTGGTCACAGGCTAGCTGGTGGTAGGAGAAAAGGAGGAGATTGTTTAGAGGTTAGGTGGTAGGAGAAAAGGAGGATATTGGTTAGAGGTTAGGTGGTAGGAGAAAAGGAGGAGATTGGTCAGAGGTTAGGTGGTAGGAGAAAAGGAGGAGATTGGTCAGAGGTTAGGTGGTAGGAGAAAAGGAGGAGATTGGTTAGAGGCTAGGTGGTAGGAGAAAAGGAGGAGATTGGTCAGAGGTTAGGTGGTAGGAGAAAAGGAGGAGATTGGTTAGAGGTTAGGTGGTAGGAGAAAAGGAGGAGATTGGTTAGAGGTTAGGTGGTAGGAGAAAAGGAGGATATTGGTTAGAGGTTAGGTGGTAGGAGAAAAGGAGGATATTGGTTAGAGGTTAGGTGGTAGGAGAAAAGGAGGAGATTGGTTAGAGTTTAGGTGGTAGGAGAAAAGGAGGAGATTGGTTAGAGTTTAGGTGGTAGGAGAAAAGGAGGAGATTGGTTTGAGTTTAGGTGGTAGGAGAAAAGGAGGAGATTGGTCAGAGGTTAGGTGGTAGGAGAAAAGGAGGATATTGGTCAGAGGTTAGGTGGTAGGAGAAAAGGAGGATATTGGTCAGAGGTTAGGTGGTAGGAGAAAAGGAGGATATTGGTCAGAGGTTAGGTGGTAGGAGAAAAGGAGGATATTGGTCAGGGGCTAGGTGGTGGTAGGAGAAAAGGAGGAGATTGGTCACAGGCTAGCTGGTGGTAGGAGAAAAGGAGGAGATTGGTCACAGGCTAGCTGGTGGTAGGAGAAAAGGAGGAGATTGGTCACAGGCTAGCTGGTGGTAGGAGAAAAGGAGGAGATTGGTCAGGGGCTATGGTGCAGAAGAAAAGGAGGAGATTGGTCAGAGGCTATGGTACAGAAGAAAAGGATTAGTTTGGTCAGAGGCTATGGTACAGAAGAAAAGGAGGAGATTGGTCAGAGGCTAGGTGGTAGGAGAAAAGGAGGAGATTGGTCAGAGGCTTTGGTATAGAAGAAAAGGAGGAGATTGGTCAGAGGCTAGCTAGTAGGAGAATATAGGCAGAGAAATTAAGAAAGACAGAAATGGATAAAAGTAAAGACAAGAGCTGAGAGCCATAGAGTGTTTTTTTTTTTTGTTTCTGATTCTGCACCCTCTTGAGGCTACATGCCTTTCAGGGCCGCAACTTGTGCGTTCAGCTGCAAACTCAGAGGCAATGACTAAGTGCAATGTCATTGCAACCTCCGCCTGTTTGCAGAGCCAGAGGCAATGGCTCAGTGCAATGCCATTGCAACCTCTGCTTTTTTCACAATCTCAGTTGACAATGAACAAAATGCAATGTCATTGCAACCTGAGATGATTCAGAAACCCAGAGGCATTGACTAAGTGCTATGTCAATGCAACCTCTGTCTATTCTCAAACCTAGAGGCAATGACTCAGTGCAATGTCATTGTAACCTCTACAGTCACAGAGACTGTTAGGCTCCAGACATAAGATTGGTCAGGTCGGGACTCGAACGTCGCCCCTACATTCTGTCAGCGCGACGCTCTGCGGCTCTGACTATCTTTTACGTGTGGTAGGAGGAAAGGTGAAGAGAAGGGCTGAAAGTCACCTGAGAGATAGACAGGAAAAGAAAGACTAGATAGTGGGAAAGATGAAGAGAAGGACTGTAAGCCGAGAGGAAAAAAGAGAGAGAGAAAGAGGAAAGAGGAAAAGAGAGAGACCCCCCCAAAAAAAAAAAAAAAAAAAAAAAAAAAAAAAATAAAAAAGAAAGACTAGATAGAGGGAAAGATGGAGAGAAGGGCTGAAATCCATCGAAGAGTTGGAAAGAAAGAAAAACTGGATAGGAGGGAAAAAAGAAGGGCTGCAAGCTACCGCAGAGGTAAGAAAAAAAAATGACTGAAAAGGAGGAAAGGTGAAGGTAAGTGCTGAAAGCCTCTGGAGAGATAAACAAAGATAAAAACTAAGACAAAGAGGAAAGAGGAACGCAGCTGGAAAAATACAAATATTTAGAGAAGAGCTGCTGCTCAGGAAGTAGCTGGAAACCTGAAAAAGTTGAATATCGAAACGAAAGCTAACAGATAGGAAAGTGCAAGAGGGGCTTTTAAACGAGAGAGAGGGAGAGAGAGAGAGAGAGAGAGAGAGAGAGAGAGAGAGAGAGAGAGAGAGAGAGAGAGAGAGAGAGAGAGAGAGAGAGAGAGATGATTGAGGTGGTAGTGGTTGGAAATATTGAGCAAAAGTCGACTTAAAAGCTACAGAATAAGAAAAAAAAAGTGGGAGAATGGTGCCGCGAGTCAACAGAAGCGAAGAGAGTAGCTGAAAAGCAGTAGATGCTGAAACTGCTTTATAACCACGAACAACAACTGCATGCAGTGTTAGGTGGTGGTAACAGTTGGAAGTTTGCGTGAATGGTTGAAGCCAAGCAAACGGAAAAGAAAGGCAGGTTATATCATTTATATATCTTTACATAAAAGAATAGTAGAAGAAACAGGAATAGAGGAATTAAAGCTATTTCACGATCAAATAGCTCCGCAAAAGTTTTTTAGAGCGTGAACGAAGAGGAAGATTTGTTTATTACAGCATAGCACTGACCACACCAAAATACTCAAAGAATCTCTAGTTTGTAGTCAACTTCAGGCAAGCAGAGAATAACTTTGATTTCGGAGTTAGAGCCCACATTTTAGTCACTTATTAGGTAAAACAAGAACATTAAACACGGCGACAGAAGGCGACAAAGTTTATTTTAGAATGAGCGCAAATCTATACGACCCCCCCCCCCGACTGAAATGCAAAGACAAACATTTCCATTTTTGGGGGGAGTTGAAACCCTGCCAAAGTAACCCATGTAGGGGAGGGTTAAAGTTCATGTTCAAACAGGCTTCTCAAAGCACGATTAATTTTGAAGTTCACTGCGCCACACATATTTTTGAATTTTTTGCTTCTGTCCTATTATTTTTTTTCTTCTAGATCTCAGTTTAAAATATACTTCCATACCAAAGGAAAACCAAAATGCTTG
The DNA here is from genome assembly GCA_033675545.1 of Elysia crispata. Classification (NCBI taxonomy): domain Eukaryota; kingdom Metazoa; phylum Mollusca; class Gastropoda; family Plakobranchidae; genus Elysia; species Elysia crispata. The sequence continues at coordinate 177,590 of JAWDGP010000452.1, forward strand.
CAGACGAGTCAGCTTGTTTTTGTTTCCAAAGGTTGCTGTAAATTTATATGGCATTGAAAAGGTAAACCTTACATAATCACTAAATACATTAAAAAAACAAAAAACAAAAAAGCAGGTTTTCGAGTTTAATTATAGCAGTTTTTAAATCTAAGAATAAAACATTAACAACATCAACAAAAACAACAACAGATTTGAGTTTAATTAAAAAAATCTGATAAAGATAATGGTGAAGAGAATGGCAGACGATAAACGGTGTCTTGTGACTCAAAACACATTAAAAAAATCAGTAAAAACTGAAGCATTTAAACTATGATCCTCAGCCGAAAGAAGTTGAAGAATCTGCTTAGGGCATCCTTGTATGATCTACTATGTGCAAGAAAAGAAACAAAATTTATCCAATAAACAGGTACGGATTAAAAAAAAAAAAGGCACATAAAGTTTTAGTTCACAGAAAGATAGAGATAAGCAGTGCTCAAACAAGACTTGATAAACTTATCACTAAAATGGACAAGACAGAAAACAATGTGAACAATGACAAGCGGATGATGTAAATCATAATAGTTCCCCGTGAAAATTTTGTTAAAAGCGTTAAAAATTAAAACTAAATTCAACTCTGCGTTTTCTTAAAACAAATGAGAAGTATAAAATCCAACTTAGCTTTGTTAAGACAGCTGCAGGCTCACCGTGCTGGACAGTCTCTTTGGACCATCAAAGAAAAAAAATTCTCCGCTCCGTCCATTTCATTATAAGCAAACTGCATGGCACAGGTCTAGTTGTGTATAGCATGGAGTCTGTTTGAGAAGAAACATCATATAAACTGCTGTATTGCACCCACAAATTACGATTGTAAGTTTTAGATAGTAAATCTTCGCTAAAGTCCTCCAGTAGGCTGTTATAAAAGAGCCGTACATCAAATAAGGGACGTGACCGCTCTTATAATAATAATAATAATAATAATAATAATAATAATAATAATAATAATAATAATAATAATAATAATAATAATGATGATGATGATGATGATGATGATGATGATGATGATGATGATGATGATGATGATGATGATGATGATAATAATAGTAATAATAATAATAATAATAATAATAATAACAATAATAATGATGAGGATGAAGATGATGATGATGAAGATGATGATGAAGATGATGATGATGATGATGATGATGATGACAAAAATAATAATAACAACAGCGGTGGTGGTAGTGGTAGTAGTAGTAGTAGTAGTAGTAGTAGTAGTAGTAGTAGTAGTAGTAGTAGTAGTAGTAGTAGTAGTAGTAGTAGTTGTAGTAGTAGTAGTAGTAGTAGTAGTAGTAGTAGTAGTAGTAGTAGTAGTAGTAGTAGTAGTAGTATCAGTATACACAAACACACATAGTAGTAGTAGTAGTAGTAGTAGTAGTATCAGTATACACACACACACACATATATATATATATATTTATATATATATATATATATATATATATAAACATACACACATATACATGCAATACATGCAAGTCTATTAACGAGTCATGTATGGATCACAACTAAAGTGTACAGCCATAGATTGCTTAAGCCACTAGAAGCTACTAGCTTTTATTAATTAGCATCATGGCTGAAAGAAAATTTAATATCTAGGTGCTACATTGGCAAGTAGTTACACAAGTAGACTCTACACACATGGCACTGCACCTTATTTCGCAGAAGAATTAAAAGTTTTTGGCCATTACTGGATGACGAAACGGCCAAAAATTAAATTTAGACTAGATCAAGATTTGCTTTCTAGATCCTTATAAAAGTTTAAAAAAAGAATACTTGAAAACCAACAGTCTTTCTAAGCCTAGAAATGCCTTTTTTGATTCACCTTGACCAAGATTATGCGTCCTCTGCGTCTTTCACGCCGATCCAAAATGGAGAAGTGAGCGAGGAAATTTTGAACACGTGCAATTTGCCCAAGAGTATCTTATGTATTAGCTGCTTACTTATGTCATCTTCAAGGACACTGTGTGAAAGTATCTCACACCGCCTTTGTATTTCACTTCAGTCACGGCTGGGCCTAGACGTCCGGTATTTTAAAGATAGAGAAAAAGGCCATATTCTTTTCAAGAACCAATTAGAATGTTTGTTACACAAAAATGAACGAATCATTACGACCAACTCATAAACTCAAGGCTTATTTTCATGCTCACTCAAACCATTTCGGCCCAGTCATAATCAGTCGCTAATTTTAGCAACGCAACCATGCAACGTCATTAAAGGTTTTTATTTCAGCTCAAGGTTACGGAGAAATATAGAATAATTGCAAGTTGATAACTTTTGACGTCTCAAGGTCTCTCCTAGCCTATTTTAAAAGAGAGAAGATTAAATTACTATGTTTAACCATTATAAGTGACACGACTAAATGATCATGTAGAGGTTGACAGTGAGCTCTATTCACTACGAACAGCCGCTTGTCGATCACATCAGCTAAACCTAACCCGTTGCATAACTTAATATATATTTCATTTACTACAATGATATGTTGAGAAACAGGTGTCTGAAAGAGGAATCAATTTTAATTTATTACTTGGATAAAAGCTGGGGGGAAAGTGCTTATTTTTGCTTTCTGTTATAATTTTACTGACTAAGAGACAAAGAAACAAAAACCCCCAAAATACAAAAACGCATGTTGAATTTTTTTAACCAACAACAAAGTGGCAGCAACTTGCACAGATACTAAGATGCTCACTGTGAACACAAAACAGGTTTACTGTTGAAAAACTACGATGTATCAAATCTTCTTGTCCAGTAATTATGTTTAGGAGAGATAAGGTTCGCCATCATATTAGAGCAGAAAAAATGTATAACGCATATTAGGCTATTTCGAAAAGAAAATACTTTGATTCTTATTGAAATTTTTTCAATAGAAAGGCATACAAATGAAATTTACCAAACTATAGTCGAGTGTTACCTCTGTGGTGACTTTCTATATATGGAACTGAACTTTTGGGTTGTGGCCCGTCAGAATTGAGTTCATCCATGTCATCCAAACTTTCGAGTTTCTATCCTCAGGGTATTTCATGCATTTGTTACCTTCACTTGAAATGGAGCAGTTTGGTGCAGGAGGATTTCAACGCAATTTTTTTGTGGATACAGATCTAGCAATAGCTATATTCAACATTGGCGGAAAAATAATGATGTAAAAATGTATTTTGTCCCAACAGATTAGATAATTGAAAGGTCTGAGAAGTCTGCGATGCCCTCCTTAGATCTTCGGGATCTTAAAAGAAGTCTATCCATCAGATGAACTCACACAGCTTCAGTGTCTACATCGCAACTTGATCTTCTCTCACATCATTCTCATGCCAGGAAGATATCCTGTGATTGACTAATGGGCCAAGATTAAAAAAAAACGAACGAACTAAGCGTAAGGATTTTGGATATTTTGGCATTCAAAGGGCGACGCTAACTAGGTTACCCCCCCCCCACCCCCACCCCCACCCCCACACACACACACACTTTTCTCTCTTTCTCCCTCGAAAGTAAAAAAAAAATATTTAATTTATCATTCATTTTTTAAATAGAGAAGATGGAGAATTCATTTCGATAGTAGGTAGAAGTAGTCAAATAGTAAACAAAATTTCTTTTACATGTAAAGTGATCAGCAGAGTATTTTTGCCAGAAAAGGGAGGATTTGGGGGGAGGGGGGTTGGGGGAGGGAGAAGAGATGAAGAGATTCAGAGATATATTTAAATAGAGGGAGAGAGAGAAGAGATACAGAAAGACGAAAGTTATCGGTACATCCTCTTTTGCTTTAGCTAGATATAATTATGACTATAGAAAATGCATTATAATCATTCAGTATCTTCATTAAAAAAACCCAAAACAAAACAAACCCTTTATCTCGTGAAATAATTCTTGAGATCGGTTGCTTTCGCGATTACCTTGATGATACGCCGATTACGACTTTGATATTCATTTATAAAAGCAATAATCTCAATTGTTATGATGTTGAGACAATTTTACTGTAGGCCTAAAAAAAACTCAGGAGAAACTGCCGGCTGCACATGATCTTCGGTTGCTCCCACAATTCTTAAAGTTCTAGGGGTCCCTCGCTCAGTCCATCGCTTGTAGAAAAGTTTCCTTACTCTTCCTTCACTTTGATATTGCAGATGCCTGGGCGAAAAGATAACTGGGGTAGGGTAAGAGGGAGAGGGGGGAGTAAGAAAGTTCATCAGAAGAGCGTGTTCTGGCAATAAGGACCTAGGGATCCCATGCATAAAGAGATCATCTGATGGTGGAACGGGTACTTTTCAAAATATATACTTAGCTTCACAAAGAACTCAATAAGGTCGAACTGTGCGAAGAAGCTCAACTTGATTCGTCGAGTTTCGATCTAGCGTGTAAATTACCTGATCTTGATTTAGAGCTACTCCTCAATGCCAGACCAAATAGCCAAGACAAACATTGGTGTTCGTAAAAATATCTTTGAAAATGGTATTTTGCCTGCTAGTTTTAAAATTCTCGATTTACCCGCTAGATCCAAACAACTTAATGCATAGCAAGGAGGAAAAGAAGAGCTACATCGTGAAGAGAAAGAAAGAATGAAGCAAAAAAAAAAGAAAAAAAGAAGGAAAAAAACTCAAAGCCTTGGTCGAATTAAAGAAATAAATGCTTTTCTACCTAAAACTTTGAACCGAGTTTTCTTCCCAAATATTTTTTTCCGGCAAATAACCTGCTCAACCCCCCCCCCCCACACACACACACTTTTCCCCCATATAAATCGAATGGAAAAAGACTATTCTTTCCTTGAAATTTCGTCTTAAGATTCCTACAGTGAGGTGGTGCTCTAGAGTACATTCGCTCATTACATGGTATTCTTCAAGAGGATCTTATTTTAACTCAACAGTAAAATATAGAATCGTATCTAGCTGAATCTCATAAAATTTTGAGGCAGATTGTGTTGCAAAAAATCGTATATCATGTTAGTAATTATATTTCAAGAGGGCAGACACACCCAGGTCTTTTATATATATATATATCACAAAAATCGTACTCACGGAAGAAACTTTGACAAAATTTCTAATGATTTAAAATCTCATAAACCAAATACTATTATTACCACCACTAGGCTACTACAGCTAGAGCTTCTAGACTCCCTGCAACTGCTAATGCTAAACCATTTTTCCAATAGCATACGCTGCTATTCTTAGCCTAAAGTAATGATTAACGTCTACTGTTAGTCTTTTAAAGCTATTTTTCTCCTCTGGTGAAATGCTTGAACATTACATCTACTTTTTCTATCACCAGCAACCGCATTGATTTACTTTATCATCGTAAGTCCTTTTTTCATACATGTCCATAACTTTTTTTTCGAAACTCGCTTTAATCTATATTCTCGACATTGTCGTGTGGTCCTCCGATCTACTTCTTACTTTCTTCTTCTTCGAGGCGGTGCATTTGGTAATCACTTTAAGCAAGTGGTTCCTGATTACAGGTTGAGAGTAAAGAACGGGATTGAGAGCCGAGTTGACGGACACCACGAACACCGCCATCCAGGCGTAGGCCTCGCCTCCTAGAGTTTGTCCATTGAGGGCCAGGAAGCCCAAGATGCCGATGGGCAGCCAGCAGAGGAGATCAGTGAACGCGACGGCCGCCAAGCGCCTGGCTAGATTCAGGTCCTGCCTCATCCTGTGGGAAAGATCTCCGTCACGGCCAGACGCGCTGGATGTCGCGACCTTGTGGCGAGTTGCTCACACAGCTTTGTAGATCGCCAACTGTCCCACGACGATGAGCAGACACAGGAGACAATTGAAAGCGATGAAAACGGCTGCAGAAAACTGCCAGCCGGCCCTCCTCTCTGGAAGAAGCGGCAGCCCCAGACAGACTGCATTGCTGGAGTAGACTTGCCAGTGGTCCGTCCACGGTAACAAAGGAACTGCCGCCAAGGTGAGACCTAAGCACCACGTTAGTATGCTGAAAACTATACCCTTTTAGGTGATTCGATGCTCACCAAATGGATACTTGATAACCAAATATCTGTCGATGCTTATGAGCAAAATGAAAACAGATGATACTTCTCTGGACAATGTAGACAAAGCCCCTGTAGCCTTGCAGAGATGACTGTGGCGCCAAGCATTGTTGTGCAGCACGTACTCTCCGTCCAAGCGCACGTCCTTGGAGGCTATGATGAGGCGGTACACGCCCATCAGAAGGTCAGACACGCCCAACTGAGTAACTAACTGGGCGTATGGCTGCCGAAGTGTTGTTCTCCCTGCAACTAGACGTGTTATGATGACGCTCGCGTTGCCCAGCACTGAGGCCACGCCCATCACCCACACGAGAATGCTCAGTAACCTGTTCTCGAGCAGGTTAGAGCAGGAAGACAATAGGTCCCTAGAGGCGTGGCAGATATGATCTGGAATTCCTTCGCCCTTAAGCTGTGGGCAGCAAAGTTTAAAATAATCGCTGTAAAAATTGGAAAGGATTTCTAATCTTTCAAAGGCCTTGAGGTGAACTTCTTTAATATCGTTGCCGCGGAGATCAAAGATCTCCAGTTTCCAGGGCTTGATCCCAACAGGGGAAGTAAAAGCACCAAGCTGCACAATTCGTGTGTGACTCAGGTTGAGGTGCGTCAGACTCAAACTCGAGTCAGTCAGTGAGGGAAATATTGTGAGAGCTGTATGCGACAAATCCAGAATCATCAGATTATAGTTGCTGAAGATTGTAAAGGCGTCAAAAAATTCAAGATGGGCGTTAAAAGAGAAATTAGGAGACTCTAGCCAAGTCGCCCCAGAGTAGATTGGCCACAAATTTGGGTCCTTTGCCGAGATATTACGGAAAAGATTACAACTCAAGTCGAGTTTTGAGAGTCGAGGGAAGCAGATATGAGAGCCGAGCACATTAGTAAGGCAACTGTTCGAGAGTCGAAGGTCAAGTAAATTGGACAGCTTCAGATCACAGATAGCTGACATCACCAATGAAGCATTAATATGGGAGAAGTCGATCATGCGAGTCCTGGAATCAATAAAAGAGACGTTAGTCAGTGGCTCAGATCTGTCATAGTTGTCTGCTATGACAAAACCTGCGGCACAAAGAAACTGTTCTGCCCAGGTGACACGACATCCCATCTCATCAGTTCCCTGTAAACAATCTGTGAAACCATCACAAATACGATCTGGGTGTAAGAAGACAGATTCCTGTATGCTGCATTTAAAATACACTCAAAAAAATTTGGGTTTGTATATGAGCAGTGGTCGGGCAGTCTAACTTGTCAATGAAGAGGTAATGCACAGGGATGCAAAGGGCTTTGGGACATTTGATGTAACCATCTGGACACTCGAAATCTTCGCATCCCTGAAGATGGCGCATATTTCGGCACCCAATCAACTCCCCCAGCCTGTCCTTCTGGTAGACACACTTGGGCGCCCACTCTGTGGAGCGAGATTCCCCGCAGTCAGCCCACTCAAGTGTTCCCAGTGTCTCGGCGAGTGGTCCTTCTGGCCCAACACAGTCCACCACGCCGTCCCCGAGCTTGTGCCTCGGTACGCACTTTGACCGATTACACAAAAATGCACAGTCCATCTCAAAACTGATCGAGTTTTCCATGTCAGGTCTGCTCTGTCCACTAATGGTCAGACAATCTTGTTGGCTGTCGATCAATCATGTCTGAGGAACACAGAGTCCGTCTGAACACAGACCAAACCGACAAAATCCACATCCCATCTCGTCTGATCCGTCTGCGAAATCCACGTACAGGTCACAGCGACACTCCGCCGCTACTTCCTTGTTAGATGTGACACACCTGAACGTTTCAGTGTTCTCATGAAACGGTAGGTTACACAATTCCAAGGACTCGTCCTTATCATTAAAACAGTTTTTTGTCTGGTCACACACCTGACTATACAACACAGAACTAAAGAACTCCGTGGTGCACGAGAAAAGCAGTTCAGCACTGAGAGGCATCTCCACTACCTGCAAGACCCCAGTGTTATTAATGTACCAAGAACATAAATTGGACATAAATGAATGATGAGCGGGCATGATTACCGACATTGGTTCTGTACTACCACGACTAACATGGCAAATGGAAAATATTCCTCTGTTGATGGCCCTGGTAATGCTTATCTCATCAGGAGGATCAGGGAGGGAAATTTCTGAGATCTCCATGCTTGTTGGTATTACCCATTCGCATAGCAAGCCAGTGAGATCCATTAAACGGCCACAACCAATGTCAAACCACCCACCTAATTGCGAATCCCAGACGACACACCCCTTTATGTACTCACCTTTGGCGTGGTCTTGCACCCACTGGCTATAGATTAAAGGAAGCCTGTTTATCCATTGAAATCTCATTCCTATATTATTTAAGTTCCTTCTTAGTCCAATGAAAACTGACGAGATATTACCAGGACACTCTCTGTTCCGCGTACATCTTTGTTTCAACTCTGTGTCCAGAAAGACTAACTCCATCTTAGTCTCTATACTGACAAGCGAAGCACCCAAAGCTTCACATTTTTCATTTGCCTTCAGCGCATAGTTTTCAGGAGGGTCGACAGACGCTATTCTGTAACATGATATATATATGCCAGAGCTGGGTTGTAGTCTTCGACAGACGCTATTCTGTAACATGATATATATGCCAGAGCTGAGTTGTAGTCTTCGACAGACGCTATTCTGTAACATGATATATATGCCAGAGCTGGGTTGTAGTCTTCGACAGACGCTATTCTGTAACATGATATATATATGTCAGAGCTGGGTTGTAGTCTTCGACAGACGCTATTCTGTAACATGATATATATGCCAGAGCTGGGTTGTAGTCTTCGACAGACGCTATTCTGTAACATGATATATATGCCAGAGCTGGGTTGTAGTCTTCGACAGACGCTATTCTGTAACATGATATATATGTCAGAGCTGGGTTGTAGTCTAAAGAGGTCTTGTTTTTCAACATCTCAGAAGTAGGCATTGGGCCAAACCAGCCGCTACAGCACTGATCACACAGAGCTAGACTGAGAGAATGATCCGGAAGCATAGTCTCCGCAAGCAAATTGATAAAAGGGTGGCTGGTGTAAGCTCTGCAAAGTTTACTACTCAAAAAGTACATTTTTGAATATATGAACACGATCAACAATAACTTGTTGGAAACAAACATATCGGGATCTGATTCCTTACAGAAGTGGGACTCTAGATCTGGGTTTGCTAGCACAACAATTAACGTTATGGGACGAGTTTCGTTGTGCTCTTGATTGCAGTCACCTGAAGTGGAACAATTAGAGGTGTTCTGTAGATCATCCCCAGGAACACGTCTTGTGAACGACAAATTTGTCTTCGTTTCTTGCCTCGTCCTTGTTAATGAAAGCGTTGGTTCCGAAGAAACTTGTTTGTTTGTGTTTGACTCTGAATCGTCGACAGAATCATATGCAAGCTTAACAGCCTCTTCTAGGTACAATATTTGAGCTCTGGTTCTCTCTCTCTGTCTTCCAAGATCGCTCTCTTGATGTCAGAAGTTCTCGAGAAATATCCAAGGTGAAAAAGCCAGGATATGTCCGGTTTGTGTTGAGCGTCGCTTCCCGAGACAGCCATACCAACTTTGAGGTGTTCAGGAGTTTCTTGACCAGCGGAAAGTAAGTCTACGACCTTTGCCAGCAGCTGCATGAGGTCGGCATAGCTCTCGCTAGCTGCGTCTGATATCAGGAGAAGATTCACTTTCTTCTCATGACAGTCGGGAATCAGAGGAAATTCTGTGTTTTTCAAGCTGACCTGGTTGGTGGTTAAAAAAAATACATGTAGAATATTCCTTTTCTTCATTAACTGAATATCATTCAATTTTATGCAAAGATTTGTTAAAGTATTTTTTTCAAATACCTTTATCCATGATGCTGAGGATAATAATTATGTATTTATTGATAATAACCAACAGACGAAGTGCCAGGCTGAACAATTGAAACTGGTAAATGGATAGAAATATAATGAAAATGGTGGAGTACCCAATATGACTTTAAAATTGAAGTAAACAGCTAGCAAGAACCGATGTGGTATTTATCTGTCCGCAAAAGTAAATAACCCTTTTTAAGAATCAAACATAAACTAAAAACAAATTCAGTACCAAGTCCAATATTTTATATGACTAAAAAAAGCGTCTATTACTAGCGAATAGATCCATAAAGGCTCACATTAACTCAGACATTTAGAGACATGACTTTTAACATTTTTACAGTTCTCAAGATAGTCCAGCACTTGTGGAAATAACAGTTTCAGGTAAGGGACACGAAAGAATGCAAATCACTTAATATTAGGTATAAGTTCGCGGAGGTAACACGTTGCCAAACTATTACAATAAGAATATTAATTCCAAAATACTGGATTACATGAAATAAAGGCCGAACTGCACCTTTAGGAATTTACAGACCTGCACGGCACGTCCAGCTGCAGTCTATGACATGAAAAATGTGTGAATATGATGTTTAGCTCAGATATACAATATGCGTATTTATGACACTGTTCAATCGATGTTGACTATATGAGGCAACTCATTTGACATGAAAATCATAAAAAAGGTATAAATGAAGTCTGAGATGTTGTTACCTTAAAATGCTGCATAAACTGCCACTGATATCCATGACATCTGAGTCAAGGCCAGTAATACGACCGCCAGAGTGCACTTCATATCTGAAGATTTTTATCGTCGATGAATTGGGATGTAAAACTTATCGACTCAACTGTTTTAGGCACACTTCTCGAATAGTTTTATAGGTCCTCCGGTTGATTTTGCCCATCAAAACACAGCGCGTCGTATAAAAATGATGGCAATGTAAGCCCATCGATTTCGGTAAAGAATCAAACCCCTTTCATTCTCAATTCATGATTGTGTTTTGGAACGTGGAGACCCAATCAATGATTGCAGCGCTTTTTAAGCTTTGCTAGCTGCTAACCTAGAAATCGTCCAATCAGATTCTTTGATTATCTTTTAAATTTTAATTAGGCCTTATTTATATGAAAAAAAAGTTCATCTAAAAACACAGGCACACAAATAGACCGCGCAATTATGTAGAAGAAAAAAAAAAACAAAGGAAAGGAGAAACATAGAGAGAGAGAGAGAAAGGTAGAGAGAGATGGACGAGAGAAAAAGAGAGAGACAAAGAGAGATAAAGAGAGAGAGAGAGAGAGAGAGAGAGAGAGAGAGAGAGAGAGAGAGAGAGAGAAAGAGAGAGAAAGAGAGACGCAGAGAGGAAATTACTCTGTCAAAATTCGTAAAGACCATTCCGATGTGTCGAATAATTCTTTCAGAAAAAAGCAAAACAAAACTTGCTCATTAATGGGATGAACTTACACAACAGATAAACAAGAAATCAATGGTGAAGCCAAATGTTCATAGGAATAATTATTGGGATCTCGACTCTCCGTATATTCTTTTGTTGCTACAGTGGACTTATAAAATCAAGTAACTTGAAGACTAAGCAATCTCACGCTCTGAGATCACCATTAGTGGTGGACTGGGCTTCTAAAACCGTTCTTTCAGTCTGTCAATCAACCTATTCATCTCAATAGCTTTAGCCTCTTTTGCTTTAGGAACACAAAAAAATATATGAAAAATATACTACTTTTAGTCGAAAGTTTAATTTTTGCTCAAGCCAAAGCAAATCACAAAAGCTGCTGCAAGTATAAATTGATCCACATTTTTGGTATGTCTTTGCCAGGATAATCGTTTGTTACAGATAGACATGTTTATAGTTAGGCAAATTATAATCGTTGACGAAGTTTTGAACTAGTTGAGCATAAATAAGTTCGCACTCCTATCATGGAACATTTCGGTTCTTGAGTTTGACCAACAGGATGAAAAAGTGTTATGCCGTGGTGAGTTTCAAGAATCGAGCTTCGGCACCACTGGTCGGCCCCAGATGTTTATCAAATGTTAGGTCCGACCGCCAATACATTCTGGTCAAGATTGCCCGAATCATGTTAACTTTCTATTACTGTTGGAACATTCTTGGAGGTTTGCTGATTCACTTCTTTTAGACCTTACAATAAAGCGTAGACGACGGTTCATGACATCATGACTTTTCTCCTTATAACTCGTTTGTTTCGAAAATGTCCCTGACACCTTGGCACCTCACTCTCACACACACAAACACCCACACACTCTATACCTCATGAGGCTATCTATTTATGGAGAATTTCAATCAATGGCAACGTATGCGGCAGCCCTAATGGTTGGTTATTATTCGTTTCGGGCCTTTGTCTGGTATAATGGGCACTGTCTAAAGGACGATAACTGCCAGCGACTCGTTGAGTCTGGTACTACCAATCCTCTTTAGTTATTGATGATAATTGCAATTTTATATGAGACACAGGATTGGTCAGCGTCAATGATTCATGCGTCCAATCAAATGTTTTATAATATGTTGTTTTTCTCACTTTCTCCTTTTTTCTCCCACAAACATTTCTCTGACAAACCTGTGGTAGGAGATGAATATGAAAAATGATTCTGTCATATTTGTGCATGCCTTTATTTTTTGGTATCAATTCATCGCCAATTTTCATTGCTTGAATTTAATCACATCTCACTGAAACCTAGTGGCTAATGCATGTGAAACACTTTGAGATGTTTATGATCATTTAAAGGTCACAGAGCACACGGGTGTAATTTGAATAATGACCCTGACAATAAATGAACTCACATAAACAAGTTTCGGTTGTACTTTGATAGAGTTTTGTTTCGAGGCTTTTATTTATGTGACTTTCATCGCTCCCAAATTGGTTTCTGAATTGTTAAGCTTGGATTAAGTGTTTTTCGTCAACCATTCATCAACTCACAATTGGTTTCTGAATAGTTAAGCTTGGATTAAGTGTTTTTCGTCCACCATTCATCAACTCACAATTGATCAGAAAAATAGAGGTCATTCCTTGGTAGGGGGCGTAAAAAAAACATGGAACACCATCAACGGCCGATAACTCTCACGAGCGAACGACACTCAAAAAAATGCCGGTACCCATCAAACGTCAATGTCTTAGTTAATTTTAATTAATGGGGTTTTTATAGCTATTGAAGGGGAGAGATATATTTGAAATGTTATCTTTTTTAAAATTCAAAGAGACGTTGAAATTACGGGGAAAAGAGGGGAGGGGGGGGGATGTTTAATTTCTATTTGGTAGTTAGATTCAACTTTTAATTAAGCCATTCCACAACAATATGACCTTAGGTCATTTTGCAAATTAATACAAGATTAAGTTATCTATTTCATTGAAAAAAAAAGAAGTCTAATGTAACCCGACCTAGCTGGGTGGATTCCCTGGACTAACTTAATCACTACTGTAATAGGACCCACTAGTCTAGTTACCTATAGAAGCTCAGTGCTTCTTCCTACTCTAAGTAATTGCAGGCCCTAACTGGTTATGGTAGCGTGCCTAGCAGCCGTGCAATACTACAGAGTTCACACTCTTGGGTCCTTGAGTATCAGTGGAGTACTAAGGCCACTGTTCCCTAACTAATACGAGTGGGTGTCGAGACTTGACAAGAACAGAATAGCTACACTCCAGACGAAGAAGAACACAAAAGAGAAGAAATTAAAGTTACCACCTATAATATGTTTATTCCACGAATACTCAATAATCAAAGAATGGAAGCAATTCTCAAAGAATAAAATAAAAAAAAAATACAAAGATGATCGAAAAGCAATCAGGCAATAAAGGGTACTAACAAATGGTCAGAATGATAAGCGCCAAGCAGATACTCGAGATAAAGTGCGGATATTATACTAAGATCAGATACTAAACAAAATGGCCAGAATACTAAATAGAAGATACTAATAAAATGGTCAGAACAGAAGATACTAAGAACTAAACAAATGCCCAATAAAAATGCCTAATAGTCAGAATACCTAATAATGCCTTATACCGGTAGTCAAAATAGAAAATATCCAAACAAAATGCCTACGGTAATGAAAATGCCTAATAGTCAGCCACGCCCGAGTCAAGGTGATAATCACGTAGAATTAAAACAAATGATAATCCAACACAAGTTTCACAATAGTTCAATAATCTCCACAATAACTTCTCCCTAAATTTCCAACGATACTACTGGCACTTCCAACGTGGCCTCCAGATACTCCAAAAAGATACTGACTGCGAGTCTTTCCGAGCTCTACAATTTATAGTCCAAGCTCAGTCGGCAAGGCCCCCGGTCAAAGACTTCCCTGGTTTCCCAGTTCGTCCCTAGAACAAGGGCCAATGCCGACCGAGGAAAATCTACTCCGTCGAACGGCACAACCCGTTTCCCCAACTAAAACATCATCCGACCGAGATCATAGAATCTACGGAAGCCATCGCTACATCTACGAACTACATTTAGCATGTCCCGATCAAAGTACGTCCAAAGCCGACCGAAGAAAAGCTTCTCTGGCCAGCTGGACAGGAATAAAAGAACAAAGTAACTTCCAAATTATTGAAGAAAAAAAGAATAAACCGCTAGAGGGGCGGAGACTAGTTTTCCGCCACTTAACTAAGTCTACTAACAAGCTAGAAGCACACTTGGCTCCACCCACAAGCTGATAATTGATATACTAAAGATTCTAAAGACCTACTGCTGCGCCACAAATAAATAATTATACCAGCCTCCTTACACTAAAAACTACCCGCCGTTGTCAAATAATCTTTATGTCACAGGATAAAACAGAAAACCGTCTGGAATTGTCAAATAATCTTTATGTCACAGGATAAAACAGAAAACCGTCTGGAATTGTCAAATAATCTTTATGTCACAGGATAAAACAGAAAACCGTCTGGAATTGTCAAATAATCTTTATGTCACAGGATAAAACAGAAAACCGTCTGGAATTGTCAAATAATCTTTATGTCACAGGATAAAACAGAAAACCGTCTGGAATTGTCAAATAATCTTTATGTCACAGGATAAAACAGAAAACCGTCTGGAATTGTCAAATAATCTTTATGTCACAGGATAAAACAGAAAACCGTCTGGAATTGTCAAATAATCTTTATGTCACAGGATAAAACAGAAAACCGTCTGGAATTGTCAAATAATCTTTATGTCACAGGATAAAACAGAAAACCGTCTGGAATTGTCAAATAATCTTTATGTCACAGGATAAAACAGAAAACCGTCTGGAATTGTCAAATAATCTTTATGTCACAGGATAAAACAGAAAACCGTCTGGAATTGTCAAATAATCTTTATGTCACAGGATAAAACAGAAAACCGTCTGGAATTGTCAAATAATCTTTATGTCACAGGATAAAACAGAAAACCGTCTGGAATTGTCAAATAATCTTTATGTCACAGGATAAAACAAAAAACCGTCTGGAATTGTCAAATAATATTTATGTCACAGGATAAAACAGAAAACCGTCTGGAATTGTCAAATAATCTTTATGTCACAGGATAAAACAGAAAACCGTCTGGAATTGTCAAATAATCTTCTATTTCACATAATAATACATAAAACGGTCTGGAAACCTATTTGTTACACATCCAACGGACAAAAAATTTCTCGTCGCAACACTATTCTGAGCTCAAGAAACCAATATTTAAAGTCGAAGTTTAGAGCTGAACAGCTGTCTATATCAATCTCTGTTCCTCTATTTGTTACAACCTACCTTTTCCTATCTCTCATTCTCCGTCTATCTGACCACCAACCCATTTATGTCTCTGTGCTTTCGACCTTCTAAAAAACCTTTTTTTTATCCTGTCTTCAAGCCTCTTTCTCTCTGACTGACAATCTATCTCTGATACTATATCCCGAATTGTCAGGCCATCTTTCTTTATCCACGTTTCTCCGCCTGTCTTTGCTTATTTGAATGAATACCTATCTATTGTTTACACACCCCTGTGTCTCTGTTTGCCTGGTCAACTATTTATCTCTATCTTTGTGACTCCTTATTCTTCATCATCTGCCTATGTCTCTCTCTGTGCCTCCCGTCCAGTTTATTCTCGCCTGACCTTTCTGTACATCTTATCATCCTCTTTATCTTTTTTACTCTTCTCTCTAACTAAGCTTCCTTCAAATTCCCCCCACCATCTATTTTTTCCTATATACAATACTACAGTTGTTTTTTTTTTTTTTTTATCTATGTTTAGCTGTCTCAGCCCTCTATCCATGACTCCTTGTATACCCTTTCAGTATGTAAACTCTATCAGTCAGTCTCTGACTATTTCTTTATAAATACATATTTATATATGTATTATATATATATATATATATATATATATATATATATATATATATGTATATATTGCTTTTAATACTTTTTCATAGTTTGTATTTCAAATTTATTTATGTGAAAGTCCTTGCGTGGTTTGTTGATCTTGTTTTTGTGTCTGACGAAGATGGAAAGCCGAAAGCTCACGTGTTTTGTTTTGTTTTGTACATTTTGGAGCTGCACTCTACCTCCTTTTTTTACGGTGCTTCGCAACTAGTAGTAGTAGTAGTAGTAGAGTGCAGAGGAAGAAGAAGAAGAAGAAGAAGAAGAAGAAGAAGAAGAAGAAGAAGAAGAAGAAGAAGAAGAAGAAGAAGAAGAAGAAGAAGAAGAAGAAGAAGAAGAAGAAGAAGAAGAAGAAGAAGAAAAATAGTAATGATTATGATAATGATGAAGAGAGGTAGCGAAGATTAGACGAACAAAAAACGAGCAGAAAAGTTAGCCGTACCGTTAGGTAATAAACTTCTTGATACTGTATCGATTCGCAAGTCCAGTTTAGATGAAAGGTTTTTGTATTACTGAATAAATCTCAGAGGAAATAAAAGGTTTTTGTATGACTGAATAAATCTCATGAGGAAATAAAAGGTTTTTGTATGACTGAATAAATCTCATGAGGAAATAAAAGGTTTTTGTATGACTGAATAAATCTCATGAGGAAATAAAAGGTTTTTGTATTACCGAATAAATCTCATGAGGAAATAAAAGGTTTTTGTATGACTGAATAAATCTCATGAGGAAATAAAAGGTTTTTGTATGACTGAATAAATCTCATGAGGAAATAAAAGGTTTTTGTATTACCGAATAAATCTCATGAGGAAATAAAAGGTTTTTGTATGACCGAATAAATCTCATGAGGAAATAAAAGGTTTTTGTATGACTGAATAAATCTCATGAGGAAATAAAAGGTTTTTGTATGACTGAATAAATCTCATGAGGAAATAAAAGGTTTTTGTATGACTGAATAAATCTCATGAGGAAATAAAAGGTTTTTGTATTACCGAATAAATCTCATGAGGAAATAAAAGGTTTTTGTATTACCGAATAAATCTCATGAGGAAATAAAAGGTTTTTGTATGACTGAATAAATCTCATGAGGAAATAAAAGGTTTTTGTATTACCGAATAAATCTCATGAGGAAATAAAAGGTTTTTGTATGACCGAATAAATCTCATGAAGAAATAAAAGGTTTTTGTATTACCGAGTAAATCTCATGAGGAAATAAAAGGTTTTTGTAATACCGAATAAATCTCATGAGGAAATAAAAGGTTTTTGTATGACTGAATAAATCTCATGAGGAAATAAAAGGTTTTTGTATTACCGAATAAATCTCATGAGGAAATAAAAGGTTTTTGTATTACCGAATAAATCTCATGAGGAAATAAAAGGTTTTTGTATTACCGACTAAATCTCATGAGGAAATAAAAGGTTTTTGTATTACCGAATAAATCTCATGAGGAAATAAAAGGTTTTTGTATGACCGAATAAATCTCATGAGGAAATAAAAGGTTTTTGTATTACCGAATAAATCTCATGAGGAAATAAAAGGTTTTTGTATTACCGACTAAATCTCATGAAGAAATAAAAGGTTTTTGTATTACCGAGTAAATCTCATGAGGAAATAAAAGGTTTTTGTATTACCGAATAAATCTCATGAGGAAATAAAAGGTTTTTGTATTACCGAATAAATCTCATGAGGAAATAAAAGGTTTTTGTATTACCGAATAAATCTCATGAGGAAATAAAAGGTTTTTGTATTACCGAATAAATCTCATGAGGAAATAAAAGGTTTTTGTATTACCGAATAAATCTCATGAGGAAATAAAAGGTTTTTGTATGACTGAATAAATCTCATGAGGAAATAAAAGGTTTTTGTATTACCGAATAAATCTCATGAGGAAATAAAAGGTTTTTGTATTACCGACTAAATCTCATGAGGAAATAAAAGGTTTTTGTATTACCGACTAAATCTCATGAGGAAATAAAAGGTTTTTGTATTACCGACTAAATCTCATGAAGAAATAAAAGGTTTTTGTATTACCGAATAAATCTCATGAGGAAATAAAAGGTTTTTGCAAAGAATTTACCCCATTATGTTATGTTGTCAGGGTAGAAAGTTGTGAGAATAAAACCGATGAAGTTTCCACTGTTTTATTGGCGACAGGGTTTGTTTATGAAGGATGTATATCTGTAGGTGTATAAATGAATGTGCATGTGTGTCCACGTTATTAACCATAGCTTTCCTAATTTTTTTCTTGCTTTACGATTCACGCATGTTTTCCCTACACATTTAGCATTGTGCCTTAATTTTTTCTGTAGTATTAGTCGTCTACATTTTTTCAAGTAGCCTGCACTGTTTCTCCAAGTCAGACTAAGGCTTGTTAGATTGGGTCTGATCCAATAACCAAATTTCCCAGCAGTGATGAAACTCAGGCCCTTCTTATTGTTGATTTAAAGCTCTACTGACTGAATTATCTGACGCCGTTCAATTTAAAACAAAGCAAATAAAAAAAAAACTAAAAAAAACTGACCTAACACCGACAAAGTTGCTTTGAAATTGAAACCGCAAATTCCATTGCTCGTGTAGACCTTAGGGCAAGCGGCTTGACCCTCGTCAACCGACACACCTAGCAATTTTTCCAAACTCATTTTCTCTCTCTTTTTTTTTTTTTTAAATCATGTACGTCGTATTCTGTCTCACAATTTTCTTAGTGAAACTAGTTCAGTGACAGTTACTTTCTAACTCTTTCCTTGTACACACACACACATACACACACACACGTCTCTTCAAAGTTTGCCCATGTCACTGGTCCAATCTGTTTGTTAAGGGCAGCAAATAATTCTGAAAATTGCGACTTCAAAAATCACAAATTTTTCTGTTTTCTCTCAGTCTATGTGTGTGTGTGTGTGTGTGAGCTAAGGCCCAAAATCAAGATAAACCATCTTGTACCGTTTTGAATATGCGCCTAACTTAAGGGACTAAAAATACATTAAAAGTGTGCTACTGAAAAGTCTCTTATGGCTAATTTGTCAACCTTTTCTTTTCTCCACCCAACCCAGAATCTTATTGCTACACCGTGTAAACTGTTCTCACAGCAGCCATGTTGGCCCGAACTTGCACGATGTTTGTGTATTTTCTGAGCTTGAACTCACCCCTGTAGCTCTTTCTTTGCGAGTTGTGAGTATTTGGCCAATCACTTCAACATCAGCTCTTGGTAAGTTAGGACGTGTTTTTCTATTTGGTTTAACTTGTTAAAAGAACGAAGACGATGTAAAATTTAGATCTTGAGAATGAAACTCTGTCGCGTCTTCTAAATCTTTTATAGCATTTTTCTAGTGGCATTTAGATCTTGAGATCAAAC
Organism: Elysia crispata; assembly: GCA_033675545.1. Lineage (NCBI taxonomy): Eukaryota > Metazoa > Mollusca > Gastropoda > Plakobranchidae > Elysia > Elysia crispata. The sequence goes on from JAWDGP010000452.1 coordinate 197,143, forward strand.
CCTGACGCGTCATCTAAATCTTTTATAGCATTTTTCTAGTGGCATTTAGATCTTGAGATCAAACCCTGACGCGTCATCTAAATCTTTTATAGCATTTTTCAAGTGGCATTTAGATCTTGAGATCAAACCCTGACGCGTCATCTAAATCTTTTATAGCATTTTTCAAGTGGCATTTAGATCTTGAGATCAAACCCTGACGCGTCATCTAAATCTTTTATAGCATTTTTCAAGTGGCATTTAGATCTTGAGATCAAACCCTGACGCGTCATCTAAATCTTTTATAGCATTTTTCAAGTGGCATTTAGATCTTGAGATCAAACCCTGACGCGTCATCTAAATCTTTTATAGCATTTTTCAAGTGGCATTTAGATCTTGAGATCAAACTCTAACGCTTCATAACTATCATCACTTTCGCCCCAACAGTATCAACCCCCACCAATTCCCACAACCGTTCCGGAAGACAGGTAAAAGTTTCCTCATTTTCAAGCCATCAAAGCGTACGCGTCGACTACATATACTGCATAAATCACCATTCGCTCTGATTTGAACATGACTGCAGCCACAATAACTATCACCAACATCCAAATAATGACTACCACCGCTACCAATATCCTTTCCAACTCGTCTACCACCACGATCATGAAACGTTATTCTGCCCCAAGAGAAATAACTCGGAATAATTATAACAGTCCAGCAGCATCCTTTCTTTAACCGCAATGTCAAGAAGAGGCTGACATTCAGATTCCTTTGATCTAGATTGGACATATTAAGTTTCAACAATGAAAGCAATAATAAAACAATAATACTTATGGGCTTGAGAGATGCTTCTATTATATGAATCGCACATGAGTAAATCTAGTGCTGACCGTATTCAAAGTAATAAAATTCGTCTTGCAAAAAGAGTTCTTGGAAAACTATCTACACCTCCCAGCATGTGCCAATCTTTTTTTTTCTCCTGATTACGTCACTTCTGGTAATATCAGTTCTAAACATGCTACCAATAGCGCTTTATAGAATTTTCATTTAACAGGACAACTACCTCCACCTCAAGCCCAGATATCGTTTTCCTCAGCTTTATTTGTATTTTCTTTGAAAGGTGCAATCTTGATTTTTTTTTTTAAGCTATGCTAGTTTTTTTTTTTTATCAATGTCCACCCTCAAGCAGTTTCGTACGGAGAGAATGTTTTATCAGAGACAATTTTGAGATTCAAAAATATCTTAAACCATGAGGAAAGCGATTCACCTTTCCAATCACATGACAATTGTTCAAATAATGATAGCTTGTAAATATTGTATTCTCCTAATGCAGATGGAAAACGGCATTTTCAATAAAGTCTCAAATAGTCTCAAAAGGTGAACATTTCCCTTAAACTTTCATATCGTCAAGATTCTCTGGAGCCAGATTTTTCACACTTTTAGTAGTTTCTTTTATCCAAAGCTGATTTTTTCCCCTATGGATTCTTTTACAGACGCGTATTTTTCTTTAATTTTCTGTTGATCTGGAGTTGATGCACGAACCTCTGTTTAGATTTTCGGTCTTTGATGCGGATTTCTTTTTTTTGTTTTGGTCATGCAGCAAGTATAAGTGGTTGTCTCTCTTGTAATCCCAGTCTTAAAGTTATCAAGTCTTAAAAACAGATTCTGAGAAAGAATAATTTGATAGTTTATCACTGCCGCTTGGGCAAGAAAAAACTTAAAACAAAAATGAATTTTTATTCTGAAGTCTATGGCATATCAAACAACACAGGTGTTCCAGGGTAATGCCTCGTCCTCAGGCACTACTAATTTTCTATTTTTTTTTTCAGATGTTTGTCCCTTACTCTCATTTCAACTTTATAAATTGACTTGTCCTAATTTGTTCCAAGGCAGCACAACTGATGTAGGCTTCTCCCGTTCTCACCTCTCCCGCGTACTAACTCACCAATAGTCTTGCAACTAGCATAATCTATCACCCATCATCAGTGCAGAGTCAGTTAGCATTACTATTCATATTGAATCAAATTTTCTTTACTCCCTGCAATTTACGTTCGAGAATTTTTGTCCTGCCACGTATAATGAAACCCTAGCGTTCGCTTTGTGTGCTGGTTGCAAGACATCTTCCTGTATTTCCCCTGGACCACCTGTGTAATGTACAATATGCCATATAAGACCAGAATTTCAATAAAGATAAAGAAAATACAATGAATATATGAGCGTTGATCAAGATTTAGAGTAGCAGAAACTTTAACTTCTAAAAGTTAGTACATATTGTTTGGTAAAACTAGTTTTCTTGTAGTAGAAGAGTTCATGTTTGCATTTTGACAGGTCTTTTGCTCACAAGAATTTAACATTTTCCTTCTTCAGATGGTTTTTGCATTTCTTCCTCCTGTTTTCCCACAAAATGTGGTCTTTCAGGAAAAGTCAGCTTCTTTGTCAGAACCTCTAATTCAGACATTTCGAACATTTTTTTCCACAAAATATTTTTACTCAGAAGTTATTCATTTGTTCTGTCAGTTGCAGGCTTAACATCTGTCTCTTGTTTCATTCCTTTCCTTGAAAGTGAGAGATCTAATGTGCTGAATTTAAAATGGTGAACTATGAAACTAGTGCACGAAGTTGGAGCAATAAAAATCCATTTCAAGGATATTCAGTGCTGAATATTAGAAAGAACAAACAGCTTATCTGAATCTCACTGTCCTTCTAAATACTTTGCAGCCCAATTTCAAAGTTCAGTTACATGTCCCTATGGGTAATAAAACGGGTCGATTCGTAATCTGCCAGACTCGACCAAAGACCAAATATAGATAAAAATATAGGATGATGAAAACAACCTGTAATGCGGTTCGGCATCTTTAACCGTTGAAGAGTAAAAAGTTTCTTCTCAACAGTTGTAACAAATTATTTCATTAGTCTATAAAATGTAAAATAAAGTTAGTTTTATTTATTAATGGTGGATGAATATAATAGTCAATCTAAAGGTCAAACTAGTGATTTGCGTAACTCATTTAGAAATAACTTCCTCAGTTTTACATCGGTGGTAGTCGCTATTTAGCTGGTGAGCTAAACTCCTTTTTGTCTTTAAGTACATACATGACATCCTCTTACTCTCCTGCCATTTCATCACTTCACAACCTCATCTTAAACTTTTTTTGCCTTCACAGCCCATGTAAATAAAATTTTTTTTAGTTTTCCCTCCATCACCTCGGATAAAAATGCTCAACTCTAAAAAAAATATTTCAGGAAAGTAAAACATTTTTTTTAATTTCTGATATGGTGACTATAAATTCAACAAGTATTATACATTTTGGTTAAACTTCGGAATCTTCTTTCGCTTTTAAACAAATCTGTTTCTGAAACTTTTCCTCCTGGCCGTGTTGTCCAGACCTCTGGTAACATTTCTTCTAATCGTTACATGTTGTATGTTTGTGTGTGGGTGTCACACCTTGTGCTTTGTTATTTTTACATGTTTAATGCCGTAAACTATTGCAAACAACTATAAATAACATAGAAACAACTTTTAACTGTACTTAAGGCCTTAAATACTTTATCAACAAATTTCTTGAAAATAATTACAAGTTTAGCGTCTCATTTTGTCTTTTGGGCTACAGAATAAATTGTCCTTTATTTTTTTTATATTTGAAAAGTAACTTTCTCCTCCCTTATTCCACTAAAGTAACATAGTCTCTTAACAGCCTGCAGTAACTATTTTCCTATAAATTACAGAGCTTACACCTCTCGCCTCTTTCCAACCTATGTCTGCATAGTTCGAGCCTCTCCCCACTTCCCCTCTAATTGTCTAAAGAGTTCGAGCCTCTCCCCACTTCCCCTCTATTTGTCTAAAGAGTTCGAGCCTCTCCCCACTTCCCCTCTATTTGTCTAAAGAGTTCGAGCCTCTCCCCACTTCCCCTCTATTTGTCTAAAGAGTTCGAGCCTCTCCCCACTTCCCCTCTATTTGTCTAAAGAGTTCGAGCCTCTCCCCACTTCCCCTCTATTTGTCTAAAGAGTTCGAGCCTCTCCCCACTTCCCCTCTATTTGTCTAAAGAGTTCGAGCCTCTCCCCACTTCCCCTCTGTCTAAAGAGTTCGAGCCTCTCCCCACTTCCCCTCTATTTGTCTAAAGAGTTCGAGTCTCTCCCCACTTCCCCTCTATTTGTCTAAAGAGTTCGAGCCTCTCCCCACTTCCCCTCTATTTGTCTAAAGAGTTCGAGCCTCTCCCCACTTCCCCTCTATTTGTCTAAAGAGTTCGAACCTCTCCCCTCTTCCCATCTGTCTACAGAGCTCGAGTCTCCCCACTTTCCATCTATTTTCTTCACAGAACCCGAGTCTCCCCACTTCTCATGTCTACAGAGCTCTCTATACCCACTGATTTATTTCTCAAAGTAGCTTAAGCGTAATCCTTACTTTTTCACACGACAGTCCACAAAGCACACTAAATGACAACTCGACAGCATGCCAGTATAATCACCATTTTATTAATTATTGTTGTTGTTGTTGTTGTTGTTGTTGTTGTTGTTGTTGATGTTGTTGATGTTGATGTTGATGTTGTTTATGTTTATGTTGTTGATGTTGATGTTGATGTTGTTGATGTTTATATTGTTGATGTTGTTGATGTTGATGTTGATGTTGTTGATGTTGATGTTGATGTTGATGTTGATGTTGATGTTGATGTTGATGTTGTTGATGTTGATGTTGTTGTTTATGTTGTTGTTTATGTTATGTTGTTGTTTATGTTGTTGTTGTCGTTGTCGTTGTCGTTGTCGTTGTCGTTGTCGTTGTCGTCGTCGTCGTCGTCGTCGACGTCGTTGTTAACGTTGTCGTCGTCGTCGTCGTCGTTGTCGTTGTTAATGTTGTCGTCGTCGTCGTTGTCGTTGTTAATGTTGTCGTTGTCGTCGTTGTCGTTGTCGTCGTTGTCGTTGTTAATGTTGTCGTTGTCGTCGTTGTCGGTGTTGTCGTTGTCATTATTAATGTTGTCGTTGTTGTCGTTGTTGTCGTTATTGTCGTTGTTGTCGTTGTCGTCGTCGTCGTCGGTGTCGTCGTTGTTGTCGTCGTCGTTGTCGTCGTCGTCGTTGTCGTCGTCGTTGTTGTCGTCGTTGTTGTCGTCGTTGTTGTCGTCGTTGTTGTCGTCGTTGTCGTCGTCGTTGTCGTCGTTGTTGTTAATGTTGTTGTTAATGTTGTTGTTGTTGTTAATGTTGTTGTTAATGTTGTTGTTGTTAATGTTGTTGTTAATGTTGTTGTTGTTAATGTTGTTGTTAATGTTGTTGTTAATGTTGATGTTGTTGTTAATGTTGTCGTCGTTGTTGTCGTTGTTGTCGTCGTTGTCGTTAATGTTGTTGTCGTCGTTGTCGTTAATGTTGTTAATGTTGTTGTTAATGTTGTTGTTAATGTTGTTGTTAATGTTGTTGTTGTTGTTAATGTTGTTGTTAATGTTGTTGTTGTTGTTAATGTTGTTGTTAATGTTGTTGTTAATGTTGATGTTGTTGTTGTTAATGTTGATGTTGTTGTTGTTAATGTTGTTGTTGTTAATGTTGTTGTTGTTGTTGTTAATGTTGTTGTTGTTGTTAATGTTGTTGTTGTTGTTAATGTTGTTGTTGTTAATGTTAATGTTGATGTTGTTGTTAATGTTGTTGTTGTTGTTGTTAATGTTGTTGTTGTTAATGTTGTTGTTGTTAATGTTGTTGTTAATGTTGTTGTTGTTAATGTTGTTAATGTTGTTGTTGTTAATGTTGTTGTTGTTGTTGTTGTTGTTGTTAATGTTGTTGTTGTTGTTGTTAATGTTGTTGTTGTTAATGTTGTTGTTGTTGTTGTTAATGTTGTTGTTGTTAATGTTGTTAATGTTGTTGTTAATGTTGTTAATGTTGTTGTTAATGTTGTTGTTGTTGTTAATGTTGTTGTTGTTGTTGTTAATGTTGTTGTTCATGTTGTTGTTGTTGTTCATGTTGTTGTTGTTGTTCATGTTGTTGTTGTTCATGTTGTTTTTAATGTTGTTGTTTTTAATGTTGTTGTTGTTAATGTTGTTGTTGTTAATGTTGTTGTTGTTAATGTTGTTGTTGTTAATGTTGTTGTTTTTAATGTTGTTGTTTTTAATGTTGTTGTTGTTCATGTTGTTGTTGTTAATGTTGTTGTTAATATTGTTGTTAATGTTGTTTTTAATGTTGTTGTAAATGTTGTTGTTGTTAATGTTGTTGTTAATGTTGTTGTTAATGTTGTTGTTATCATTATTATTATTTAGACGTTATTTTCCCTACCATCAATTTTTGGGGCAGTTTTTTTTTGTCTTAGCAGCACTTTTTTTTAAGTTCATTTGTCGAATCGTCGGTCGTATTTTGTCTATTTGTTTTGACTGTGTTGGGATGTGCCGCAATCAGTCAAGATCTCTCTCAGAATTTTTTAAATAACATAATACTTAAAGACACTAATTTGAAACAGATTTTTCCCAAAGTAACGCATATAATAAGTTCTCAACAAATGTTTTTATATAAAATGTTGAAAGGGAGGCTTTCCTTGAAGTTTAAAATTCAAATAAAAATTTTTCCATCGTACCTAAACTCTGCTAACTACATTTCATCATTACAATGAAGGGTTAAAGGGGGGGGGGGGGATGTAGTAAGCGGGTCTATTTTTTTTCTGGCGAGCGGTCGTCTGTCTTGTGAAGAGGTGGTTACGGTTGCAAAACTCTTCCCTTACAAAAAGTTTTATCTTCCATCCTATTGTTTGTATCCAAAGCTCTTATGATCTCTTCCCCATTTTGTTAATTTTTGTCTACAAAGACAAACATCTTTAAGACCGAATGAAACCTCTTTTTGAAATTTTTCTTGCATATACAGTTACTGAAATGTGAGGGTATTAATCACTAGGATTTATAGTTTAACTGCATTTTTCCTCAACTCTGTTAAACAAAATCATTTTCTGTGGAAAGTCGCATCACGTTTTTTTTTTTTACTCCCGTAATTTGTGTTTGAGAAATTTTGTTCTGCTATAAATTATGAAAACTCTAACCTTGGCTTTGTGTGTCATTTGCAAGGCATCTTCCTGAAACTCTCTGAGCCACCTGTGTACTATACTATAATATATGCCATTACATGACTAGATTGTCGGCAAATTTAACGAACATCACTGTTGATCAAATAATTTTTTGTGGAAAGTAAATTTTTTTAACAAAAAAAAAAAAGCTGCCACCTCATGATTAAAATTCAAAGGGGATAACCTGTTTATATCCTTAGACTATAAATTTCAATCAAATCCTTCAACCCACGGTAGCGCACTTCTTTATATATCTGCTTCTCTCTCTATCCCTCTCCTTATCTTTCTCGCTCTCTCTCTCTCTCTCTCTCTCTCTCGCGCGCGCGCTCTCTCTCTCTCTCCTCAATCTCGCCCTCTCACCTCGGCGTCCTCACCTCGTTCACCTGGTGGATGTTTCTTGTCCTCGGATCATCCTTTTGTTGTACACAGTTCTTACTTTTCGTCATTTTATTTCTTGGTTTGAACACTATAAATGTCAGCTTTTTCCATTTTGTAAGTCTAGCATCCAAATGTAAAATCCTTTTTTTTTGTCATACGGCTCTCCCATCTTGAAGGCATTTTATCTTTATATTTTTATGGCCTTTATTTTATAATTGCTAAGCAAAATTTACAATAGGTTTTTTTATTTTTGATGAATGCCATCTATAATTTTTCTAATGTTGAACTTGTCTGTACCGGTATGCACATAATTTTGACAATTTATTTTGTCAAGGAACGAATTTCTGGTAATGTTTTAAAGATTGTACATTGCATAAATCAAAATAGACGAAACATTATTTGGTTTGATATGTAATCTTTAGATATGTAAAATGTGAGCCCAAGAGCTCTTTTGTGATTTACTGTACATTTCAGATGAAGTTTGATAAATCTAAGGAAGAGAGAGATACAATGTGCTCCCTGTCTAAACATTTCTGATAAGATGCATTGTGCAACGTCCTTTAAGAAAATGTGATAAACATCCCTCAATATCTTGCAATTTCAACATTTGCCCGTGCTTTGAGGAAACATGTATTATTTGTAAAATATCGTGTGCACCAAGTTTGATAAATAAATTTCCAGTCGTTCCTCAATCATTGTAAGAAAGAAAATATTTTCAACAGAACATTTGACGTTCAATATATATCATATAAAGGTTACATCTTTCTGTATAATATTACTTTAGCTTTGACATAATGAAGAAAAAAACTATCCCTTCTCATTACTGTCTATTATAAGCTTTTATAAATCGAGATGAAGACAGTGTTTTTAAATAAATGTCTAAGTTTTAATGAAATAAAAAAAAAATTCCTCCCTTTGGGTCCATCAGCTTTATTGAAAAGAATATATGAAAATGCTCTTTCTAATAATTTGATAAAAGAAGATAAAATTTTTCTGATTATTGTCAAGCTTTGATTCAAATGTCTTGTATTTTTGTCAGTAAGCTTTAAGGGGAAGGTAAAATTTCCTTCCAGATAATTTTCTTTAAGATTTTGAAAAATTAAGATAAATTTCTCACATGTAATTGTCTTTATTGCTTTTATGAATTAAGGTAATTTTTTTCCCAAATAGTCTAAAATCTTTGATAACGTAAATATTAACTCGTGCTCGATCGCTACGTCTTGGTATAGGATTATCTTTAGTCTTTGTAATCTGGTTTGTCCATAACACTCGGAGTCCTAATATTGGTTGACACAGTATCTGTTGTTAAAGCTCAGCTATACTTCTCATTTCAATCTTTCTAGTGAAATAGGATGCCTCTTTTCGTTGTTTTGATCTGATTGTACCTAGAGCGGGAAAGCGGTTAGGGTACACGCAGATACACGTTAAAATGACTCCATAGACAGGGCGACGTTCGACCTATACAGGTCTTGCATGCCACTGTCAGAGGAGAAAAACCCAAAAGGTTTCATTTAATGTATAACAAATCAGTGAAGGATGAAGTGCTGAGGGCAGTCGCTGAGAGTAAAAGCGAAACTGACTCTATAAGCTGTGGCAAACACCAACCTATTCGTAGGTTCGAAAGCCTCTGCTAAAAGAGAAAAAGCCCAAACAGCAAAGCCCTTCATTAAAGTCAATCTGATCGAAACGAATCCTTTTCACAACCAAAAAAGTTAGTCATCAGTATAAACTTTACATAGTTAGTTTCTAAATTATTCTTTTGACATTATTTTCATATATCTCTCAAAGGATCTCTCACCTTTGTGTATGCAGCCTTAAAAAAAGTAAAAGATATCACATAATAGCTGATCTTAATCTGAATCAGAGATTTTCCTATGCCAAGACTGATCAATGCATTGATTTTGTCTTGTCGTCCCTTTTATATTTGATTAAACTTCCATAACATTAAATTTTCAAACTGTAATTTCAAACTTAAAAGCTTCGTTTTTGTGATCAAAATAAATCTGTCCGATTTCATTTATTCAGAAATACATATGGTCTTGTTTAAACATTTTTTAATTTATGTTGATGGAAAACTTAAGTGACTGATGCTCTTTTACATTGTTTCGGAGAGCACAGTCTATAGCAATGTATTATATAATTTTATATCAACACTTCAATGTCTTATGAATTAGTTGACTTTACAGATGCACATTTATCAAGCTGTGTTGAACACAATCTATAGCAATATGCTAACAATTTTGTATAGGCACGTCAGTTTATGAGTGAAAGAACAAGGAACTTTAGTGGAATAGACATTTCAAAAAGATCTAAATGTATTGAAACATTTAAGTTAGAGATAAGTTGCAACTTCAATGAAAATTAAATTTCCTTTTGTTGTAAATTTCCTTTAAATGTTTCATCTTTTATTTCACTTCCTCTTTCATTTATAAGATAAATCGTTTGGATTCAGAAATACTTAAGGATGATGACTCTGCAAACTGTCTGGTCTATGTGAATAATTTGTTGGTAATGTTTTAAAATTTCTTGTTGAAATATGTCGAATGTCCTAAAATTTGCTTCGAAATGCCAATGGTTTTAATGTAATACATTCAATTGGCTTGACAGTTTTTTTTATTAACTTTTTTTTTATATTCATGCTAATTAATCTATCCTTATCAATGTGGATTCTTTCTTTATCTCTTGTTGCTACTTCAAATTCTTTTTTGTACATCAAGCATATATTTAAACAGACCTACTACCGTTCTTATTGTTCAATTTATTGCTCTCACATCTTAGTTTTTGACGCGAAGAAAACATTTTCCGAAAAAAGATATTAATTCCATACAAAGTTAACTATCAAGGTCGAATAACATGATTAAGAAATATGTATATCTGTTTTGTATTTCAACAGACCTCTATGGTCGTACAGGATTGGTGATAATTTTGACATCTTGACATACAGCCAATAGCTCATCTCTTCCTCCATTCAATTATTATAAATCACTGGTTTCAATACCAGAAATTTGTATATTAAGTAAATAGAGTAGCGTATTGCTTTGTATTTGCGGCCTCATGATATATAAGTATTTATCCACTCCTTGTACTAGGTGGTCCTCAGTTAAATACACTGTTAAGCAATCTTTCCGTAAAATTACTGCAGAAGATACAACGCTTTTTTGTTATATGGACATGTTAAATTTGAATTCTTTTTGGAAATGGATCCTTTATTGGATACATAGTTTGACCATATGTTAATAGATCTAAACATAATTAAAAAAGTGAAAAAAAAATCCAGTTTTTTTAGGAAGTTCACAATGTACAGAAAAAAGGGAAAGGCTGTTTTTTTTCTTTTTTTTTAAATGGTCATTCAACAAAACGGAGAAAAATTAAAATGGGATTATATCAAGAACTCACGTTAATGACAAGCAAGGACTGTAATATAACTTCTTGGGAGAAATGCATAAAATACAAAATAACTTATTTTATTGCCGCATAACATCTACATCTTTAAACATCCTCTTATTCAACATAACTGTGAAGAGTTAAACACAGTTTTTCATAGAAAATTTAACATTTGAGTTTAAAATGTACATTTTTGTAACTTTGAAATGTTATTTAGATATTTATAAAAATGTTAGTGTTAAGTGAATATGAATTTTCGCGTATTTCAGCTTATTCTTGTAAACTTATTCTCATTAATCCTCTTATGCTACTCTTTATGATTTTCTTTTTTTTAAGTTTGAAATTTGTTTGGAATTTGTTATACTTTACTGACGGTAAAAATTATTTGAACAACCGGACAAATTGTCCAAGTTCTTTTCGCTACATTTGTTGTTTGAAAAAGAAGCATACTTAATTGTAGAGTTTATATAGATTTTAAAACTTACTTTTGCAGTGGATTTAAAAGGTTTTGAAAATTTCACTATTTTTTGTGTCGGGGCGCCAAAAGTGATGCGCTATTTCTAATAGGTGATTTTTAGAATTGACTATGTTCTAAACCTAAGCACTTAGTTTTCAAATTTGTAAATGTTTTTTTTTAATTTATATATGATGCACTAGTATAAGAATTTTGAGTTTTGAGTATTTCCTGAACTGTGCATAGGATTTTGAGATTCCATTCGGTAATTCAAATATTTGGAATGTGATGTCACTTTAATGCCTGATAATGGTTCATCTCTTTACTAAAATTTGGATTAGTCGCATGTCTAGTTTTTTTTTTTCATGCTAGCTTATTTATAAGACCTTTGATTTGAGAAAGATACGTTTTGAATACAATTACGATATTTTGAAAGAATGATCTTTTAAACTGTAATTTGTATCATGTGCATGTGGGAAAAAACTGTGGAAAATAGTTTAGTACTTGTGCTATGGCTGTCTCTGACAAGCTCTTCATTTTCTCTGCCATTTATTTGTTATTTTTTGTTTGTTTGCTGTAACTGTGGGTTGAAGGGGCCAGGCCGCTGCAGACAAGTCTTCCTGCTGGCAATCGAGTCCCTGGCGCGTGGGGTGAAATCCCGCAAACTCGCAAAAGACGCTGAAAGCAACCCCCTCCCCCCTCACCCCTCACCCTTTTGTCCCTCATGGTAGTATGTAAACTACATCTTTAAGTATAATCCACCCGTCTTTCAGCCTCTTTCTGGCAAAGTCGATCTGCAGCGGTGTCCCTTGTTCGTTTTCGTTGTTTCCATTCTTTTCTGTGCACTGTGATCAGTTAACTTTTTTTCCTGTTACATTCGTGTCTTTAAACTGTAATAGTTCATGGGGAATATAAAATTCAAGAAACTGAATATAGATTTTCTGTCTAAAAACTTTCTTTACAACATATTGGTTGGGACCTACCAAATTTACCAAAAACTTTAATTTAGAAAATTTTCATGTACACATGTAATGTAAGGCTATTTAAACACCTTTTTTGCCTTCTTTGTAGGTTTGCTTCTATTTTGCGATGTATTTGACGGATTTGAATATTATTAGATCTATATGTGAATATTTGTGTGTCAAAATTAATATTTACTGTTCATTCTTATTTTATTTCAAGTAATTTTCAAGTTTTTGTAATATCTAATATACCTTTATATTTGCGCTAAGCTCATGTTGGTGTGAAATATTGTTAAAAAAAAGTTCCCTTGTCAATGATCATCTGAGACAACAGCAGTTTTTCCTCTCATTGTGTTGAGGTTAATAATATAAACTATTTTTAAGTACATGTCAGAGTATAAATGATTATTTTGTCTATAATTTTTGTCTTCTTTGCGCCATTTAAAACTAAGGAAGCAAAACTATTTTATAAATAACTTAATGGAATGTGCTTCTTGTCACTATTTAGAAATAATCATTCATATTTCCATTTATCGTATCAGTAGTTTATATGGTTAGGAATTGCTGTTTTTGTCTTATTATTGTTCAGAAATTATTTTAGTGAACATGTTTTTGTTTACATCATATTCTTCATAAACTTAGTCTTGCACTATTGTTATGGTTAGGAGTGAAGTAAATTTGTATGGAATGATTGAAAATTAATGAAATAATTAAAAAGCTTTTGTATACACGCTTTTTAATGCTTTCTCTTAAGTTCTAAATGATTTGACAAACTGAACTTCTTTATTAATTCTTTAGACTATATCTGGCAATGCAAGAAAAAAATCTGATAGTCTTTTAATTTTATCGACGCGCGTTAAAGGAATTTTTGAAATACTGAGACCTACAAATAAAGTATGCATCTGAACTTGTGTTGGTTTTGTTTGGTTTTGTTCACGATTAGTCTTATTCAGATATAAGGTTTAGCTAAACTTAAACAAAGGAAAAAATTTGTTTGAAAACACTTGTTATATATGTTACGAATATAAAAAGAAATTAACCTCATTGTATAAAATAAAAATGGCTAAACAAATATTGTCAAAGATGACAACCCCAAATATTTTTGGAATATTTTTAATCTGCACACTTTGTAAAATAGCTGAGCTTATAAACGTATGTGCCACACAGGCTTGCCTTTCTCAGTAACATGCATAACTTGCACACATTAGTTCTTTCATACTAAGAGAACTGTGTTTGGTAGTATTTCATATCACATACCCAAATTTTTCCTTTATACTAATGTTACTTTAAAGTACATAATTTATTACTTAGACCAATTTTGATCCGCAATTATCTTCCATCTTCACCTATTAATTTTAGTAATTGCAAATCATTCATAAATATTGTGAAATAGATCTTAGTGAAATGTGGAATCTGCGAGCGCAATCTAGCGTCAATTTGTTGAATATCTTCAAATGCTGTATTCCTTAAAAAAAAGAAAGAAAAAAAAAACAAACACAAAACAAAAAACATAAAAAATTCCAATAAAACATCAGATTCAGCGTTTTCTACAATCTCATTAAACTATATAGCTATTATGAGCCTAAATTTCATGCAAGAACATTTCACTAAGCACCATTAAGAGCAGATTTCAACTGATTAGTTTACTTGGCCATCTGAAAAGAATAAAGGAAGTAATGTTTTTGAGATGAAGGTGGGCATACACACATACACACACACACACACACACCAGAACCACTTGCCGCGCGGAGCAGAGCACTTCATGCACTTTGTTTACAAGCCTGGAAAAGTACTTTCACTGAGACAGTATAAAAAAAAAAATCACACCAAAATTGCTTCGAATTAACTGGACCCTTAATTCAAAATTATTCGAACCAACCGATTTTTTTAAAATAAAGCTTAAACAAAAATATTCAGTAAAATTAAACGATTTTGAAATATCCGAGATTTCGAACTATCCGGATTCGAATTATTTGGACTCAACTGTAGATAAATGGACACCTATGGATTCCAGAGAGGCAGAGCACCTGTGGGCACTTGTGTGTGGTGCATATTCTAGTATAAGCATTTAGAAAGATTTGTTCTTTGAACAAAAGGACCATGCACAGACACTTGAGGCTTAGATGAACGACTGTATATACTAGACTCAAACGTTTGCTTGTTCTGAATAAGTTGTAATCTTTTCCTGCTTTATTTTCATTCTCCTCCCCCTACGCTCACAAACCCCTTAAAAACAAAATAAATTATGTATGTATGTCACTATCTCTTTTACATTCATTACAAATCTAATCTTTCATCAAAGGAATTGTAAATATTGAAAACTGAAATTACTGTATGCGATCAACCACTCTTTGAAAACTTGTTTTTCTCAAATGCTTTGTCTATAACTTGTCCTTTCCCAACTCATGAGAACCATGAAACATACATTAAAAAAAGTGTCAAGGTTGCAAAAATAATTACATGTATTACTTAGGCTCTAGACCCTTTGTTTTAAACTACAATACGCACATACACACAGGTAACTTGCTCTGCCACAAATTGCAATTTAGGTACGTCTGTTGGATTCATGTCATCAGACGGGTAGTGGAAGCTACTGATACATGGGGAACCTTCTTTCTTTGCAAGTGGTTGTTACAAAGACCAGAGAGCAATTTATGAAAGAACTAGACAGCGGTGACTTTACCACATGGCCCTTTCCTTCCCCCTTACTTGCCCAACCCCATCCTCCACCCTCAATACAGAGTCCTGACTTAGACTTGGTATGATCACTGCCCACAGACTTCCTCAAGTCATATGGATTGCAGCTAGTTGTGGTGTTTCATATAATGTGTTTGGCCAATTTTTGTAATTTAACATAAGACCAAAACAATCTTCTTGTAACAGATCAATTAGATCTGAACTTCTGGTTGCTGTAAGGCCAAGTGAGAAAGGGAGGAGTTTACTGAGGTGTAAAGAAAGAAATGAGTTGGGAGCGTGGTGTGTATAGGGTATCAAGCCTTTGCCTTTGTTGTTGGTAATTTTGATATGCTGTCAGCTGTCACTATGTGTCCAATGGCAGGAAAGTATAGGCTGGCGTTCAGATTGCTGAGCATGTTTTTTACTCAATGTCTCATAAGTTGTTTGAGAAAATGATTATGGAAGCGCCAGGTAAGTGTCGAGGGCAGACCTTGCTATTGCTCTGATTGTCTTCTTACTCCTCTATTGCCCAGTCCAGAAGCTAACTGGCCGTGGCAACAGTAGTTTCCCGCCCTACCTGTGAGTTAACGCGTAGCAGGAGTATAATTTTAATTTAGTTCATCGACTCAATGTATTTTCTTCTACGTCTAGACATCTACTGATCTAGAGATAGATAGATTGATCGTAGAGCTAGATTCATGTATAAATAATAATTATTATTGATCAATCTCGATCACAGGAAAACCGAAAGCAGAGAGATCGGGCCGAAAACTAAAAAAAAAATTCAATTCACTATTTTAACTTCAACAATAGAAAACCATCCTTTGAAAAAAAAAGAACAATGTTTACGTGAAGTCGATAACCAAACCTGTGAGACCAGTGTGCGTGTACAGATATAGATCTAGATCTATGTCATATTTAAAACATTGTTGATTATAGTTAGACGCACTACAAGAGCGAGTTATCATCTCTACATCTATTTCGCTATAAGAAAACTCTGCGTATACAAACAGGAACAATCTTAGGCTTATAGAGAGTCTATTTGAGCATCCGCACCTTCGCCTTGTCAGTCAAGAGGCCACTAGATTGGCTGGCTGCTTGCGGCGCTAAGTTGCCTACTTGCTGCTAGAGCTAGAGGTCTATACAGATATCTATCTATCTATCTATCTATCTATCTATCTCTCTATCTATCTAATCTATCTCTCTATCTGTCTGTCTATCTATCCGTCTATCTATCTATCTATCGATATATATAATCTATCTCTCTATTTGTCTGTCTATCTATCTATCTATCTATCTATCTATCTATCTAATCTATCTCTCTATCTGTCTATCTATCTATCTATCTATCTAATCTATCTCTCTATCTGTCTGTCTATCTATCCGTCTATCTATCTATATAATCTATCTCTCTATCTATCTGTCTATCTATCCGTCTATCTATCTGTCTATCTATCTATCTATCTAATCTATCTCTCTATCTGTCTGTCTATCTATTTATATAATCTATCTATCTATCTGTCTATCTATCTATCTATCTATCTATCTATCTATCTATCTATCTATCTATCTATCTATCTATTTATATAATCACACATATTTGTTTTAAAAAAGGGAAGAATGTATTCCATGAAGGAGAAGTGACCTTGTAGGTGAATTGACTAAGAGAATGTAGAAACCACATCATGCTTGGCTGCAGTCAGCAACACTAGGACAAAACATCTTTCTCAAAACCATCACCAAGAGTACTTGCAATTACTTAGTTTTACTAAGCAAGTTTTTGTCTAGTATTGTATCATTATGAGATGTCAGTTATTTTTTCCCCACCCATTTCACTATTATTAGAAGTTATTAAATAGCTGCCTAGTTATATTCGCTATCTGTTTCAATGAAATTGTTACCTATTATATAAAATGTATCAAAGAAGATTTTTTACATGTCCATGTACTTTGAATCCAAATTAAGTGAACTGCAATGTACAGCGTCTATCTAAAAAAAATTATGAGTCAAATATGGAATAAAGGCTTGAAACCCTTTCCACAAATACCAGTACTAATTTATCAACAAAAAGGAGTTGCAAACCTGAGACTCATTTGGATTAAGTGTGAGAATCTGAACTCAGAAGGCGTCAAGAAAATCTAGAAAACGGGAGTAAACCTCAAGATTCCCACCATCTGCGAGGGAACAGATCTCTGTTCCTGGGGGCAGAATAATTCAGTCACGCAACTCTTTCTCAAGAAAGCAACTATGACAAAATGGAGGTATTCATGTTAATCATAACGCAAGATTGACTTGAGAAAATATCAATCCACAATAATAGGGTATACGTTTTAGCAAGATAGGCAATCTTCTTTCTTAACAGTCTTGAATTAAATCATATTGGAAACAGTAATTAACTGGAGAAGTTAGTCTGAGAAATCTTTTGTGTTTTAAGTGCAAAAGATTCACATGGTTGATATCATATCAAGGGCACAGTAGGTAGAGACTCATCGGGGAGTTAGATAAGACTTCAGAAAAGACCCCCCCTCCCTTACAGTAAGTGTTTCGGCCCTTATAGATACAGTGATATATGATGTTTACTTTCATAATCATCTGTCAAATGATGAACATATTCAATTTTTTATTTTATTTATGTAAGACAGAAGCCAAGTTCTACTTTGCAGTCATGATATCAATCGATAAAACCGTTCGGAAAGTCACAATGCACTGAAAGTTAAGTATCTAGGACCTTCAGCACATAGCATGTGTCTCTCACATACAGGGATCAAACCAACTTTTAATCCGAATATTACGAGCCAAAAGTAATACTTTACAGTACCAACAAGTTTCATCAATACAGTTTTTCAAAATGTAAGTTTCCTTACTGAAATCAAAATAATTATATGTTAAATGCAAATACAATCATTCCAGTCAGAAATCATTGATTCTTAGTTAAAATAAGATACAATCAACCTAAATGCAATAACATAAGAACGGAAAATACAATAAACACAATAAAACTCATCTGGCATCATAAATTACTAAAAGAAAACTCATAGACCTTGTTTATGTTCAGATCGTTGTCTCCAATATTTTTTTCTTTATATCTTTAATGCAAGAAACACTTCAAGTCTAAAATACGACATATTGAAATGGATACTCAAGTTTATTGTCTAAGTACTAGCTCAGAAGGAGCAGAAAATCTTTAAAAAGGTCATTTTTCAAACAAAAACAGCAAAAATTGAAAATGAAAAAAATTTAAATACAGGCTCCAGACTGTTGACACAACAGTGATTAGATGCGCATATTTGTGTTTGTAAACATTACGCATTGAGATTTGAGCTGATGATTTAAATATTCTAAGTTATATTTTGAGTTTAAAAATCAAAGCAGTTTGAAATGTTTAAACATAAAGAAATTGATTTCGAAAGGGTTTATATATTTGTAAAATATTTTTCCTTTGAAAAGCGCTTCCAAATAGAGTGGTATAGGTAGGAACACTTTTTAACTTTTGAAAATATAACTTTTTACGTTCGGGTCACATCATTTCCGAATAAGCAAATAAAAGAAACTTGGAAGTGGAAGAAACGAGGTGGGTTGGGGGTGGTACTCTGGCTAAGGCAAAAGGTTAAAAGAATTAAAAATGTGTAATGTTATTATAACCCCTCCCCCCAAAAAAAAAAAAAAAAAAAAAAAAAAAAAATTAAAAGCCTTGATTTTGCATTTTGTTTTGCTGTTTTAAACCTGTTGAATGATGCAAAACTGAAACTAATGAAAAACATAGGTAGCATTGACACTTTAAAAAATATTGATAAAAACATTACAGCTTATACCAGTAATTATAAAAATTAGGATTTTTTTCCTTTTCGTTTTGCTCTACAATGTCACACATATTGAGTTTAGAGGTTCCCCAGCAAACGTAAATAATTATACAAAAGATAAACAGATAGTGAGTTCTTTTTTCGTCTTTTTTTTTCATTCCAGATCAAACTAAAGTATCCTGGCCATTAGGGGAAAATGAACCTGTTGTGGCTACTGCTCGTGGTTGACCAACCACTGAAGAAGCTCCTGGCGAGCTGTGGACCCGTCTGGCTCTATCTCGTGATGTAACTGATGGAAAGCGCCAGGGTAGATCTGACAGGGAAAACAAAGAAAAGCCTGCATAGAAAAGTGAACTTCCAAAAGGTTTTAAAAACCATAATAAATAAAACTAAACCAATTAACCGACATTAGATTTATTTTTCTTCGATCGTTATTAAAATATTCAATAAATAAATAAATAAATACAAAGAAAGAAAGAAACCTCGCTGACATTTTTTTTATATTTAGTGACAATGAATTTAGTTTTTAAACATTTTTCCCTAAATTTTTTCATAAGTTTGATTGATTTTTACTTTTTTAAGGCGGTAGAAAGAGGGGGGGGGGGAAGGAGGGCACTCGTTTAACTAATACCATAAATGCATAGAATATTTACTGTCATGGTCTTGTCAGCGCTAGAGGATTGCGCGTGCAATTTCTCCGATGCAATGGGTTTGACCAGCGTGTCTTTCTCACCATGGATGGTCAAAAACGGCCATTCTATTGTTGCCAGTTTGGACTCAATCTCCTTCATTGCATTATTAAGGCATATTGCCCACCTGGTTCGAAGGAAGAGTGTTTCACATTTCAGAAACATCGGAAAAGTTGAGCCCTTTTGAATGTATTTGTTAGAATATTTTACGCATGCGAGACACCAATAGGAGTATGTACGCTTTTAAGTAAACAGCCACACCCCCAAATCCCCCCCCCCCCAAAAAAAAAAAAAAAAAAAAACGTAAACAAAAATAACCAAACCAAAAAAACAACAACAACAACAACAACAACAACAACAACAACAACAACAAAAAAGAAAGAAAACAAAACAAAAAACAAACAAAAAAACAAAAAACAAACCCAACATTTCCAATATCGGAACACAAGTTTTTTTTTCTGTTTTTTTTTTTTTTAATTTTGAACTTTATTTGAAATTTCAAATGGAATTGTAATTAAAATTATAATTCTATCACACGATGGTGCTCTATCAAGCGAGCTTCAATAGAGAACTACACATGCTATGAAGAGGGAATAACGTTTAAAAATAGTTCAAAGGAAACTACACTCCATCTGCACACCTTATACTAAGAACCATCGTGATCACTCAGAGAATTCTAAGTCTGGTGACATAAGAGGCTCAATGAAGTCGGGGAATCATGATTCTAATGCACACACATAAAAGGAAAATTATTCTCTACAGCATCAGAAGATCGCCAAATGGATAAAGTTATCGTTTCATTTTTAAAACACTGGTGAGAAAATTTTCATAATCGTTTCCCCTTTTTTAAACAACATAAATTTGTGATGGTTTCAAGTTTTTTTTTTGTTTTTTTTTAATTAATATACAATGTCTTATACGTATTGCAGCAGCAACAACAACAACAACAACAGCAGCAGCAACAACAACAACAGCAGCAACAACAACAACAACAAGAACAGCAGCAGCAGCAGCAACAACAGCAGCAACAACAACAACAACAGCAGCAGCAGCAGCAGCAACAACAGCAGCAACAACAACAACAACAACAGCAGCAGCAGCAGCAGCAGCAACAGCAGCAACAACAACAACAACAACAACAACAACAACAGCAGCAGCAGCAGCAACATCGTAAAAATAAAGAAATGCAAAACATTTACATCACTGTTTTACTCAAGAAGAATGCTAACTAGATAAACTCTCTATGGAAAAAAGGGAAAAAAAGAAAACAGCAACCGAGCGTGTACTCACTTGGCCTTGAGAAAGCCGTGATAGTTGAGCGGGTCATTTTCATAAGCCTCCACCTGAAAGTATTGGAAAAACATCCTCATCATCATCATCATTATTATTATAACTATTATTATTATTATTATTATTATTATTATTATTATTATTAATATTATTATTATTATTATTATTATTATTATTATTATTATTATTATTATTATTATTATTATTATTATTATTATTATTATTATTATTATTGTTATTAGTATTATTATTATCATCATTATTACTACTACTACTACTACTACTACTACTACTACTACTACTACTACTACTACTACTACTACTACTACTACTACTACTACTATTATTTTTTCTATTTTTGTAGTAAAAGCTATATAAGGTACTCGTACTATGGTAGGAGGTAAAATGCCTTCTCGGAAAAGACAAATTAATATGAGTCAACTTCCATTAGAACTCTTTGGGCCAAACCTTTTTTCGTCTTTGAACATATTTCTTCACTTTTTCTTAAATCTGTGAACCCTATGTGTGTCACTTTTTTTGTTAAACTTTTTTTTTTGTCCGCAACTAATTAATTTATTAGATCTTCATAACCGATGTTTTAAAAGTTTGAACAATCTTTTTCTCTCTGTTTATGAGAGTATAACTTACATCAAGATTTCGCTTTTGTTAAACTGCAGTTTATAAGAATTATAAGGTTCCAAAACTGGTGTATCTGAAAAAGGTAAGTTTAGGAGCGTTACGTGAATTTCTGAGATCCCAGTTATGCCCTAAATAGGACAGGACTGGTTTGTAACATACTGATACATTTACCTATAGCTCAATGCGGTTGTCATATCCATTCAAATCTAGTTAGCGTGAAGAAATACGTGGAGAATTACAACAAATTAATAACACCCCCTTTCTGCGTTGGCTCCACATTGAAATAGATCTGCTCACCACAGCGGGATCACGACTGATTGCGCTAGAGTCCAGTTTGAAAACAGGGAATTGCGGAAATATATAAGAAACCATGGTGCCAAAGATTTCCTGAAATAAAACAACAGGCTACATTTAGTACACATACACCACCCACATCCCTCCCCTCTCTCTATCTTTCTCTGTCTCTCTCTGATTCTCTCTGACTCTCTCGCTGTCTCTGTCTCTCTGCCTACCTCTCTACTTATCTCTTCATCTCTCGCTCTTTAATCTTCTCTCTAAAACACTTTCTCCACTTCCATCAAAATCTTAACTCGTCTCAAAATCAACCCATATTCTACGCTTCAAGTTCTGTAGATTAAAAACAAATAGTAAAACAGGATCCCCTTATAAGTGATGCTTTTGTCTTAGCGAATAGAAATAGATGTAGAATGGTACAGACGCTTTCACCTCTTGACCCCTCCCCCCCTCCCCTTTTCCCCCCTCTCCCTCTCTCTCTCTCTTTATCTCTCTGTCTCTTTCTCTGTCTCTCTGTCTCTGTCTTTGTCTGTCTGCCTCTCTCTCTCTCTCTCTCTCTCTCTCTCTCTCTCTCTCTCTCTCTCTCTCTCCCCCCCTCCCCCCCTCTCCCTCTGTGACTTTGGTCTTCAATCCAAGTCTTCTATACTCGAATACTATAACCACGCAGAAAATACATTAAAATTTTTAAAAAGGTTATAGGGCAAAGAAAATGGCCTCTAAATTTTATACCCTGGTACAATAGAAGAAAAAAAGTGAAAACAAATATTAGCAAAATTTTTTTACAAATTGATCTCTTAAACATCATTGCTTCAAACAATAAAAAAAAAATAATTAAATAGATTTTATTGTGCTTAAACTGATCATATTTAATTTATACAATTATGTATCTTTGCATTTAGACTATGATATAATTTTATTCTTCATTCTCATGCTAATATAATATTTATACTTTAACGATATAATAGTATGTAAGATATAAATATATTTGCTATATATTTTTAAGCACCCCCCCCCCCCCAAAAAAAAAAAAAAAAAAAAAGAGCACGTCTTAAGTCTTACTCTACTAAACCTGATTTTCCAGCACTGACCTGACAAGGACCAATCAAATCCTGATCTGCAGTGACCACAGGCGCAATGAGAACTACACCTTTATAGAAATCTGGTCGGTCCAGAGCAGAGATAATGGCTATTGCACCACCCTGTCATGAATAAAGCAACGAAGAAAGGAGAAAAAGAGAAACAAAATGAAAGAATTGAGATCCGCCCAGCTGTTCAGAGATTGCAAGTCCCTAAAACTAGTTACATTGTATCAACATGCATCTTCACATGTGATATGGTTAGATCAAGAAAAAAGAAATTTGAAAACACATTTGCTCTAGTCTTTTCAAATCATTTTAAATTATGTTTTAAGCTTCAAAAATTTGATTTTATATATAATGATAATGATAATAATAATAATAATAATAATAATAATAATAATAATAATAATAATAATAATAATAATAATAATAATAATAATAATAATAATAATAATAATAATAATAATAATAATAATAATAATAATAATAATAATAATAATAATAATAATAACAGTTATAATAATAATAAAATATGCACTACAATTGCCTGAGTTCTTCAAATATCTCTGTATTGTGTAAATCCACTGGAACAGTCACGTCCAGGTGAGAAACAGTGGCTGTTACGCTACGACTGAATTTAAGACATCATTCCAAAAGTGAAGTTTTTACAACGCAAATTGTTAATTATCTTTCCTGAACCAAAGACAAAAATTCTCAAAAGCCTTTTCAATTTTCCTGCCATTAAAAAATACAATAAATAAGGAAATATTTGGCTAAGTTACTGAATAAGAGATTTTGTTCTCAATTTAAGAAAAAAAAAATAAATGAAAAATACAAAACTTCTACATAATGCTTGAATACAGCTGCCCGAGTAACACTGAAACCTGCTCATACAGAAGCCGAAAAGTAAAACCCATCATTCCTTTGAAAAACTCATTCAAGCATGGCAAACTTACATAATATCGTGGAATGTCACGGGCTGTACCTTTATAACCTTACGATATATATATATATATATATATATATATATATATATATATATAAACAGATGGCCTTACGATATATATATATATATATATATATATATATATATATAAACAGATGGCCTTACGATATATATATAAACAGATGCATACATCACATTTGTCTTTCAACCTTTTTCTTTTCCCATTTCTTTACATAGAATAAAGTGCAATAAAAATGTATTATACACAAACACGTTCAAACATACATAAACAGGATGCTTCCATACATACTATATGATCGTTTCTTGATGAACATTATGCAAACCAGGAACTGTTAAATCACTCAAGATTGGTTTCAGGTCTAGCCAATATATTTATACCTACAAGCCTTGAAAAGAATGCATTAGCTGTATGGTAACTTTCGTAGCTAATCAACAACATAAAACCTACTCACCATAGAGTGGCCCAAGATATACACAGGCAGAGATGGGTAATCCATCTTTATCCTGTCTATATGAGCAAACACATCACGTGAGTAGTGCCTGAAGTCATCTATGTGAACTCTGTCTCCCTCACTGCGCCCATGGCCCTCTGATCAGTAGGGATTGAGTTGAAAAAAGTCATAGGACAATAAACAAAAAAAAAAACATCTGATGTTTCGATGGTTATTGCGCTACAAGGTTACGCAGAGGTTATTTATAATGGTTCTATTCTTTTAAATTCTTTCTTCTGAATCTTCCGAAAACGTAAGCAATAATTATTGTCTGTGTGTATATATATATATATATATATATATATATATATATATATATATATATAGATATATCAGGCATAATTTTTATTGGTTATTGCGTTGGATATTGTCATAAAACCTCCTTGATATCGACCAGTTTAAAAATATCTTTTGAATGTTTATTCCCTTGCTCTATAATTACCATGTCGCAATCCTCAAACCCATTTTCGTTAAAAAAAAACACCTCATGATTGAAATCAGCTTGTCAGAGAATTCAAAGTTTGAATACGGCTTATAAATGCAAAAAATTCCTCAAGAGATATTATACAGGGATATTAGCATAAATGGAAGCAAACAGTGGGCTATGGTAACAGTAGCTCCTGTTTACTTTTGAAAATTGATGCGTGGAAAAGAAGGCCTGTGTAACCTAGTTAAAAAAAAAGGAAAAAAAAAACTCACGCGGTAGAACTTTGTTGCTGTGAACAGAAATTTTAGATCTAACCCAGGGCCTAACCCCTTCTTTCACCTACGGATCTCTTAGCCTTCATTGTTACAAGGAAATGGATTAAAATGACATAAGTCAAGATTTGTTTTATACTTACGATGGTCATGACCAAACACGAAGAAGTTTTGATCGGTGAGAAGCTCTGCTAGCTGGGTGTAAGGACCTACATGCTCTGCCGCTCCATGGGACATAAACAACAGAGCCCTGTACACGCAGGGAAAAGTATGTGGTAAGATTTAATGTTAATTACATTATGATGGGTTATTCGAATTGAAAGTTTAGTTTATTGAAATATTTAGTTTATTTGAAGATAAAATGTATAAATCAAACTTTTCCCTGATTCCAATTGGAAATCAAGCATGAGGATGTCTTAGAAACAGTTAGAGCAGGTCCCTCTTCAAATTGCACTGGACTTTGTGTCTTTGAGAAAACTCTTGATGCTGGGATATTACAAAATTAGACGGTGTGAAGCAACCTAAAATGATAGATAGCACCCGCGTTTAGTGACTCTTCCTAGAGCGAGAAGAGCTAAAAGAACCGGGCATCCCCAAACTGTTGAAAATGACGCCACAAATGGTGTTCAAACAACTCTGCGAGCAGAGAATAGTTAAGAGTTTCCGATGGAGCTGAGCGATATGACGATGGAGATAGAGCTGGACGATATGACGATGGAGTTAGAGCTGGACGATATGACGATGGAGTTAGAGCTGGACGATATGACGATGGAGTTAGAGCTGGACGATATGACGATGGAGTTAGAGCTGGACGATATGACGATGGAGTTAGAGCTGGACGATATGACGATGGAGTTAGAGCTGGACGATATGACGATGGAGTTAGAGCTGGACGATATGACGATGGAGTTAGAGCTGGACGATATGACGATGGAGTTAGAGCTGGACGATATGACGATGGAGTTAGAGCTGAACGATATGACGATGGAGTTAGAGCTGAACGATATGACGATGGAGTTAGAGCTGGACGATATGACGATGGAGTTAGAGCTGGACGATATGACGATGCAGAAAATATTAAGAAGGCGTTTAGAAGCCATGAGACAATTGTGTTCCGGTCTCTCTTAGGGCCAAAAACACTTGCAATACGGAAGAAATAGTGTTCCACCCAAGCCTTCCAAGAAACTCCCTGGTGTACCCTGAGTTGGTTGCATTTACACAATCATAAAAAAGGTTGTTTTACAGACCAAAAAAGAAATTAAATCTACAGCAAAGTATTACCTGGGTGAAGCCAAGTCTGTAGACCAGTACTTGCAATATATGCTGAGACCATTTGCATTAACAAAAGAACCTTCACTGTCCTTAGCGTTGATGTCAAAGGTAAATGTCTTTCTCACATCGGGGCTTTCTTCACTAGACATCGTGGTGTGCTAAGCAGCCTGGGAATATATGGCAATGTACACTTCAATAGAATGTATCTTAGTACTATTCCTTATGCTGCCACAGCTGCCCTTTACTCTACTACTACTACTACTACTACTACTACTACTACTACTACTACTACTACTACTACTACTACTACTACTACTACTACTACTACTACTACTACTACTACTACTACTACTACTACTACTACTTCTACCATTATTATTTTTTTATTATATATAAACTCAATTTAAGTTGAAGCTCATCATCATGTGGATTGGATATGGTTCTGCATGCTCCGCGTGTTTTCCTGTTTATGTTTTGTCAAGATGAAAGCATAAAGCCAAAACTCACGCAGTTTGGATTGCAACAAGGACATCTGCCACAAATTCAAGATCATCATTGATGTATCTCCTCAAATTGTACCGCCTGTGCAATTTTCACAGCTCACATTGTTAAACTTTTTTGTCTTTATTGTCTCAACTCTTAAACAAAGTAATTTAAAAATCTAGTACTAATTTATACTGTGCAAAAGAAATATTTAAGTGTTCTTGATCGAAGCTTAGATCAAAGTAGGCCTGAAAAGCAAAGTCTTGAAAACATAAATTGTGCGCGTAATCATCGTACGCCACTCAGTTATCTATGATTAGTTTTAGAAAGCTCTACTGTTTTGTATATTAGAGCTAGCTGTCTAAAAAGGAAAAATCGAAAAAGAGTGATATCTACTATTGAAGTAGCATGTATCACAGGCCTGACATAAAGTTTAGCACACAGAAAGGACGGACTGTATTATGTCTCCATGGCATAACAATGATCAAAACCACAGCTCAATGTTATTGTGTTAGTCTTAACCCATGACAATAATCCATCTATTTACGAGTGATGTCTTATAGATCACTTGAATCAAGGAATTCATAATTGTTAGTTAGATGGTGGGCCAAAGTTTTATAATCTAGAGCCGCATAATTATTCATGACAAGGTTTGAAGATTAAACAAGACCTAAGGTGAAGGTATCTTTGTGGTTCACCAATGCGATCTGAAGATGTAGGGTTAGAAACGATGTCAGGACTGAGGCTGTGCCCACTGCACAGTGCAATATTCTACCGTTACTAAAAATGCTGATCTGAACCTAAAAACCAAATAAGGATCTAAGAGAATTAGTCCAAATTAATACAAAACAACAATCAAAATCATGGTCCGTTTTTCTTTAACATGGAGCTGTTTCTTTACTTTCTATGGCATTGCAATACCGATTAAGAAGGTTTATAGTTTTCTCTGTTGAACAAATTTCCTGATTATTTTTACTTACCTTATTCTTTCAGTTTTTCCTCAAAGCAAAGAGAAAACGTAGGGCTCTCATAGCGTTATCCTGTTTAAATACTAAAGGTGATCTGCTTTGGAGAACTTCACTATACTGCTGTTAGGATAGTACTGCACTTGATGCACCGCTGATAGCAGACTTTCTAAATATAATCAACAGCGTAATGTGACTTTACTATGGCGTGCAGTGTTATCTTTCTTCAAGGCCGTAAAGTTACCTGACGGTGGAAAAAGGCTGATATTCGGTGATTATGTGATATGATAAAATTATAGCTTGTGGATCTTATTCTTATCACAAGAACGCTTTCTGTTGGGAGGTACTTCTTAGTCTTATTATAATGTGATAAATGAATATACGATTAAATGCTTAACCCCCGGTAATTATATCGATAGGTAGGATGAAAAAAAGGGCGAGAAAAAAAGAATTATATTCATGTACGAGGAAAATTGAGAAAGAATGAGAAAAAGAAGAAGACTAAGTAGTAGTAGTAGTAGTAGTAGTAGTAGTAGTAGTAGTAGTAGTAGTAGTAGTAGTAGTAGTAGTAGTAGTAGTAGAAATAGTAGTAGTAGTAGTAGTAGTAGTAGTAGTAGTAGTAGTAGTAGTAGTAGTAGTAGTAGTAGTAGTAGTAGTAGTAGTAGTAGTAGTAGTAGTAATATCAGTTGTAGAAGCAGCAGTAGTAGTAGTTGAAGCAAAATAGTAGTAGTAGTAGTAGTAGTAGTAGTAGTAGTAGTAGTAGTAGTAGTAGTAGTAGTAGTAGTAGTAGTAGTAGTAGTAGTAGTAGTAGTAGTAGTAGTAGTAGTAGTAGTAGTAGTAGTAGTAGTAGTAGTAGTAGTAATAGTAGCAGTAGTAGTAGCAGTAGTAGTAGTAGTGGTGGTGGTGGTAGTAGTAATAGAAGAAGAAGAAGAAGAAGAAGAAGAAGAAGAAGAAGAAGAAGAAGAAGAAGAAGAAGAAGAAGAAGAAGAAGAAGAAGAAGAAGAAGAAGAAGAAGAAGAAGAAGAAGAAGAGGGTGGCGGTGGGGTGGATGAAAAGAAGATGACGGAGAGGGAGATGAAGAAAAGATTCATTATCTCTGCCGGCTATCAAAATGCATTTTCATCGTAATTTCAGTTGTTGAGTTTATCCTCCCCACAACGACACATTTAACAATAATTTTAAAGTACAATAGACTCTAATTATCCTGTTACTGACATCGTGTGTCCTCAAGTGACGGCCTGCGGTCATGTTAGTTTGACATCTGTAACTGACCTCTGACATTGAGAGAGGGCATAGCGGTATAACCTGTGACTTTTTCAACATTTTTATCTAAGCACAGCAAGACCAGTGAAACGATTGAAATAATCTCCTTTGAAACAATTATTATAGTATGACATACCCTCATAACTCAGATGTTTTACCCTGTAGTATGTAACACATCCTATCAGCTGAGAGGAGGCATAGGGAATCAAAGATTTTAAAGAGTTCTATCCTTGATCTAGGTTTCATTTTAGTACTTAAAAACAATAATAACAATAACAAAACACACCAACATTATTATGTTTCATGCCATGCTATATAATTTCACCGCCTATTATTCTAGTCTAGGCTCTGCATTTTGTTAACTCGTGTCCTATTTAACTCCACATTTTCAAATTTCTGGATGTCTGAAGAGATTGATTTGCTTGATGCTGTATCGAAGCTGAATCTACATCACCGTCCATAAGAATGATCCGTCTGATTTACCACTCTAGAAAACTCCATGATGCGGGTATCTCCTGCTGACTAAAGCCCTGTGCTATGTTTTCCCAGTTGCAGATTATATTATCCAACCAGAACCACGGCTGTCGACATAGTTCTATAATATAATCCAAAAACTCGACTTTGCGTGTCTTTGATCATAAGGACAATTTGAACTGAATTAAAGGTAGGAACGGCGAATTTCAGCTCAGTCAAATCATTTTAATCACACCTAGGAAGCGTCGCCTTAATTTTAGTAGAGGCTTTTAGAGATTTTCCCATCAGAAGCAGTTCTTGTAAAAGAAAGAAATTTCTTTCGTAGCAAAATTGGTTGTGTATAAGTTAAATAGGACATGAGTTATGTCCGTACTCTCCAAATCAATTTTAAGATCCTTTGAAACGCTTATCACGAGATTATAAATTCTCCCAAAAAATTATCCTAACGAGCTTACATAAACTTCATAGCTACATATTTATTTAATCATGATTCTGAATTTTTAAAAGGATCTAAAACTAGATTTGGATTTTGCAATCTTATCTAACGTATCTTATTGCGGTTAAACAGACCTCTCTTGCAGATATTAACGAGGAAAAAGAAATTCCGGAAACCGTGCCCAATGTCTCAACTTCCGTTTTTCGAGGTAAAGGTTGTAAACTCATATACAAAGCACTAGTATGTGAGACCTTAGAATTATTCTTTTATTTCTTTCTAACGAGAAGATGTCAGTGATTGATTTATACTAAATATTGAACGTTTTGTCATCTTTCCCCATCTCCGTTCAGAGCTCCACACTGTTTCCCTACCCATATAGGACAGTTGTTGATTGCAGAGGAAAAGACCCAAGAACAAGAACACAGTGCAGAGAACGGACTGTATCAAACAAGCAAACAGCGGTCACATCCACCCATAGCTTGCATTCATTATTGCGGTACACTTTCACAGTGTTCTTTCTGTGTAAGCTCGGTCGTAGGCGGCAGAGTTTGAGAACCGTTGTAAGGTGGTGATAAGCTGCTAAGTCCAGATCCAGTGCGAAGACCAGCGAGAACTTCTTAGCACATCTTTAGCACCTTTTTTCTTAGGTAATCTATCGAAAAATAGCCATACAGTATTTTTTCCAATAAACTCTTTATAACCAAGGGATCGCCTCTCCTTTATCTTTGGAATTTAGTGAAGTGGTTTGAGCAATAAACTGCCACAAGTGTCGATTGAAACTTTAATCGAAGCACAAGAACTTCGTCAATAAACTCTTTTATGTGTTTTGTATCAATGCCTTCTCTGAAAACATAACAATTTTATTAAGGTGCATTAAATATGTATGTGCTAAAGTGATAATCAAAAGTTTACACATAATTATGACTTCATTTGAGTTTCATGTTTTCTTAGATTAGTTGGCGATGCGAAAGAGATGGAGAAAAGAGAGAAAAGATAGAGTGAAAGAAAGATAGAGATAGAGATAGATAGATAGATAGAGAAAGAGAGCGAGAGGGAGAGCGAGAGAGAGAGAGAGAGAGAGAGAGAGAGAGAGAGAGAGAGAGAGAGAGAGAGAGAGAGAGAGAGAGAGAGAGGGGACCTATTAAGTCACAATCAGACAGAGATAATTATGAATTAAAAGGGTAATGTATAATTATGTTGTTAGTGTTTACTTAGTAGATAAGAAATTATTTTGAGATACAAAGAGAGAATAATAGATAGACGGATAAATGGATGAATAGTAAGATGAATAGAAAGGCAGTTAGTAAAAGAGAGAAAGAGGGAGGGAAGAGAGAAAGAGAGAGAAAGATAAAGAGAGCCAGAGGAAGAGAGAGAAAAAGGCAGGCAGGCAGGCAGGCGAACAGATAAAAAACAGAGACAGACGCTAAGAAAGACAGTGAGAGAGCGATCGAACGAGTGTGTGTGTGTGTGTGTGAGAGAGAGAGAGAGAGAACAACAACAACAACAACAAAATAACAACAATAGAAGAATAAAAAAAAAAGCCAACAGCAAAAAATGCTAGAAAATAATAGGAGCAAACAACAAAAGATTGCTTTGGCAGACGTTTTGCTTTTTATTAAGATAACAAAGAGAAATAAGTACCAAAATGAAAGAAAAGAAACCAACACAAACGGGCCTGCCTAGCCTAAGAAACTCTAAAGGCTACTTAACCTAGTTAGCAAACAGAACGTCACGCACTATCTTATTTACTTAATATTAACTTAGTTCAAATAGGTGATTGATATTCAATACAAAGCAATTAAGCTAATATTTGCTTGTAAAGAAAAGTGAGCCAAAAAAATCAATTTAGAAGAAAACAAAGATTACAAGAAAAGGGGATAAAAGTGCGATCAGTGACAACAAACAAACTTTGAAAAAAAAAAAAACAATTCACAGAAGAAAACAGTGAAAAAAATTAATGTAAAGTAAAACAATCGAAAATTCATAGAACCTCTAGTAAAATAAAAAGTTAGTTTGACGAAGGCAATATCGCTGAAACAAAGATTTCTGCCTGAATTTACTGTGAAAAACTAACAGGACCACAACTGACCATTAAGAATCGATATATAGTGGGAACAATAAGGTAAGTGGTCACTAGCCACAAGCGCCGAAAATAGACCTACAGAGACAGTTTTACTGGCAACTAGAAGACCGGATTAGTCAGGAGATAGAGCTCGAGACAACTCCCTTAGCAACAGTTTTCTAAACCATACTTTAATTAATGAGCAGCTCGAGACAACTCCCTTAGCAACAGTTATTCTAAACCATACTTTAATTAATGAGCAGCTCGAGACAACTCCCTTAGCAACAGTTTTCTAAACCATACTTTAATTAATGAGCAGCTCGAGACAACTCCCTTAGCAACAGTTATTCTAAACCATACTTTAATTAATGAGCAGCTCGAGACAACTCCCTTAGCAACAGTTTTCTAAACCATACTTTAATTAATGAGCAGCTCGAGACAACTCCCTTAGCAACAGTTATTCTAAACCATACTTTAATTAATCAGCAGCATGGGCACAGACAACATTTGTTTCCTTCACAAGTGTTGTTTTCGTGTTTATACAGAACTCCCGCCTTACTTTAATTAATATATATATATATTATGTGCCAGAAAATGAAAACTTGATGCATCCCGATGGTAAAATTGTGAATACAAAAATTATGGTTATGTGTTATTCAAATGCTTCTAGCGTTAACAAACATCAAGTTTGCAAATGTATCTTTCTAAATTTGTCTACCTGAAGATCCTTGACGGAGACTTAACCTTATATATAATTCATACAAAAACTCGTAAAAAACATAGCTTGACAATTTCTTTTTCCACGTAAGGGAATAAAACACGGGGGAGAAAGTAATTGACAAAAAGCAAGATACATTGATGGTTATTTCGTTGTCACTAAAGAAATTTTGTTTCACAAAACTAGAAAGAAAGAAAAAAAAATGTTGGATACTTTGCTAAGTATTAAATCGTGATTGTTCCTTATTTTTTTCTTTTCTTTAATTAATTAATGTAAAATTAATGTGAAATTGAATATTTCTGTTTGGATCATATCAATACATATTATCCCTAAGATATTTCAAAATATGCAACTGTTGTTGTTAGCTATGACAGGAAGAGAGAAAGAGTGAGTGAGAGAGAGAGAGAGAGAGAGAGAGAGAGAGAGAGAGAGAGAGAGAGAGAGAGAGAGAGAGAGAGAGAGAGAGAGAGAGAGAGAGAGAGAGAGAGAGAGAGAGAGAGAGAGAGAGAGAGAGAGAGAGAGATTTCAATGGGTTATTGCGAAACTGAATTTGACATTCCCGAGGTTTATGAAAAATATTTTTTTTCAGCCTTTTTAAATTGAAAAATCCACTTTGATAAAAATTAAATGTCTTTCTTTTTTTTTTTTTTTTTTTTTTTACGAAAACATAATTTAAAAAAAAAATAAACAAAGAAACAAGAAATCTTTACTTGCAACAAGTTAATCCTGTATTAGAAACATAGTAAGACTTTTAAAAAGTTCAGGAAGTGTGATAGTATGATACTTCGTACCGATTTTAATAAATCATAGACAATGAAAATATACTTTTAAATCCAGAAATATAGCTGATCTTCTTCATTTTCAATTCACAAAACAATTTAATCATAAACACAGGTGTTTTAGTTTGCATGTTAAATATATTGTGACAAAATGAAAAATAAAACAAGTGTGACAAGCATCTCCTAAGATAATTTCTCCCACTCTAAACTTTTTCAAATTAAAAGAATGATAGTGTTTGTAGAAAACCTACCTAGGTTACTGTCCTCAATCAGCTCCGGTATTCCACAAAAAGCTTTTCTGAACTACATTCACCCGCCCACTGAATCTCTGTACTCTCTATTTATATTTATTGACTATGATAGAAGATCTTTGGCTTCTCAGGTCAAAACAGGTCATAATGTGACCTGATTAACACATCTCTAATTTTTTTCTCACATTAGTCAGGTTAACATAACCACCTTTGGTACGATGGGTGGTTGACTGACCTGTCACGTTGTAAAACTTTACGGTGACACTTGTTCTAATAAACCGTAGAAACAATGATTTAAAACAGCCTATTACTAAACCTTTTTATCTGTCTAAAACAAATTGTCAACCCCAGGATAAATTCAAACTGTGTCGACGCTCTTCGTAATGAACTGACCCTTGATGCGATATTAAATTAATTCTCAGCGGATAGGAGGTGATTAACTATGACATTTTTGTCCTCCAAATATTTAGAACCATCTGTGATGCCATATTATTTCTCCCTATTGTTTCCCCAACCCTCTCAGACGTGTATGGAAGCCTGGCGCCTCAGGGCTGGTGGAGGGAGAGAGTAAGGGGGCACGATCGTGTCAGGGTCTCCACCGCTGTAGATGTGGTTGATGAAACTTGGCAAGGTGCGGCTGTTGCTGACGCTGTTGTTGGAAGACGTGGAGGAGGATGAGACTGGCGACAGTTTCTTCTGTCTGCGCGGCTGCCGGTCTGACTGTACACAGCACAGCTGCCTCCACTGGTCCCGCACCTGGAACACACAGCAAAGAATTGGTCCATTTTACTTTTCGTTATTAAAAAAGTATCCTAAAGTTTATTGTTGGATCGAAAACTTTCGGTTCATGTGACTTCGGCTAGACTTGGATCTGTCTTCAGGCACGTTCCCTAAAGCAGGATGAATCTAACAGTATGAGTTTTCTAGAAGCCATATATATAGAGAGAGCTCCACGTGGAGACAGTTGATAGCCGTGTGTCGCTGCTTGGAGCGGTAAAGATGGTTGTTCAATTGTACATTTTATTATGCTGCTCTGCATCTGTGTATCGATCTATCCCTCCCTCGCTCCCTCCCCCCTCTCTCTCTTTCCTGCCTCTCTCTATCTATCTCTTCATCTATCTGTCAATCTAACTATCTATCCACTTACCAATCTATCTAAGTACTTATCTATCCATCTATCTCTCCTCTCTCCTCTATTCAAGCATTTATCCTTATACCAGCGTATTCTACTGCACTCACCTGCCGCCTTCTGACCACCATGAGCACAAAGATGAGGAAGCCCTGCATGGAGCTCAGCACTGTGAAGGTATACTGGAATGGCACGCGAGCATCCTCTATGGCCAGGAAGCCGAACATCCATGTCAGACCTGGACAACGACAACAATTACAGCTACAGAAATAATGCGACTTATGCTTTTACTACTGCTTACGACCACTGGAAACTTTTGTAGAATTAGCACGAATTGGAGGAGGAGCCACGATCACAAAGATGGTGTAAGCGATGCTACATGAATGAAAAATGATGGATTTGCTAAAGGTGATGATATTTTGATGATGATGGTGATAATGACGATGATGATGATGATGATGATGATGATGATGATAAAATTAGAGATATTGACAATTAAAACAAAAAAAATATTGCCATTTTCGTAGTGATAGTCATAAAAACCATGATAATGATAACATCAACGATAACATCTCAGATTTTACAAGCAAGCGGGATAAAATCTCAACTCAGAATTGTATAAATTGATTGACATTGTTCAACCTTCCGCTCTGAAACCCAGAATTCTAAGAATTTCAGTTAGACTCTCACTAGCGATATACATCATCGCATAAAACAACTAACTCTACAAGTAATGTTTGCAATGCGAAGCAAACCTGCTTGTTTTTATATATGTTATAACTAGAAGTAACTGCACAAAGAAGACAATGTGCACTCAATAGGTTGTTGAAATGATCAGCTGTGCTCAGTTGCAGGTGTGACTATAGAGCTAAAGATGTTAATTTTTTATGTGGGGCCTACTTTTATGTGGATATTTTTTTAGTGCGGATATTAGTTCATATCGATTATTATATAGCATATAATAACTGATATATTATGTAAAGATCTTAATAAGCACGTAGCGCTATAACACATACATTGAAATATCGCGACCCCATTTTAACACCAGTGCTAGTGTTAGCTTACTGGAGGGTTGCAGATTTTTCTTTCATAATTGTAAACCTTACACATTCAGAGGTAACACATGAAATCATCAGTATCACATCGAATCCGCTTAACAGAATAAAGATAAAATTTAATTGGGGTTATGCGCAGCTGACGATCAAGATGAAATAGAAGGAAAAGAAGGGAAAGGGTATAATTACATTCTCCGTTACATCGATAATAAAAAGTCTGTTCTGTTGATTCTACTGGACTTAAGCGGTGCTTGCGACACCATCGACCATGATATACTATTGGCTCGCGCGCATTCACGTTTTGGCATCGATGGAAAAGCCCTTTATTGGTTTAATGCTTATCTTAAGGACAGAACGCAGACAGTATCCATCGACAATAACACAGCAACTCCATGTCCTCTAAAATATGGTGTCCCGCAAGGTTCTGTCCTGGGACCTCTACTTTTCACCATGTTCACAGCACCTGTAGCTGACATTGCAGAGCGGCATGGAGTAAATTATCATCTCTACGCAGACGACACCCAGCTCTATGTACCACTTGATAATACGCTTGGGACTGCATCTTACCAAAAGGAGTCAATCGAGAAATGTGTGGTTGAAATTGCAGATTGGATGAACTCTAACAAACTTAAGTTAAATAGTGATAAAACAGATGTGATCGTGTTTGGAACGAACAAAGCTCTTATAGATCTTAACTTTAATAGTGTTCAAATAAAAAGTTCCAGCGTTCCTGTTTCAAGTTCAGTAAAGAATCTGGGATGTTATTTAGACGCAAATTTTACTATGTCTTGTCAGATCAATAACATATGTCAGCAATCGTATTACCATCTTAAGAATATTGGCATGATAAGAAGCTATATTAATAAAGATACTGCTCAACTTCTAGTCAGCTCTTTAGTAATGAGCAGAATAGACTACTGTAATTCATTGCTTACTGGAGTATCTCTTAACTCAATAATTAAACTCCAGAGAGTACAAAATCAGGCAGCCAGGATTGTATCCTGTGCTAAAAAGCATCAGCACATTACACCTGTCTTAAAAGATCTTCACTGGCTTCCAGTTAAACAAAGAATTGATTTTAAAGTACTGACCTTTGTTCATAAATTTTTTCAAAATATATTTCCTTTTTATATTCAAGAAATTTTAGAATGTCATAAGCCTAATAGAGTTTTAAGATCAAGTGGTAATAATAAACTAGCTGTACCACGATCTCATTCAACGCTAGGCGGTAGGGCTTTTTCAATTTACTCTCCCATTAAATGGAATGCCCTCCCGGCATCTTTAAAACTATCTTTTACACACGACAATTTTAAACGTCATTTAAAGACTTTCCTTTTTAAACAAGCCTTTGTGTGACCTCTTTCATATTTTAGGGTCTTATTGAGCATTTTATTTAAGGTGATATACGGCGCTTTATAAATGGCTATTAATATTATTATTATTATTATTATTATTATTATTATTATTATTATTATTATTATTATTATTATTATTATTATTATTATTAAAGGGTAAAAGTAGAAGAAGGAGAGGAGGAGGAGAAGGAGAAGGAGGAGGAAGAAGAAGGAGAAGAAGAAGAAGAAGAAGAAGAAGAAGAAGAAGAAGAAGAAGAAGAAGAAGAAGAAGAAGAAGAAGAAGAAGAAGAAGAAGAAGAAGAAGAAGAAGAAGAAGAAGAAGAAGAAGAAGAAGAAGAAGAAGAAGAAGAAGAAGAAGAAGAAGAAGAAGAAGAAGAAGAAGAAGAAGAAGAAGAAGAAGAAGAAGAAGAAGAAGAAGAAGAAGAAGAAGAAGAAGAAGAAGAAGAAGAAGAAGAAGAAGAAGAAGAAGAAGAAGAAGAAGAAGAAGAAGAAGAAGAAGAAGAAGAAGAAATCAACAAGAAGAAAAAAACATTGAAAATTGGGCAGAAGAGGGCTAGTGATTATGTAGGGGAGAATACTCACCCAGTAGGATGAAGATGGTAAACGCTGCTTTCAGGTTGGTCTCCCTTGCTTTGCTGGAAGCCTGATTACTGCGCAGGCCCTTGGGTCGGGTGAGCAGACTGGCGATGATCACCAGGAACATGACCAGGTTGAACACTATAATCACACCCACTGGCACAGCAAACGCGTAGTAGAAGGCCTGGAGGTCCATCCAGCAACTAAACAGTGGGGTTGGAGGTTAGAGAAGGTTAGAAATAAACGGGAGGATGCGGTTTACAAAGAGAATGGGACAGGGGAGGGGGAGGCGAGGGGAAAAAAAACAGAGAGACAGAGAGAGAGTGTTTGTGTGTGTGTGTGTGTTTGAGAGAGAGAGCGAGAGAGAGAGAGAGAGAGAGAGAGAGAGAGAGAGAGAGAGAGAGAGAGAGAGAGAGAGAGAGAGAGAGAGGAAAGGGTAAAAATAGAAATTCCGTAGAACAGTTTAACTTTATAGCTACGCTGTGGTGATCCGTAAAAGTTTCTTTTTTTTTTTTTAATCGGAAAGGGAATAAAGCTGATGACATTAAAAATAGGAAAATAAAATAATGTTAAAAAAAAATGTAATAACCAAACATTCCCCACCTCACCGCGCCTCCCCCACTTTCTTCCAAATATAAATGTGTCAACAGGTGAACACCACTGAACCTACTAGTCTGAGCGGCCCAGGTAGAGGTTGTAGTCTGTGAAGAGAACCGCTGCCACGGGCAGAAGCGGGACACCTGAGAATTATACAAATTTGTCAACATATCAGGTCGCAAGATAGGTGCCAAAATGTTTAAAAATAGAACAAGCTATAACAGCGGACGCTGTAACATTAACAATCATCTGATTGTGAGAAATTTGAGACCATCTAGGCAGAATTGTCCCAGTGATATTTCTTCACAGTTAAATATCTATAGATGGTACCTAAATTTGAGGCTTGAAAGTTTACCATCCTATGAAAAGAGCAAATACATTTTTATAGAAGGCTGAAACCTGATCGACCCAGGGATTAGATTTTTTAGTGAGTCCTGATTGATCTTGGCAGCCACAAAAGTGAAATTGGCTTGAAAGAGACGCTATTAGTTAGAGAAGATGTAGGATGTCCTAAAGAGAACCAAAGAGCTTTTGGCGTGTGTGGGTGTCATAATAGCCTCAAAGTTTCATAGGAGAGCTGGGTGTCCGCAGGAAACATTGAGCATGACTGTATTCAGCAATTGATAAAGGACTCACTAGAATGGTTTCGGTACACACGAAGCGTCTGGCTCGCAGGAGACCCAGAGAAATGTATCTGGTATTAAGGGGTAGTAGGTGTGTGTGTGTGTGTGTGTGAGGGGAAGGGTGTTGGGGAAGGGAGATTTAAACTGGGAGGATTCATGCCTGAAGTTCAGGTGTTAATCCGATAAGTTACATTGTATTCGGTTTTTATTTTTTCATGAAAGAAATCTCGAGACTGCTGTAGCGTAAGTATTGTTCAATACATATTTAAAAAAAAATATATATGTTGTTTAGAGAAATAGCATGTTGATAATATTTCTCACGAAAAATATGAACAGTAAGAAAAGATGATAATAATAAAGCCGATATGAGGGCTGAAGTTGAGCTAAAAAGTATCTCTGGCACTATTGATATTTATGATTGCCTGTAGATGTGAACGTGAAGCCCTTAACTTTCCATCCGACAGCCATACTGCACTAACTGTAACTCTCGGTGTGTGATCTCTGAAACTACACAACAGTTACAGAGCGTGTAATCCAAGGCCAGCACCCTTACCCCAGGCCGGAAGCACTGTTTTCAGCGTGTAGCGGGAGATGTACGTGCCGAGAACCTTGACAAAAGTCAGGTACTGCAGCACAGCCTCGATCAGCATCCAGGCGAAGGAGACCAGGATGAGGTAGTGAAGCAGGACGGCGACCACCAGGCACACCGGCCACACTGCCGTCTGCTTCACGCCGAACAGAAACACCAGCTGGAAGCAGAGCAGGGCGATCGACATGTTGAACAGAGTCTGCTGGGCGCGCCCCTGGCGGAGTTTTCTGGAGATAAATTAAGTCAGTGTAAACAGTGAGCCGGCAAGATAAAGCATAGCTAGAGAAAAAAAAAAAGAAAAAAAACATAGCTAGGTAAGTAAAGACATAACTAGGCAAGAATAAGAAAAGCTATTTAATTCAAAGAATTCGAATCTATTTTAGAACTTTTTAAACCTGCCTTTATCATGTTCGGGCAAATCAAAAGAATTCCCATAATGTACCGCATCTCTTGGCAATTTTGCGAGAATTTCTACTTTTCCTCTCTACCCATCCTGATGGCTTACTATCCATTGTCACTAAGTGTCTTCTCTTTTCGGCATTTTCAGTTAATGGTGTCATGCCTTTGAAATTTGAAGCACATGAATTCTGGTCAGTTTCTTTTCTGACATTTGTTTCAAGATTTTATGCTTCACGGCCCTCGTCTGAAAGTAGAACAATAAATAAATTATTTGTAACTTGAAACAAACCGTAATATTTCATCCATAAAAGATATCTTCAAAAATCGTGTCTCCTTTTGGTTGTACAATTAAGACTTGATTTTGTTTCACTTACTTGAAAGCTACAAACGTGACGACTGTCATCGCCAGGCCGAAGATGGACAGGCTGAGACCTGCAAGGGTCACAACAGTCAGAGATGTCTCGTGCACCGCCGCCACAGCTCGGCTCTCGCCGTAAAAATCCTGCAAAGAAAAGCAACCAGTTCATAAGAACTGCATTAGTCATCGAATTTAAGTATTGGAACGGACCTAATCAAAATACAAATCAATATCGGCAATCAAAATATTGAAATAATACCTACATAGCAACTGGTATTCAGGTATAAGAACGTATCAGAATTTAGAAAAGATCACAAAAAGTTGCAAAGAATGGAATAAAGGGCTACTAATAGTCTTTTTATTCAGAGACCTACGCATGTCTGTGAATAAAACGGCTGACAGAGAGTACCAAACAGTCAGATACAACTAAATGATATACTTTTGTCTATGATTGGAAGCAACATTTTCAGACATTGTTAGAAAGAATAAAACGCAATTTAAGATAGAAAATATGGCTCACTACCGCAAAATCTAAGTTGGTCTCAAGCTGTCATATGGAAATCACTTGGCAAAATTTCATTTACAGAGCCTGTTTATAGCGGCTGTGTTTGACGCAAAACTCCACATCATGTTGCTAAGTAAACGTAACTTAACCCCTTGACATCCGACTTAGAGTTTGATATGGTTTCAATCCACGAAGGCTGCAATTAATAGCAGTAACTCAAATTGTCCCCTTTATGTAACTTAGATTATCAGTCTGCTTTTGAAAAAAAAACTGTTTAGTATATTCCTAGGATATTGTAGACATCCTATGCAGAAATGTTTTATTTTCATAAACCTTGTGCCCCTGACAAGAGCCTCTATACTTTTCCCCCTGCGTGTTACCGTGAGAAAGTATAGAAAGAATAATGTTTGTCCGTAGTAAATACTTTATGGCTGTTATGTTTAAATTCATCTAGAGCAGTCCTTTCATTATGAACTTCCTATTCATGCAAGCACAGGTTCAAAACGGCTACCGAAGTCAGCCGTGAACATAATTAAAAATAAAAAAAAAAAATTATCACAGTCATCTATACAGCCTTATGATTGCGCAAAAACTATTCTTGCGAAAAACAATGGTAAATAATGTAGTATAATGTGTCAATATAGGAAAATCCTGCAGACATTTATGCCTTTTATTCCTGATTAGAGACATCAATTCAGCCTCGTTTCGAAACCCATAAAACTATAATCATTCTAAATTATTGCTTTAAGGTTCTTATGATGACTTACAAATCTTAATTGCAATAATGGAAAAGACCAAAATTACAAAATATTTTATATTTTTGGCACACCTCTGGACCCCTCAACGGCCACATCAAGGTTTTTTTGCTCTAATAACATAATCATATCATAAAATACCACACTGGACGAGAGGACGGGACCTACCAGGAGCACAGCGAAGTTGGTCAGGTGGTCACACAGACACACGTGACGCCCGTTCCAGGTACCGTTGTAGACACATCCCTGCCTTGACCAATGGGCTCGTCGGGATGCCTTGCTTCCTCTTTTGGAGCCGTCATCCCAGAAGACGCAACGCGTGTCCCAGCCATCTTCCTCCTCAGGGGTCTGTGGGGCGTGAGAAACAAAACCACTCATACATATAACTTAATAGGGTCTGTAGAGTTGTACCATGATTATATACAATAATAATAATAATAATAATAATAATAATAATAATAATAATAATAATAATAATAATAATAATAATAATAATAATAATAATAATAATAATAATAATAATAATAATAATAATAATAATAATAATAATAATAATAATGATAATAATAATAATAATAACAATAATAATAATAATAATAATAATAATAATAATAATAATAATAATAATAATAATAATAATAATAATAATAATAATAATAATAATGATAATGATATATTTAAAGAAAAGATAGAAATAATTTTTGCTTAATTGTTGGTCCCCTTTGTAACGACTTTATAAACTAAATCCTGTCAGAACATGCACATGTGAGATTCTAGTATTTTGTATGCATACAGTCGATTGTAGTGCAAAAAAAATAAATAAAAATAAAAATAAAATTAGGAGATTAGAATAATCCTCAGTGAAACAAAAGAATAAAGCCTATTTGATAATTTCTTTCTTAACAAAATCTCATGGTGACTTGAAGTGACAGTTTTTTGTAGTGCATGCTAAGAGGTTTTCAGATTTGTGTTATCGATGAAGAGAAAAAAAAAAAATTGAATTCTTTGTAACATGCACCACTAATCCCCACTTTTCTACATGATATACGTCATATCCACTCATGTAATAAACATCCTAATTAATAATTAATGAGTCGTGGCTTGTCTTTATGACATAAAAGTGTTTTTCCACAGTTAACATAAACGAGATTAAATATGCAAAACGCGTTAAGAAGACTATACTTATCTTCTCCTTAGGATGATAGTGAAAAGACTTAAGCCAAAGAAAATCAACATGAGAAAGTCAACCGATCTTTTGTTTTTGAGCCAGAAAGCATTTTGACTACTTTGGCGTTGTTGTTGACAAACGGATGAGGAGTCAAAATTATTCTTCTTTCCATGACATTTTAAAAAAAATAATGGGGTTGAAAATCCAGCCCGCTTTTCTTTTTTCCCTCATGTCGTGCGTCATGAAGTAAATTTCTTTGACCTGCGTTTGAGACTTTAATTTTATATTACATCTTTTGCCCGACTCCCTCGTTCTCGCATCATCTTGCCTACAACTCCTCCCCACTTTTCTGTATTGTTTTGAAGTAACTGTGTGTGTTGTTGTTCCTCCAGAAGACACCCCGATCACCGTTCAGGTAGAGAATAACGAGTTCTCGTGGTGAAGAACAAGCTGGCCAGGCGGCCAGGCCTTACCCTGAGCGGCTTGAAGACCAGTCGAACTTTCTCGTCCAGGCCCTGAACTCGCCGCCCTCCGAGACTTGCCGAGATGATGGCGCTGTTGATCTCCCCTGATGCAGCCATGGGGTCAAGGTCGCCGCGGTCACTGTCAGGGTGATCGTTCCCTACGAACAAACTCGACTTCCGGTAGATAAACATGCTTAGGCGAAGGGCTGTGTCCGAGTCTGCAGGAAGAGAAATGTTATCAGTGCCCAGAAGATCAATTCAACCAATGAGTTAATAATACTAAATAGGTTGCTTTTCGGAATTCTGAATTTGAGAAAACAACATTTGAAATTAGTTGATCTCTCAAAACTTTATTGGAAGCTAAAATCTCATATTTCTTAAAATCTCAGGTCATAAACTCTTCTCACAAATTACTTCAGTCAAACAAGCACAACAACTAACTCTGCCCATTCCGATCCACAGAAAGAAGACTGAGAAAACTTTCTCTGTTACTGGAAGTCGATCTCCTAAGTTGTAGTGTGCGAATGAAGTTATGTAGAACCAGGTCGTGTGTCTTTGTAATTTTTTTTCTTAATATTATCACCATTAAATGCGGCATAGAGTTATGGTGACATCTATTTGACTGGGTGCAACATTTCAGGAAAGCATAGAATAAACTGATTTGCCATATTTTCCTGTGTTATGTTTATTTTATATATGTAACCGTTATTCCTTGAACGAAGAAACCAGTCTTGTCTTCGAACGAATGTATGAGTTACGATCATTAAGCGCTGACTTGCTAAGTTGATACATCTGACATATTATCAAAATATTCAACGTGGAAGTCAATTTTCTTACCAGGCCTGAGTTTTTTTTTTCTACTTTTAAAAACTTTAAAGAGTAAACACATGAAAATTATAAAAAGTAACAAGAACGATACTGTTACGACACTGACCGTTTGTGAAGATGTGTCCACAGAGTACTTACAGCGTATCGTGTTTCTCACAAGGCTCTCCGGCAGCTCTATAGCGATATCAAAGTTGGGAAGGTTTTCATCAGCCCACGCTCGGTTCTGGGCGGAGATATTAGGTAAGATAAATTCTTTCAACATTGCTTTACTGTAAATATACCTTTCTTTATAACCTCAAAACAATTTTCATGAAGGGATTTCCAGGTGGTTTTCAACAGCCTCGCTAGAACGTAGAAAACCAAAGATATTCCCTGACAATGATAACAATATATTACAAGGTAAAAGATGGTTTGCTTTATTAATAGAAATGAAACAGGTTTTTCCTAAAAATGCTTTGAAATGTGGGGCCTTTTTCCAGACATTTCACAAGTTTCATTCTAAATGTAGGG
The DNA here is from genome assembly GCA_033675545.1 of Elysia crispata. Taxonomy (NCBI): domain Eukaryota; kingdom Metazoa; phylum Mollusca; class Gastropoda; family Plakobranchidae; genus Elysia; species Elysia crispata. Next base: position 241,556 of record JAWDGP010000452.1, read on the forward strand.
GCTTTTTTCTCTCTATCCTTTTGTTGCGCCCGTTGCGCCCCACACAAAAACGTATCAAGGAATAAAACCAAAGCTAGTTATAAATTGCGGAGAGTTTATTTCTAAGGTCTATTTAAATGAATGGCTTTACTGAAATGCAATATGTCGAGTCGATCCTTTCCGGAAACTGAATTTAATAGTTTTGTAACAGAACAGCACAACCACCAATATACTTGAGTAAGCAATAAAACTTCACCTTCAAAAATGTACAAGTATATGACTAGAGACAAGAAAAAATGAAATAATGCAATTTCGGTTTATCTTCAAAGCAGCTTTTGTGATAATTTTCTGCACTGACCTTTATAGTGACGATCCTGGGGTCGGAGAGCGGTGCTGACCAGCTGGCCGTCTGTGTAGCCCCCATCCCAATGACCACATCCTCGCCAGCGTCCTCCATATTCCACAGCTCCATGGCAACGTTCGGGGTCACGTGACGCACGACGGGGTCCGAGCCCATGTCCACCTTCTCTCCGAATTTCTCCATGTCGGACACGAGTCTGAGAAGCAAACAATTTTAATTCAAGATAGATTCAAGATTAAAAAAATAACCGTTTTTAAAAATTACATTAAAAATGATCAGAAATATTTCTGAAAAAGGCAGATGAGCTTCGAATACGAAGCTAATACACCACAAGCAGCTTCTCGATATTCCGAGGCTTGTCAATGTTCAGATAAATCATCAATCATATCTCTATCATAAAAGTATGGCGGTACAACCCAAAATCCACATCCCGGAAGTGCAAATCGGACTGGCGAAACTGACTTCCCGAGAGGAAAGAGAATATCCTGATAATAAAACAAAAATGTCGAGGTATTTGGAATAACCTTTAGAAGTTTCCACCAATCACATTAATTTGTTGTATAGCCTTATAGTTCTTATTTCATGCCGCAGCATGGATAAACCGTGATTGAAAGAAAGTGTTTCTTGTAACTAATAGGAGGGTGATACAAAGAGATCCGTGGCAAAATCAAACTGATTCGGGTTAACATCTTTTTCAGCTAAGATTGGTCGAGAGGAAAAGAATGAGAGAGAGAGAGAGGGGGGAAAGAGAGAGAGAGAGAGGGAGAAAGAGGGAGAAAGAGAGAGAGAGAGGGAGGGAGAGAGAGGGGGAGAGAGAAAGCTAGAGAGAGAGAGAGGGAGAGAGAGAGAGAGAGAGAGAGAGAGAGAGAGAGAGAGAGAGAGAGAGAGAGAGAGAGAGAGAGAGAGAGAGAGAGAGAGAGAGAGAGAGAGAGAGAGAGAGAGAGAGAGAGAGAGAGAGAGAGAGAGTGAGAGAGATAGATCGAGAGAGAGCGAGAGAGAGAGAGAGAGAGAGAGAGAGAGAGAGAGAGAGAGAGAGAGAGATAGGAGGGGAGGGGAGGCGCCAGAAGGAGAATAAAGTTGAAAATTTTCAAAGGAAAAGAAAGGAAGTGGGTTATGAAAGAATACGCAGAAAGAGCCGAATTATAGGGCTGTTTTCAATTTTACCTCACCGTGTTGCTAACAGTAAGGCAATAAAAACAGATCAAGTCACACGTGGAAATATCACTCTAGCGGTACATGCGGTCTTTATATGTCACCGAGTTACAACACTTCTCTCAGTTTACAAAAACGGTGATGGCGATTTACAAAAAAAACCCCTACTTTTATATAGACATTTTTTCTTCATTTACAAGGCAATACCATTTTCCACTCGTTTACGTTGTAAACAATGGCTTAAAGTTGTTTTGAAAAATACATCGAGCTGCTCATTGCTTATGAGAACAGAGTCAGTTTTCGGTACCAGACTTTTAGAAAAAAAAAAAAAAAAAAAAGCAAAAAAAAAAACCAAAACAACAGGCTGATGTTGTCTAGTTTTTTAGCATAACTTTTACTGGGGCACAACCACATTCTGCAATATTGTTAGGAAATTTACAAAAGGGAAATAACCCAGACACATCAAATACATGAGATTCATGAGTTTTTGTCCTTAAATACCTCATAGAAACCCCATGAGGAAAAAAAATGTCTGAGAAGATTTAACAATAAAAATGAATCTAGACTAATTATTTTACCGCGCAACATAAAGTGGATTTTTTTCATGTTTCTATTCTACATCACAATTAAAAAAAAATTCAAGACCTGTTTGTAAAACAAATTAACTTGATTGATCGCTTGGTTTATCGTATAGTTGATTGATTGATTGATTGATTGACGGGGTGGTTGACTGTTAGTCTAATTTTTACTTTAAAATGTTCCTCAACATTAGTTGCTTGATGAACTGTACTGAACTGTTTTACTGTGGTATCACTCGCTTCTGACATGGACCAGGAAAGATTTAGTCTCTCAATAAGTCATTTTGACATTCCGTCTGGTTCTTTACCACTGGAACTGAAAAATAAAGCAACCGTCACCATCCTTCTGTACCAATCTTCTCTTTGTTGAACGCACTATTGGCTGCCTGACAATTCTAGGCGTGTAAACTTGTCGGGGGTAAAAGGGCATAAAATAACGAGACCTAAAACTGATAGAAATTCAGAGATGAAAACAGGCAAAACATGATGGCACTAACAAGTACAGTAGTAAACACTAAGCTGAGAAATAATGGTACATATTTTATTTTAAGAACGTGATATAACAAGCAGCACCGTCTATAATTCTGAATATTTAAGCAGTTGAACTTCGCATATCTTTTAGTCTTTTAATTTTTTGTTTGTTTGTAGAATTACACGAATTTTGCATTTGTTGTTTATTTTTCTTTGACCTTTTCATTCGTAATTTTGCCTGTTTGTCAAAGTGACTTATCTTTCTATCCATTTGTCATTGTTATGTTGACCTAAATAGGTGTCTCTCTGCCTCCATTATGGTTCTAAATCACAGACGCCTGCCCTTTGCTAGGCAGCCCATCTTTGTTCGGTTCTGTAAAAAAAAAAACCGCCTTTGTTTTCGTTGTTTCTTCCCCTCCTTCTCCTCGGCGACTTCTGCTAATATGTACTCACCTTCTCTCTCTCCCTTTTTATCCCTCTCATTCATTCTTTTTTCATTGTTTCTCTCTCTTACTCTCTTCCGTTCCCTTTCCTAACATATGAACTCTCCCTCTCTATCTCTCTCTCTATCTATCTCTCTCTTTTCTTCTCTCTCGCAGCTCTCACCCTTTCTTGTCCTTAGTCCATTTTTACTTGGCCTGCCTATCTGCCTGCCTGTATATCACTTTGTCTATGTTTCCTTCACCTCCTTATTGATCTCTCGATATAATTTTTTTCTTACGTTATAAAGCTATACAATGGAGAGCGACCCAAAAAAACCTCTCCAAGCCAGGAGCATAGAACATCACCCTCTGTCAAAGGTTACGGAAATTGGCTTGACCTGTAAAATAATGCTACGATTAAATTAGTCACACACTTCCGGACCTCTTGTACTCTTCCCGGAACTGAGAGAGCCATCAAGGACCTGGCGCAATGGCTGACTGTAGCTTTCCGGAAGTTTCCCCTCAGGGCATCATTCAGAGCTGACTGTCAGCTTTCGATCTTTGCTAGAGATTCTAGTCCCAGAGACATATTCTAACTCTTGAAGCAGCAGGTTTAAAAAGAGGATGGAAAAATAAAACAGTTCGGCTTACCAAACCATCGCAATTTATTGGGCATTTGTTATTCTATTCACAACTCTAGATCTAAATCTTGAAAAAAATCAGATAACAGTCAACAATTTTTTTGTTGAACAAAATTCACGTTTTAAATAAAAGGCACGGGTGGAGGTTGGAAGCCATTTAGATTCTAGATAGGAAAACTAACTTATCGAACCTGCTCGTTCATTAAATAAATAAATTAAGAATCATAAGAAATATGCGTTCATTTATTCAGTACCTATCAATGACTCTAAAATCAATAAAACGATATAAGGTATGGTGAAGAAATGATACTGAGCTATAAAAAAATATTGCAAAACCCAGGATTTTAACCAGGGAGTTTGTGAGACAAATTATGTCTTGTACCGCTCCACCCAACCTTAGCTGTTTATCTCATTATCCGATAGGATTTCATCCTCTATGGTCCTGGAGTGCATTATGAGGCAGGGTGAGAGGACTTGTGGGAACCATCTGCAGTACCTGAGATGCTGATGTGGAGGCTTTTAGAAAATTGTACCATCTCTGAGATGAATTAATTGCTAGGCAAATAATATAATTTGTGGACCTATTTTTTTTCTCTTTAAAAGAAGGTCTAGAAGCCGTTTAAGAAAGTTTCCTCCTTATGGAGAGTGGCATACCAAGCTGATAAGATATCATGAAAAAATGCACCAGTTCTTTTTCCCAAAAAGACACCATGGAAATAATTGAATGCTTTTGATGCATTCACACAGAGAACATTTATCTCTTCCCAAACATGCAGGATTTTCTTGACCACGCCAGTGGCTACCACTGCCTAGGGATCAAGAAAATGCGCTATTGAAGAAGAAAGTGCCATATTGGTGTACTCAACTCTTGGATATATTCATGAATCAGTCCATGATATGACAAACTCTCAAAAAATCATTCTAAGTTTATCCAGCGTGTAAAACAGTGGAAAATATAGCGGACCAGAATGCCACTGTGAATGAAGAGCCAAAAACTTTGGACTCAAGCAGATCCTGAATCTAAAAAAAAAGCAGCACCAAAGAAATGTCCGCACATAAACCAGTAGGAGCTCTATCGAAATTGCGAAAAGTTACTTTTAGAAATACATTTCTGACACTCATGCATGAGGCACCTGATTTTTTCAAAACAATCTGTAAAACATAGGCAGCCTCACTCATTTTTTAATAATCCGCAAATCAATAGAGACTGATTCAAGGTACTTTTGTCGACTTTAATTTGACGTGTGAATAATCAGATACACTTTTGAATCACCCAAGTAAGGTTTTACCACGGCCTCTTTGTCGTAAAGTAGGGTTCTTTCTCTCTCTCTCTCTCTCTCTCTCTCTCTCTCTCTCTCTCTCTCTCTCTCTCTCTCTCTCTATATATATATATATATATATATATATATATATATATATATATATATATCCCCCCTCTCTCTTACATTTCTTTTTTGATTTCAATTGAAGTCCAGTAATCTCTCAACAGTGGGTTTTTTTTAAACGTCATCCAACTAAATCAGCAGGATTTTCACTCTCTTTTTCAAACTGGCCAGTAATTGTGTTGGTAACGCATAATTAATTTTTCGCACTTCCCTTAAAGGATGACAGACGAGCTAGAGCGAGACTTTGAGAAAATAGTTTTAACAAACTTAGGGGAATGCAAACTTGCACAGCACAATCCTACATGCTGAAATAACTGGATGAGCTCTGGTCAACAAAAATAAACAATGAGAAAACATCCGCTTCTATTAATTCTGGTTGTGCTGTGCAAATACCTTGTGCCCCATTTGGAATTTTCTATTCTTATCTTTTATAGATTTAGTGTGCATCACTCAGAACCCTGATATTAGTGTAGATGGCTTTCACTGGTTAAGGTTACTAAGTGCACACGGTGACGAAAACTTATAGAGAAGTTACTTGATGTGATATAGCATATCTTTAAAAATTAGATCGTGAATTGCTGTAAAAAGATAAGCATCATTCTTGTATCGGTGCTTTGTATCTTCAATAGAGAAAAGTGTACGTTAGGTGACAGAATGAGAAATATGAAAACTATAGAAATAGTAACAGATGGATGGTGGCAGGATATCGATAAAAGGAACATATAAGAGAGAAATATGAAGAGAGAAAATAGTATTGCAAAGAGAAAAACTGTAATCCAAAGAGGCTGAACATAGAAGGATGGCGGAAGCGGCGGATATGGAATGGTTTTTTGGCAATGATCACAATAGATGTAACAGTTAGAGTTCTACCCACCCATAGCAAGAGAGGAATGTAACACAGCGCCCCACCTGCGTCACCAGACTCAGGGAGAGTAACTCAGAGTGATTAAGCCTCA
>JAWDGP010000452.1:252500-278883 GCA_033675545.1 Elysia crispata
AATGCTGAATATAGTGAGTTTTTAGATGTGTCCATCCATAACTGATGCTGAATAAAGTGAGTTTTTAGATGTGTCCATCCATAACTGATGCTGAATATAGTGAGTGTTTAGATGTGTCCATCCATAACTGATGCTGAATATAGTGAGTTTTTAGATGTGTCCATCCATAACTGATGCTCAATGTAGTGAGTGTTTAGATGTGTCCATCCATAACTGATGCTGAATAAAGTGAGTGTTTAGATGTGTCCATCCACAACTGATGCTCAATGTAGTGAGTGTTTAGATGTGTCCATCCGCCACAGTTTACTGATGCTCAATGTAGTGGGTGTTTAGATGTATCCATCCATAACTGATGCTGAATATAGTGAGTTTTTAGATGTGTCCATCCACAACTGATGCTCAATGTAGTGAGTGTTTAGATGTGTCCATCCGCCACAGTTTATTGATGCTCAATGTAGTGGGTGTTTAGATGTGTCCATCCGCCACAGTTTACTGATGCTCAATGTAGTGGGTGTTTAGATGTGTCCATCTACAACTGATGCTCAATGTAGTGAGTGTTTAGATGTGTCCATCTACAACTGATGCTCAATGTAGTGAGTGTTTAGATGTGTCCATCTACAACTGATGCTCAATGTAGTGAGTGTTTGGATGTGTCCATCCACCGCAATTTACTAATGCTCAATGTAGTGAGTGTTTGGATGTGTCCATCCACCGCAATTTACTAATGCTCAATGTATTGAGTGTTTGGATGTGTCCATCCACCGCAATTTACTAATGCTCAATGTGGTGAGTGCTTGGATGAGTCTATCCACCGCAATTTACTAATGCTCAATGTAGTGAGTGCTTGGATGTGTCCATCCACCGCAATTTACTAATGCTCAATGTAGTGAGTGCTTGGATGTGTCCATCCACCGCAATTTACTAATGCTCAATGTAGTGAGTGTTTAGATGTGCCCATCCACCGCAATTTACTAATGCTCAATGTAGTGAGTGCTTGGATGTGTCCATCCACCGCAATTTACTAATGCTCAATGTAGTGAGTGCTTGGATGTGTCCATCCACCACAGTTTACTGATGTTCAATGTAGTGAGTGTTTGGATATGTCCATCCACAACATTATTAGTCATATTAATTAGTTGAGTCATGAAACAGATCAATCTCTCAATGGGACAACCAACAAGTAAAACCATTTCATCACACAATAGGGCAACCAAAGAGTCGTGAAACCAACCAATCAATCAGCGAGACAACCAAAGAGTCATGAAACCAATCCATCACTGAATGGGGCAATCGGCGAGTTATAAAATTAATTAATCACTCAAAGGGATCACCAAAAGTCATGAAACCAATTAACCACTCAGTGGGCATCAACATGTCAAGAAACCAATTAATCACCCAATGGAGTAAACAACGAGTCGTATAAGCGATCAATTACTCAATGGGGCAACCAAAGAGTCATGAAGCCAATCTCAACGGGGCAACGGACATGAAAGCAAACAGAAAGTAACAAAATGGTCAGTCTTATTTAATCGTCCTGCATTGGCTACAACCGGCTAAAGATCATAGCAAATCAACACCTTCGCTGAGCATTCAACCTTCGACGCCGCTAAAAATAATTCTTACGATTAGCTTCAAGAAGACTCCATCACCCACAATCGGAGCCAAGACTCGAACCCAGACTGGAGATTGTCCAAGTTTCTTGGTGGTCCAGTCACCTACCCCATGAACATCTGGTGAGTGACTGTCCCTGGCTGAGCTAGAGAAGAGATTTCTTAATACAAGTGAACCAGGCACGCTTTGAAGTTAGGGCATGCTGGTCCGGGCCATGTACACAGCCAGTGTCTGCCTGGCCCTAACGCAACTTCCAGTGCGGGTTTGATAGATCTAGCTTTGACATTCTGTCTGGATGAAGTAGCCTACCTGGCCTTTAGTTTTAGGATCTACCGTATTACACAACCGGCCGTCTGTACAAGGGGAGGTAAGTGAGGCCATTGGCCTTTCCCTAACTTCAATGTCAGGGAGACATAATATACAATAACTCGAGGGGATCTACTCGTAGTTATCTTTCCTCTCGATGGTTACTGCGATATCTCGTTTGCTTGTTAGTCGTTTCCCTTTTCTTTATGAGAAAACATTAGTTTCTATCAGATAAGGATTTATTTTATTTGTTATTTCCTATCAATGCAATTCAAGCTAAATATTTTATCGCCACTATTTAGAAAGGTGTCAGAACAAAAATGATATTAGATTGATCTTAGAAGTGTTTTTTGTTCAAAATTTTCAGCATTTTGACGATTTTGTTTATCATAGAGACAAAGGTAATATGCAAGTTTTCTATCTTATTAAATATAGAGTGGGCCTCTTTGATTGCGCCAAAGAACGTTATAATTATGATCATAAAAAGTGTCTTTAGACCTAAAATGTCAATATAGACTCATTTGTCCTGTAGATTTGATTAACTGAAACCAAGAGTGTGATCGTACTTAAACGTTTCCTCATGAGAGAAGTAAAGCCAACAGGGCTGGAGAGAGAGAAAGAAAGAGAGAGAGAGAGAGAGAGAGAGAGAGAGAGAGAGAGAGAGAAAGAGAGAGAGAAAGAGAGAAAGAGAGAGAAAGAGAGAGAGAGAGAAAGAGAGAGAGAAAGAGAGAGAGAGTGAAAGAGGGAGAGAAAGAGAGTGAGTGTGAAAGAGAGAAAGACAGAGACAGAGATAGATAAAGAGAGAGGGAGACAAAGACAGACAGTGAGCATGGAAAGAATGCGTAAAAATAGACATAGAGATAAAGAGAAACGAGAAACACTGCAGGCTGCAGTAGCTGCCGAAAGGAAACGTTGAAAGTTTTAATATTTTCCCATCTGCCACAGTTTCCTGTCAGATCCTGCTCTGACCGTTACATCTTTCAGTTGTCACAGAGAAAGAAAAAAAAAAAGGAAAGAAATTTGATCTTTGTTTTGAATGCAAATTACTTTAGGCAGAGAGAGAGAGAGAGAGAGAGAGAGAGAGAGAGAGAGAGAGAGAGAGAGAGAGAGAGAGAGAGAGAGAGAGAGAGAGAGACTGGCAGAATGATAGACAAGCGGGTTTAAAAGAAATTGACAGTAATAAGGAGATAGAAGACCGTCAGACAATATAGAAAGAAAGAAGGAGCTTGAAGAAAAAGAGACGATGACGGAGTAGCAAAGAAAGTAATGGAAAGTGAGAAAACAAAGAGATAAATATTGGTAGATAGAGATATTATCATAAAGATAGATAGAACTAGAGAGATAGTGTGTGTATATATCTGATCTTTTCTTTTTATCATTCATATTCCCCTGTTTATTAAGCAATTATTTCAATATCTTTTTCTCCTGTGATCTTTATACATAGAAACGTGTTCCATTTACACCATAATTCTAGTCGTCTTGATGTTTTTGTGCTTTACCATTTCGAATTTTTCAATTGAAGCAATAAAGAATCAAGACTTCCTCAAGCTGTCTTGTCTAGCAGGTTTTCTCCGTTCACTAATCTCCTTAGGTCTCCAATAATTTTATTGCTCCCCTTCCCTTTTCCTTCCTTCTCTCTGTCTGTCTCTGTCTTTCTGTTTGTCTCTGTCTGTCTGTCTGTCTGTCTGTCTGTCTGTCTTTATCTCTGTCTCTCTCTCTCTCTCTCTCACACACAAACACTCTTTCGCGTACCCTGTATTCCTGTGCGATCTCTTTATCGTTCCCTTTGTATTTCTCTGCCTTTCTCTTTGTTTCTGTAGATTCTCTGTCTTTTTGGCTGATATTTTCTCTCTATCTTTCTCCCTGTTTCTCATCTTTTTCCTTCGTTTTCTTACTCTCTTCCACGCTAGTTATTTCTCAATCTACCTCTATGACAATTTATCTATCTATCTCTCTATCTATCTTCCCATCTCACTACCTATTTTTCTCTTTTGTCTGTGTCTCTCGTTCTTTATGCTGTTAAAATTCATAGGGACATCCGTACCCGTCTTTAAAAAAAAGAATTCAGCAAGCTCCCGTGGCACACAAACGCAGGAAAAATTAAAGAGAAAATACAACTCGAAAAAAGTCAGTTCGTCCTTTGGGCTCTGTAAAAAAAAATTGACACATCCTATGCAAGTCTTCCTAATATTTGTTTAGAAATGACTCAGAGCAGACACATTAGTGAGAGTAAAGAGGACTAAATGAGAAAGGTCGGAAGAGAGGAAGAGGAGAAACGTAAAACATACTACAACTTAAAACTAGGGGTCAGAGGTTACTTTATTTCAAACCTGTCAGGCCGGAGAAACACAAAGTTCGATACAGAGATAAATAGATAGGGAGAGGGAATCAAGAAGGGAGAGGGGGTGAAAATTTATAGACAGATGCAAAAACAGAATGAGCGATGAAGTAAGTTTATAAGAAAAAAAAAAGGGAGGGCAAAGATTTTTGCGAATGAGCAAAAAAGGAAAGAAAGTAAAGGTAATAGTTGATGAGACGAAAAATAGAAAGTGGGAAACATACGAGAGAGAGAGAGTGACAGAGAGAGAGAGAGAGAGAGAGAGAGAGAGAGAGAGAGAGAAAGAAAGAGAGAAAGAAAGAGAGACAGACAGAGAGAGAGAGAGACAGACAGACAGACGGATACACAGAGAGAAAGGAAGAGAGAGAGAGAGAGAGAGAGAGAGAGAGAGAGAGAGAGAGAGAGAGACAGACAGACAGACAGACAGACAGACAGACGGATACACAGAGAGAAAGGAAGAGAGAGAGAGAGAGAGAGAGAGAGAGAGAGAGAGAGACAGAGAGACAGAGACAGAGACAGAGACAGAGACAGACAGACAGACAGACAGACGGATACACAGAGAGAAAGAAAGAGAGAGAGAGAGAGAGAGAGAGAGAGAGAGAGAGAGAGAGAGAGAGAGAGAGAGAGAGAGAGAGAGAGAGAGAGAGGGAGAGAGAATCAGAGACAATAAGTTATCCTGACACTTCCTTTCTTTTTATGGCGGGAAGTTTCACAAAATTAATTTTAATGGTAAACAGCATAGATTTTTTTAAACAGACAGCCCTTACAGATGTCAATCTTCTAATCTTCTAATAACGAATGGCTTGTGATTTACGTCTCTCAATTAATCCGAGACCATGGGATTTGGTGTCACGAACTTCCGCGTCAGAAGTAACGGCGAGCCGTCTGTCAGGGTAACTGGGTATGCTACAAGATAATTCTAGACCTGAGATTACAACCGGTACTGCAGTCCTGGATTACACCAGAGAGTGTGTAATGTATGTTACAAATTACACCGACAACGACACTGTCCGCGGACCTGCAGTCCTGGATTACACCAGAGAGTGTGTAACCAGAGAGTGTGTAATACATGTTACAAATTACACCGGCTACGACACTGTCCGCGGACCTGCAGTCCTGGATTACACCAGAGAGTGTGTAACCAGAGAGTGTGTAATATATGTTACAAATTACACCGGCTACGACACTGTCCGCGGACCTGCAGTCCTGGATTACACCAGAGAGTGTGTAATACATGTTACAAATCACACCGACAACGACACTGTCCGCGGACCTGCATTCCTGGATTACACCAGGGAGTGTGTAATACATGTTACAAATTACACCGGCTACGACACTGTCCGCGGACCTGCAGTCCTGGATTACACCAGAGAGTGTGTAATATATGTTACAAATTACACCGACAACGACAATGTCCGCGGACCTGCATTCCTGGATTACACCAGAGAGTATGTAATATATGTTACAAATCACACCGACAACGACACTGTCCGCGGACCTGCAGTCCTGGATTACACCAGAGAGTGTGTAATATATGTTACAAATTACACCGACAACGACACTGTCCGCGGACCTGCAGTCCTGGATTACACCAGAGAGTGTGTAATATATGTTACAAATTACACCGACAACGACACTGTCCGCGGACCTGCAGTCCTGGATTACACCAGAGAGTGTGTAATATATGTTACAAATTACACCGACAACGACACTGTCCGCGGACCTGCAGGATTGGCCGCGCTCCAAACAAACGTCTGATCGCTGAGGGAAAGTAGGCAACATGGGTTGTGCTTGAAGGAGTGCGATTGCGAAATATATTTAATTTGTATTGAAACAGTTTCCTTACTTTCTTTTGACATCCTATAACGCAAATTTCCTCTTGACGACCTGTTGTATTTATTTGCCAAGCGATAATGACCTGTTTGGCCGGGACGTCCACAAATGGAGGCCAACTCCACGGTGGAATTGCCAGAATTAGGAGTCGGATTTCTCGAACATTTATACTAAAGAGGAGATAATTCTAAAAAATTGAATTATATTTTGATTAGGAACTGGTGCTGCGGTTTTGGGACCTAGCTTTGCTCTCTCTCGCTCATCCACAATTTATCAAAAATCATCCATAATTTTACTAAAGACCTCGATGATTTATAAGACACCACTCACAATTTATTACAGACCATCCACAATTTATTAAAGATCATCTTCAGTTTTTTACAACCATCTACAGTTCATTATAGGCCATCCGCAATTTCTTATAGACCATCCTCAATTTATTAAAGACCATCCTCAATTTATTAAAGCCATCCACAATTTATTAAAGACCATCCACAATCTATTAAAGCTTTCCACAATTTATTAAAAATTTTCCACAATTTATTAAAGACCATCCATGATTTACTAAAGACCATCCACAATTTATTAAAGACCATCCATAATATACTAAAGACCATCCACAATTTATTAAAGACCATCCATAATATACTAAAGACCATCCACAATTTATTAAAGACCATCCATAATATACTAAAGACCATCCACAATTTATTAAAGATCATCTTCAGTTTTTTACAACCATCTACAGTTCATTATAGGCCATCCGCAATTTCTTATAGACCATCCTCAATTTATTAAAGACCATCCATAATATACTAAAGACCATCTACAATTTATTAAAGACCATCCATAATATACTAAAGACCATCCACAATTTATTAAAGACCATCCACAATTTATTAAAGACCATCCATAATATACTAAAGACCATCCACAATTTATTAAAGACCATCCATAATATACTAAAGACCATCCACAATTTATTAAAGACCATCCATAATATACTAAAGACCATCCACAATTTATTAAAGACCATCCATAATATACTAAAGACCATCCACAATTTATTAAAGACCATCCATAATATACTAAAGACCATCCACAATTTATTAAAGACCATCCACAATTTATTAAAGACCATCCATAATATACTAAAGACCATCTACAAATTTATTAAAGACTATCCATAATTTATTAAAGACCATCCATAATATACTAAAGACCATCCACAATTTATTAAAGACCATCTACAAATTTATTAAAGACCATCCACAATTTATTAGAGGCCATCCATAATTTATTAAAGACCATCCACAAGTTATTATAGATCATCCACAATTTATTAAAGACCATACTCATCCATTTCATTTTACACCATAGTCCCTTGAGCGAGCGAGCTATAAAGACTTAAAGCAACGACTCACAGAGACAAAAACTGTTTTGTGCCCTTGGCCGCGAATTTTTCCTAAGAATGTTGTCTGGTTAAATAGAGCAGCCGAGGCTTGGGTTTGAAGATACAATTTCAATGTATGATCCATGTTTGAAAGGTTTGAGTTTTTAATCTTTAAAAAAATATATTATAATGTATTGACAGCAGCAATTATAAATCATTGTAAAGAAATGTTCTATTGATGTTAAAACCATATGGAAGCCAAATAGTTCCCCAAATAGGATTTGACTAGTCTTAAGTTTCTCCCAAACAACCACGGGAATTGCAGATTGGGTCAGATTCCTCCAGTGAATGCCATGAGCTTTGAATCATGACTACTGCGACTTGTCTGTAACTCTTCTTGATTTTAGCCTGGCATTTGGTGAAACACCTCCATCAGCGTCCGATACTCACTGGGGCGCTCACCACAACATCTGCAGCATCTGTTCTCGGCGGTGACCACAGCGAGTCGCCGCTAGTGCGCAATGCCAATCAAACATGTTGAGAGTTATACTATTGGTATTCTGATACATCTACCGGGGAATTCATTCACAATATGGTGTACAGGGTGGCAGTATGAAAGTACTTTTTTGTCATTTCGTGTCGACGCCTTATTCATTATGCCATCCATAAATACTTTGTATGTTTGCATTTTTGCAACACAATTTGATAATAGAGTACAAATAAAAGATAATTTTTTTTTTTGCTTTTGTATTTTTTCGGTTTGTAAAATAAAAATGATGTGCATTGCCCAGAACTAGCTTTAGGAGTAGAAGTCAGTGCAATATTATAGACCTAGGTGTGATTGCGATCCAGAACGAAAAGATTATTTTACACTATTTTTAGTTTCAATTTTATGTGTGAATAGCGCGCAGTGCTATTGGCCCATCGCATGATCAACAGCTTCTTTTTAGCCTACCACTTTCTATAAGTTGACGATTCAGCGTTATAGCGTCGATTAAGGAGCTTATTGGTGCAAAATGCGAAGTCCAAAGGTTCTAAAAGTATAGACACTTTGTCTATAAAAGATGAATAATATTTTGACAAAGCTTACCTCTTTGTAAAATCAAATTATCTAATTTTTTTTTAATTTCTGGCTCGACTATTTTCCTCCTTTTTTTACCCTTGGTGTGGAGTGAGGGAAAGTTGGTGTTGTCCACTGTTACTCAAGCTAAGTTACCGGGCGGCTACAAGTTAGGTGTGACACATCACTCGTCCTTGTCAGCTTCTTACATCATTTATCATATAGACACATTCTCTATCGTTATTTGTACCTTTCCTAGGCTCAACAGCATATATAATTGTGTTTTTTTATGATTTGGAAAATTTGCGAACATTTAAAAAACTGTTTAAAAAAATCTTAACTGTGTTTCGATCCTAACAAGTCGTACTGACTAACTTTTCAGTGTTCATTTGTTGAGCATATCTGTCAGAGCCCCTCCCGTTACCGGTTACTTACGGCGGGCACTCAGTTAGCTCCCCTTATTGGTTACCTACGGCGGCCGACTTGGGTACCCAGTGTACCCATCTAGATCTATGATTGAACAAACCCGGAAAAGGTCACTGTGATGTGTTAACATGATGTGAAGAAATCGCCCAGCTGACCGCAACGCGTGTGATAACATTGTGGACAGCTACGGCTTGTCAACACCAAACCAGTGAAGTTGTTGACTGAAAGCTCTAGATCTATGTGTGTGCAGGAATGAACGGGCCGGGCCAATTTTTTCCAGACCCGTGACTTGGTGCTGGAATGGTGCGTGCAAAGAAGCAGCCGATTAATATTATATTTGAATATCGCAATGTGGAGAAAATCATATTATACGTTGAAGTTCGTTTCTGAGGACTTATTGTTACGTCGTTGGTGATAACTTGTGTATTCAGCAGTCTGTGGTGAGTGTAGAATCTAAAGTGCTCAATTTAGATTTTATAACCTGGAAGAATTCTGTGTTTGTTGAATTGTGTATCAAGACCCATTTACTGTAAAGTTTCTAGGGCGATTTGAAGACACCAAAATAAGTCTTGTTAGACAGGTTTGATAAGCTCAAAAGATGTGACTCTGAGGTCGAACATTGCAAATAAATTGCAGGTTTGGTTTTCAATATCAACTTCCATATTACTGAAAAATCAAAATGTCATGCTATAAATATATTATTAGATTTATATTATCCGTTTTCTCTCTTCGTCTTTAATTATATTTTTCAATGTTTTTTCCAATCTCTAACTTTCTAAAGACATTTTTGCTGTACAGCCACCTATGCTTTTCACTGGTTCTTACTAGTGAACAGCTTAAATCTCTTTCAAACTGATAGAAACTTCAAGTTTTTAGCTTGCTATCATGAAAGGAGAGAAACGAAGACACGTTAAGCGGCTTTGAATGTCACCATCTTAAAACCAGGACAAGTCTTGGCGTAGAGGCCCGAGGCAATAAACTTTGGCGCTTCTCCTTTTCCAAGAGGCGGCGGGATGAGATTGGGTGTACCGCAATCATGTCAGTGTGAACATGCTTCTCCAAATATGAGCAAGTCTCTATTATTTACAGATTGATAAAAAAATGTCTGGTGTTTAAAGTTTATCATATCGTATTACAAAAAAATCTCCTACAAAACAGGAAACCGATGAAGGAAAGTTCAAATTGTTTTGATATACACGAGACCAGTTATGCCGTTACCGATTGACCTTTCACTCATACTAGTTTTTAAGGATACTGGGTAATACGATAATATAGATTGTTTTAAACACCAAACTCGTCTATATTCCAAGTTTCTCTTATATGTCCCACTTCCTTGACTTGTTACCCCAGTTAGAAAATCATCCAACGTCACACGAAATAGAATTGTAGCGACTAAACATTTCGTGACTACTGGAAAAGGAGGAAAAAAAAAAGGTAAAAATGTGGGACATAAAGGTTGCTGAAGCTTCACGATCTCTGTGTGGGAGGGGGAGAGAGTAAAGTCTGACTCTCGCATGGCTACACCTGATAACTTGTTGTGACGGTACGTGGCTTAATCTGGGCCCTTCCTCTCGCTCTGTTGCCGGTAGATTGCCATATTGTTAGGCCCAACCCGCGATGGGAACTGGGAAACTCCCAGAGGTTTTCAGTAGAAACCGAAGGCTTATGTCTCAACAAAGGAAACTGTTTTCTGATATGATGTAATGGCTGTCTAATTTTTTTTAAAAGAAAATTTGCTTCATAAACATTTTGGCTTCCTTTCATTGGTTTTGGCCTCCAAGCGCATAAAAACAAACTAGAAGCTTCTTCGAACTGTTTTTGATTGGGTTAAAATCATACGAGCAGAAATAATGATGGTTGAAAATGTCGCCAAAACAAGAGAGACAACTCCGGTGGTATTAAATCTACTTTGAGTTTCGTGAAAGCGTTAAAAAAGGCTCGATCAAGTTGACATTTCGATCCACAACATGATCAGGATTTAGAGACAAATTTTATGAATGGAAAAACAATGCTTCCGACACTATCACCCTCATCTTCATCATCACCATTTCATCTTCATCATCTTCTTCATATTCTTCATCATTATATAAAACATCATGGGAAATCTGTTACTGCCACTGCAGGCAAATCAGCTACACTGTGAACATTACCACAACTAGCAGCACCGGGAATTAGTGCAATAAGAAAATAAATGTCAACACTTGCATCATCAGACAAAAAGCAAACATTTTAGTCAAAATTAATAGAAAGTTCTCAGCTAACAGAAAAATGATACTCGGCAAGTATCACTTGGACACAGTCAGACCTGAGCTGATATACCACCAATGGCCACCCAAGGCTCCTTGCGACACTTGCAGCAACATTAGTTACCTAGAAATCTGAAATTCCACTCCTCTTATTCTATTCAACACTCAAGTTTTGAAGCATGACCTTAATAATTATCGTATATGAGGAAAATAAGAAGACAGGAATGGCTCTGTTAAGGTCGCCAGTCCAGTTATGGTAGATAAATGAGTGTACATAGTGTACACTGTCCCAACCAAGGCCTATAATACACAGAGACGTAGAGCCATTGATTATCGACTTAGTGCATTGTGTAATCTACCAAGTGTCTAAGCACACAGCGATTTCGTCTCTCTCTCTCTCTCTCTCTCTCCCGCTCCCTCCCTCTCTCTCTCTCTCTCTCCCTCTCCCTCCCTCTCTCTCTCTCTCTCTCTCTCTCTCTCTCTCTCTCTCTCTCTCTCTTTTTTCATTTACTCCCACGCTCAAGTAAGCTGTAACAGCGTCAACTACCCCCCCCCCTTATTCCTCTCAAACAGTTTACTCTAAATGCCCATTCAATTCTGTTCCCAATGAGCTGCGATACCTCCCTGATACAGTCCCTCCCTCTCCCTACCAGACGCTTGTTCCGAGGAAAGATATGTTAATTCGTGTGAAGGAACAAAACCTAGTCACGAATAAGATTGGTTTCATGGATCCACATCACGATTTTGAAACGAATGATATCTTAGATTTTAATTGAAACACGAGGGGGAAAAAAAGTGTTAGTCATGCATATAGCAAGTAAGCAAAATTTGTTAAGATTTTAAAGTTTTCTGTAAATCAAATATTCAGTTATTAATTTCTTTACATTTCTGCTTGCATGTCATTCTGTCTTTCACATTTTTGTTTATGTGTCTGTCGGTCTGATTTTTATCTCATTGTTTACCATTTTGTCTCCGTATCCACATTTATTTATCGACTTGCCTCCAAGCAATGTTTCGATCCTCTTCATATCGGTTCCACACCACTTTGTTACACCCTACATGCTGAATTCTACAGCATAACATGTCATAACAGAGAGAGAGAGAGAGAGAGAGAGAGAGAGAGAGAGAGAGAGAGAGAGAGAGAGAGAGAGAGAGAGAGAGAGAGAGAGAGAGAGAGAGAGAGAGAGAGAGAGAGAGAGAGAGAGAGAGAGCAATAACTGGCCCCATAACTCTTTTATCTGACTTCATGTGATGCCGATCTTCACTCTCAACACTACCTCTAGATCTACGTTCTCTTCTTAATCTTCGCCCTTTCATTGTTGCTCCGTTTACTGGGTTGGAGATTACGCTGTGTGCTTATTAACACCAAGATTATTGTTGGGTCAACACATTGCGGTTTGAAGGCTGGAACTCTTCAGTGGAGACCAGTACGGACCCACTAGCCCTAAGCTGGCGGTGTCGATATTATATGCAGTATGTGATCCAGTCCGACCGTAACAAAGATGGTGTTAGTAACGGCTGAAGAGTCCCCGAGCTGAGCAAGACCCGAGTGACCAGGTCAAAGGTCGGATGGACCTGTTGTGTTGCCAGAGCTCGGCCTCTCTGTCGTGTGATGAGGCACGGTGACGCTGCAGTCACCACCACACCGGACAAGCCATGAATCTTTCACCCTTATCGCTCACATCATGTATACTGCAGCAGCTGCTGGTGCGGCTACTGCTGCTATTTCTAATACCAGCCGGTCGTTAAGATTGACGAATTATCGAATAATGGAATTTGGTACCGACATTTCTTTCAGGAAGTGAAACCCCCGATACTGGGCTTTGTTTTCCACCGATCCCCGCAAGTTGGTGCGGATCAAATAATGCATGGGAGTGACAGAATTGTATCTCATATTTTAATGTTTGTTCTCTAACGGAATGAACAGCTGTGCTTGAATCAGGATTACGACTGTTTTATGCGTGTAAGAATCTATGAAACATCTCAAGATGCATATATCCAATCAAAAGGCAAGAATGGTTTAAATTTCTTGATATTGTTTTCTACC
Source organism: Elysia crispata (assembly GCA_033675545.1). Taxonomy (NCBI): domain Eukaryota; kingdom Metazoa; phylum Mollusca; class Gastropoda; family Plakobranchidae; genus Elysia; species Elysia crispata. Next base: position 265,761 of record JAWDGP010000452.1, read on the forward strand.
AATTCCTTCAAGATAGTGAGATACATTGATGTGCGAGAATTGGCATAATTACATTTTAATAGGAGTTTATGTCAAGAAGCTCTCAACCTAAATGATTTAAATCTGAATCGAATAATAATAGAAGCGGTAGACATTTAGAAAGATCCATGAGACGCTACCGATCTCTTGAAGATATCTAATGGCAAGTTTTAGACTATGAGGACAATAAAGCTGTTAAGACCTTTTTTTTCTGCAACCATATAAAATTTGGCGTCAGTATTAATTCCAGGAAAAAAGGGTGCCACAATAGATAAAAAAAAAACAAAAAACATGCGGATAATCTCATTGTGTGTTCGGTCTATCGGAGCACTGGAATTATGGCGCTGTCTGTTTAGCCAAAGTATTCCCTGGGGATGGGTCTGGCTCCTCTTCCTCAAATCTCTCTCAATACTCAGAGTTACATAATTATAATTCTAGATTCTGGATCATGCTACGCGAAACAGATAACCTGAAAGTCGATCCTGATAAAAAAAAAATTTCAGAAGATATTGGCATAAAGTTTTACACTAAAAAAGAACAGATTATGAGGTCGTTCTTTGAAGCTGATTGAGAAATGCGAATAGGAAAAATGTTATTGCGGGGATAACCCTTTCTTTCATCAGGCATAGTTACGACATTAAGCCTCGCCCCGGATCAGTGGATGCTATACCAAGAGGCACTTTAACGCTTAAATCGCACGCGGTGTATAAAATAGTGAGAAAAAATATCTTTGTACTTTCCCAATCTTATCTTTTTAAAGATATTTCTTATTTTAAAGCGACGTAGACCTGTGGAAATAAAATAAGTGCCTCGAGGTGTACTGCTTTGCGGAAATTCAAACATGTCCATTTTCTTACAAAATTAATAATAATCACAATCGTGGTGAAAAGCAATCTAAAAAGGCCTCAAGATAATATTATTATAGATTAAACTTTTTACAATCAAGTGATTCCATCAGACTCACGTAAACGATGTCAATTCAAGATGTAGATCCATCTAAACTTCAAGAGTCTTCTAACGTTTCAACTGACAAAGCCGTTTTTTTCTGTGCGGCGTCATCAACAAATATCATCTTTCCAAAATCATCCTCATCATCATCATCATCATCATCATCATCAACATCATCTTTTTTTAATCCTTTTCTTTTCTGCCGTACGATCCTCCTAAGGTATGGACGGACGAGGCTTCAAATCCCAGTTCTTACCATCTCTCATTTTTTTATCCTTCTAGGCTCAAAACAAAATTCAAGATGCACAATATAGAGTAAATGCTTTTTTATTGATTTGAAAAAAAAAATGTCGCGAATTGGGTTTCTTGCTTGATTTCCAAACAAATTTAAACATTGTAAATTTTGGTAAATACAAGTCTAAGCGCTCTAAAATACCCCGTACGTTCTAAGTACATCGATTAGTATATAGTTTCTCTTTCTCTGTAACACAACGGGCCTCGATATTTATGGAATAAGAGAGAGAAAGAGAGAGAGAGAGAGAGAGAGAGAGAGAGAGAGAGAGAGAGAGAGAGAGAGAGAGAGAGAGAGAGAGAGAGAGAGAGAGAGAGAGAGAGAGAGAGAGAGAGAGAGAACTACACAGAAGCCTTGAGAAATTTGTAAGAATCTGTCAAATCTTTTTTATAAGCTCTACAAGATGTAGATCGGCACAAGTATTAAGGGCTGGTTCAAAGTTGATGTATAGTTTCTTTTTATCCTTTGCACCATGGTATTCTTAAAAACTATACAAGGCCTGGCACCAGGAAATCCAAACATAAGAGATTTCCATCATTCAGATGCAATTCTCCAGAATACATCTACTCTTTCTTTTGCTTAGGTCATTTTGCATATTAGTTTCTCTCTCTCTCTCTCTCTCTCTCTCTCTCTCTCTCTCTCTCTCTCTCTCTCTCTCTCTCTCTCTCTCCCCTTCCTTTTTTGTCTTTGGTCTAGCCATCTGCCTATTGCCTATCTCTATCTGTTGCAGTACGTCAAAACCACCGGACTGCAGATTTGACAGACTTCACGGGAACGCAGCAGCAGAAGAAGTATCTATCTATCCATCAACCTGCCTAGCTATTCTCTTTTCCTTACGGTCTTTTTGTGCCTTCCATTGAATCATAATCTCTCACTGTCGACTCGATGTTGCATTCAGTTCCTTCATCCTTCACTTCCTCCCCATGTTCTTCTTCCTCCCTCAACTCGTTCAGCCCGAGTCCCTCCTCTGTGCCTCCAGCTGTCCCCCGCCTCCACCCGGCCCTCTTTAGCTTTACAAATTAGCAGAGAAGCATCTCCTTAGATGTTTACCGAGGCGCCTCTTTGCCACCTTCAAGCTGAGTAATATCATTTACATATTAAATCAAAACCAAATATCTGGCCCAGGGTTTCTCTCCTCCGAATATCGATAAAGATCGAATAAGTGATAACGGTACTTGGACGTTCAGCCCCTAGCGTCAAATCGTCAACTTTTGTCCCCTCACACCACTGGCCCAGTGTGTGTGTGTGCCGATTTACATGACTGCAGCTTCAACGCGTCGCCTGGCCGGAGAATCGCGAGATCTAAATCCTTGCCTCGTAAACTAGAATTTGGCGGTGGCCTGTAGAGTGTAGACCAGGCCAGTGTCTGACTGGTGCGTGGATAGCACCGGGTCCACAGTCCCACAGTCCCACAGCCCCACACTGGGCCGCCTGACTTGGCGCTGTCGCTAGCGGACTGACAGCGGCACTCTTTGATCTCGCTCTAGTAACTGGCGTTAGACAATCGTGCATTGTGGTATCTCACCTAAAACTAGAGGCAAATTAGTCAAGCTCTGACATCGTGACATCGTGACATCGCCTACAACTGGTTGTTGCTAACTGTTATTACCCCGTGCGGCGCGGGAAAAAAGGTGATGTTCAGACTTATTGTATGTTTCTAGATTCTTGTGGAATGTTTTACTATAGTCTGGATCTAGATCGAATACATGCAATAAGCTCACAGGTGAGTACGGTATCACTGGTCACTAATATTATCATTGACAATCCATTGTTTGGTTTAACTTTGGTTATATTTTTTTCAGCCGATGATAAATAATCTAAATAATCTCATGTGATACATATTTTCATCTGTAATTATGATCTGCAGTAGTGTCTTTCTGTCACTTCATCACTCCTTTTTCCTCTATCCAACGATGTTCTCTTCCACTTATCTAGTGCTACCTATCTTTCTTTCTATTTACCTACCTATCTCTATCTATTCATCTGTACTCGTCCCCGTTTCTTACTCTCTACCCATCTATCTACAGTTTACTCTCTCAGATTTCTCTGCCTCTCTTGCTCTTTTTGAGTCTGTCTCTCTGTCCTGACTTCGTCAGTCTCTTACTGTCTCCATCACCCTCTCACACCAGTCTGTCTTACTAATTAGTTAGGTCTCTAACATTTAGCTATCTTTCTATTTTTTAAACATTAATAGCTCAAGCAGTTTACAATATTTTTTTTCTTGCTTCTCTTCACCCAAATTGCGTGCGATACCCAATCTTTCTCTTTCGCTCTCACCTTTTCTCCTGGTCTCCTTTCTCCTCGTGTATTCTCTGTTTTTCTGTTTGTTTATTTTTCATTGTGCACAGATTTTATTTTTTGTTTACTCTCTCTCTCTCTCTCTCTCTCTCTCTCTCTATATATATATATATATATATATATATATATATTTTAGATCTGCTTTACAGAAGTGTCGAGATCGTTTACCATTTCTGAACAGGAAGATTATCCCAAGTATATGGGGGAATTTTCGTGACGTAGCAGTGTTTTTCTTTTTTCCACTGCTGTGAGTAACTCAGAACTTGATGTAACGGTTGCGATGGGCAGAGGGGATAAAACGTGCGTCCTATTTATTATTTAGAAACAGTAGTGACATCAAACAATTCCGCTACATTATGAGCTGTCTTTCCTCTGTCGTATCGATTCTTCAACATGGCTCTCTCCGCGTAGTTGCTTTGAACTAGTTATTGCTTTTGCTCTTATTCTTTGTTTCTACTCTTCATAAATTTATTTTTTTTTATTGGTGTTTTTGTTTTTCTGCAACTCGTCCTCCTCCTCGTCTTCGTTGTCTTCATCTTCCTCCTTATCTTTCTCCTCCTCCTCCTCCTCCTTCTTCTTCTTCTTCTTCTTCTTCTTCTTCTTCTTCTTCTTCTTCTTCTTCTTCTTCTTCTTCTTCTTCTTCTTCTTCTTCTTCCGCCTATTTGTTTTGGTCTCTCTCTACGCCATCTGTTTCCATCTTACTCTGTAACTATCTCAGTCGCTGTGTCAGCCTATCTCTTCATTCCTTTCCAGCTCAACCGGTAAATTATCGAAACCACAAGCAGCCTGGCGGTTTTTTTTTTTCTACTGGAAATTCCTAAAGGGACAAAACAAGCAGCAAGTGTGTTTCGCGGGACTGCCTCCATGTTGACACTCTGTGTTTCTCTCCCCTTGCTTCCCTTCTCTTTATGTTAGCCATTATGTGACAAACAAAGAAAACCTTCTTTCTACCAATTTAACTCAACTAGATCTAGATCCCAGTGAACCCTCCGTTCTTTACGTTTCTCGCATGATCTGTTTTCTAAAAGCCTTTAGTGCAAAAGTATTTTGAAATGCTGGAATTATACGCTGAGCTCAGTGATAAAGTAATCTTACAACCTGAGGCAACGAGTACAATAATACAGTCCGGAAAAAAGAATGGTAGTGTTTATACTTTTTCTTGATTTTACGAGAATAATCAGCATCTTTTAAAGTAATTCACCTTATTCAAATGCCATCGATTATTCTATCCCTTACATCAGTTTGTTAGAAAACGTTTTTTTCCCCAATAATTCTATTCCTGTTTCTCCCTTGTCAAGGCTGCTCCAGCTATTATCGCATGCTGTTGTTGCTTTGATTCGCTGTTTAGGTTTCTCTTTCTCTTGATACAGCTTTGTTTCATTTTTCACTTTCATATATTTATCAGTATCATTTGGTTAAGTTTATAACTACTTCATGATCGTCAAGTGACTTGTGCTCTGTGCCAGTGCTTTAAGCGTTTCATGTAAGCTCTGAGGAGAATTCTTTTTCTCTGGTCTGGACCAAACTAGATCTAGTGTCTCTGCGAATTATGAGAATGAGAAGAGACGGAGAAATAAACAGTTGAAGCAGCAGAAAGAGGACACAATCATTCATTCTTACCCTACGTACATCTCTGTCTGTCAGTCTGTCTGTGTGACTCACTTCTCTCTCTTCCTTCTCTCAAATCGTCTCTCTCTCTCTCTCTCTCTCTCTCTCTCTCTCTCTCTCTCTCTCTGTAATAGTAGGAGTAGTAGTAGTAGCAGCAGCAGCAGCAGCAGCAGCAGCAGCAGCAGCAGTAGTAGTAGTAGTAGTAGTAGTAGTAGTAGTAGTAGTAGTAGTAGTAGTAGTAGTAGTAGTAGCAGCAGCAGCAGTAGTAGTAGTAGTAGTAGTAGTAGTAGTAGTAGTAGTAGTAGTAGTAGTAGTAGTAGTAGTAGTAGTAGTAGTAGTAGTAGTAGTAGTAGTAGTAGTAGTAGTAGTAGTAGTAGTAGTAGTAGTAGTAGTAGTAGAAGTAGTAGTAGTAGTAGTGGTGTTTTGAGTAGAAGTTATCATCCATCTCTTGCTCTAAAACTTTAAACCTTATTTACAATGGAAACATGAAACTCATTCCAATCAATTAATCGAGAAACGATCATTTATTATCATCCCATATAGCTTTACTTCTATTTATACGCTTTTAAAGAACAGAAAATCAAGCCATACCTTTTTTCATTTATAAGTGCGTGACTCTTATCGAATAAAACAGAAGTTAGTTAAAAACAAAATAAGATTTCATATTCACCTCCAGTCATCAAAGCCCCTATTTTATCATTGTGTGCGCTGTTTAACCTAAGCGCGTCAACCATTTGCCCCGTTTGACGTTTTCCTCCAGCCTAAGTTGTTCAGACTAGAATAGACTCTAGGCCCTTGTTGACTGGCCTGACCTGAACTACCAGAAGGTTTCAACACAACCTGGCCTCGCACAGATGGACCAACATTATTGTTTTTCGGACCTGACCCTGATTCCTGACCACCGGTCATAACGCTCCACTCATGCGTGTTAAACGGAGGCTATTTACTTCACTGGAGTAGCTGCATTAAGTTGAGGATCTAGATGAACAGCTTTTTTGGTATATAACAGCTAAATATAGAGAAATATATAAATTGTAAATTAGAGAGATAAATAGGCAGTAGTTAAATACATATGTGGGCAGGTACATGGATGTGCAGATTTCTTAAGGAGCTGGATATATCGACAAATGGGCGCATAGATAGATAATTATGTTCAATAGATAGAGGAACACAACATCTTATGGTGATAGAATGGTGGATGGATAGATAGATGGCAATTACACTGACAGATAGGTAGATAGATAGATTGAAGGAGAGAGAGAGAGAGTTAGCCTAGAGAGATCGACAAAGTGGATCCATCGATAGATGGATAGATAGATTGACCAGAAAAATGTTAACTACATACACTGTAGATTCTTAGCTTGATGAATGAAGATGAAAAGAGTGAGAAAAAAAAGATGTTTGATCGACATGGATGTTATGGAAAAAGTAGGAGAAAGATAGATAGATTAATATATCACAGGGTTAGAGCCATAGAGTGAGGATAGAAAAGATAATGATAATAGGAGTGAACACTATTTTTGGCCGATAATTAAAAACAAAAAGAAGAAAACCAAGCTACAGTCGCTCCACACGATCACCGCGGGTATAATACGCCTAACTGTAGTCAAAGGACCTCGCTATCTCTCTCTCTCTCTCTCTCTCTCTCTCTCTCTCTCTCTCTCTCAGTCCTTCTCTCTCCCGCTCTCTCTCTCTTTCTCTCTCTCAGTCCTTCTCTCTCACTCTCTCTCTCCGCCCCTCTTTCTCTCACTCTCTCTTTAACCCCCCCCCCCTCTCTCACTCTCTCCCACTCTCTCTCTCTCACTCTAATTCTCTCTCTCTCTCTCTCTCTCTCTCTCTCTCTCTCTCTCTCTCTCTCTCTCTCTCGCTCTCTCTTTCTCTCTCTTTCTCTTTATGCAACTTGTTGCTAGGGGCTTATTCTGTGCGTCTTTAAGCACCGTGTCCAACAAGTGTAGAATGACTTAAGAGACTGGAATTTAACACTCTAGCTTCAGTTATTTGCAGTTTTCGATGCGCATTGGAGTTGTGAAATTACCAAGCCTCAGTGAGATAATAATAAAAACAAATTAGCATAAAAACTAATGCTATAGAATTAGAATCAGCATCACCTTGAGTAGAACCTGCACTGATTTGTTAGCCTTCTTCACCAAATGCAGAATGAAGTAACTCAAGACTTCTTGAGAGGAGGACCCGAGGGGAAGAGATCAATGTCGGTCATCACCAAATACGCCATGGCTCTAAATTCTAGAGAGGTGAACATTCCGTTTCTATTCGGCCTTGTGTACGGATCTGTGGCGTCGTCGGGTATCGAAAAACTGACAGTTTGAACCTGGTGCATCCTAGATATTGTCTGTCCGGGTTTCATCAACACACTAAAATTAATAATGTCAAGTTTCAGATTCAGAATAAAAAAGGATTCCCCTTCACAGTCCAATCTCAGACCTCTTCTCTCAGATTCAGCACACACTCTCTGTCTGCCTGTCTCTCACACTCTCTGTCACTGCCTGTCTCTCACTCTCACTGTCGCTGCCTGTCTCTCACTCTCTCTGTCACTGCCTGTCTCTCACTCTTTCCTCTCCCTTCCCGCCTGCCCTTCCCTCTCTAATTCTCCCTCCCAACCTCGTTTCCCTGCCTCCTCCTCCCCTTCCCCACCCCCTTTTTTTTCTACCTCTGCTCTGTTTCGGCCGCACAGACACTGGTGTGATCTTCATACACTTATCCACAGACATTATTTATGATCGGCTGAAGCCAGCAAACTTAACCATAAAAGTCTCATGGAAAACCCTTTAAATTAAAATCTTCCTTGGATTATCTCCTGCCTAAAATAGCCATCCTGAGTGTGAAATATTAGTTTGATATTCAACGCAAAATGAACGCAGTGACACCGAAACAAACTGAAAAAGTACATCCAAATTTGATGTAAATTAATACCTTAGTGTACCGAATAATACCCTCATGTTAAAGTCCTCCCTAATGGTCGTTACGCCTTTCCTGACGTAATATTGTGCTGCTTTGATACTTTCGAATTGTTTACACACAGGTATCTGGTTACTACAGCTCTCCGTGAGAACTGAAGGGTCTGATGTCGTGATACGAGTGGGACAGAGTGTGATGTGTTCAGAGAGAGAGAGAGAGAGAGAGAGAGAGAGAGAGAGAGAGAGAGAGAGAGAGAGAGAGAGAGAGAGAGAGAGAGAGAGAGAGAGATGAGGAAGATGACGATAATACATACAATGAACAAACTAGATGAGGAATACAAAAGCCGGTATTATCCAATGATGGGATGAATGAATGTAAAGCCGCTATGACGAAAAGATAAAGCGAACACTTTTTTAAGAATTTGGGGAAAAGAAAGATGATCATTAATCTGTATGATCGTTTTCAAATCGTTTCCAACATTTTTGTTATTATCTCCAAAAAGTTGTCTTCATGATATTTACAGAATGAGATAAATTTCTAAACAGTATTAATAATTTGCGCCTATTTTATTTCCCGCCAGAAACTAGCGACTACATTAAAGAAAGACACATATCTTGATATGCAGCGCGCCTGGACTATGTGAAGCCCAAATAGAATAAAGAGAAGAATGTTCCAATTGAATAAGGAGCGGTAAAACTGGAAAAGACTAGGTCACATGGAGCGAAAATTGCAAACTTTGTAAAAACGAAATCACAATCAGCTTAAACTCTCATTTATCTATGCGATAGTTTGAAAACAAGGAGATCTTGACTAGCATAATGGCTTTGACTCCACCAGAAGTTGCTTGGTTCATACAAAGAACAAAACCAAGTGTGAGCAGATCGACATCCTACTGCTTCATCTGTCATCGTCACAGGAATCAATTCATAACATAATAGCCGGAGCTTCTGGACTGATCGGTCAGCCCGAGCAGGCTGGTCCAGTTCTCTATGGCCAGTTGGGTCAAGAGAGTCCGGGCGTACGCTGCGCCCGCGCTGCTGCTGTACACCGTGATGGTCACCTTGGCTCTGATCAGCACCGCCTGGAGGGAGCAGGACCCGGAGGGGGCGGAGTCTGGTGAGCACCGAGTGGGCAGGGAGCAGCTGGGAGCAGGGAGGGGGAGGAACTTTCTGGATGTCATTGTCCAGGAGGAGCGCAGACACATGAACAGCTTCAAAAACGCTGTTCGGAGCTACAGGTGAGCGATTCAAAGTTGATCGCTGTCATCTCCATTATTATCATCCCCTTCTTTGTCCAAATTATCAGTGTGATTTTATTTTTATGTATCATTAACACCATCTTCACTATTGTTATAATCATTGTCATCATCATCATCATCATCATCATCATCATCATCATCATCACCATCATCATCCCCATCATCATCATCACCATCATCATCCCCATCATCATCATCACCATCATCATCCCCATCATCATCATCATCACCAGGAACAGAAGCGTTGCCTTCGATATCCTCGTTGCTATTCTCTCTGCTTTTAGGTAACAAGCTAAATTATAACTTTGTAGCAATCTTTGGACTTTGAGCTAAACTCATAATGGAAGAAATCTATCAGCAAAATGAGACAATCAAGTTTTCTCTTATCTTTGGCACAGATCGACAAGTGTGATGAAACTAGAAGAATTGCAGTGTTGCTCTAAAAAGATCACTGACATATTTTATCGCACTCCGTAGAAAATTGTGTAAACTACAATTATTTGGGTAGTCTACATATTTTTAAACTCATTTATTTGGAAGTTGCCAGTCAGCCGAAATATTCACAAATGTGTTTTGGTATTTTGTTATAACCAAACTTGTAACCGCCATGAGTATACTGCTAACTTAGTCACGCGAGAAGACTAGGGATATTAATATTTGCGTTTCTCGCCGACTTCCCATCTCTGTACAGACCGCTTCTCTCTTTCCCCAACAGACACGCCGCAAACCATCACAGTGAAGACCATGTCCAGAACCCAGAAGAGCAAGATTCAGAGCACACTGGCAAACACAAACCAGGCCGTTCTCCACGACGTCGGAATGTTTTGGCCGATGAAGCCAACTCGAAAACTCACCCGAGTGGGCGCATGTATAATGCCAGGGAGATTATTGCAACAAAAGAGGAAATCGATGAGACATCGAAGTCAAACAGAACTGCGGTTCATGGAGAACGGAACAGTTTCAATCAACAGGGATCAATGGTAGAAGTTGAAGAATGGGATCGAAGCAGAGCTAAGAAGTCCAGGAAAAGTAAAAAGATGGATCCAAATCGCGAAATAAGTATGAAGGCAAACAAGGCGGAAGCTTTCTCTCAAGTGGACGTTGAGGTGGACTCAAATCTCAAGTCTAAGGAAGCGACTGTGTTCCACAACAAAACATCAAAACAACAAGAACCAGATTTCTTCGTAAAGTTTTGCGACAGAATATTCGACGATCCAAAAGTCGTACCGAATATTTGTAATCGTCCTCATGTTGAAATATCCAATAAAAAACATATTGCCGTGTCCAAAAAATCGTTATCTTTTAGGAGACTGGGTGAGATTAAAGTGTTTTCCACATTTCTAGATGTCAGGGGAGAGCCACATGTGCGAGCAATGGTCTTAGGCCCCTCTGGACAAAGTAGCGGACCCTCCACATACTGGTGTGTCTTCCACGATCTCGACAACACTGAGAATGTTATGGGAGGCGACAAGGGCACACACTTTGGCACTGGCGGTAACCCGGACAGTAGAAAGGAATATTTATCCGGCTACAAAGCAACCAATGGCGATGCAGCGAACAAAATGGATCCAACACTCGGTTCAACGGTTATGGCTTTCTATGCCGCAAGCGATGGGCACGGTCGGGTGAACCGGTTCTTCATCGCATCATGCCCGGTGCCGCAGAGAGCATTCCCGTTGTTTTCACATGCGGATGTACGATTAAGGACAATCCAGATGGTAGTGGGCAGTCTAGAGACGGCTTTTCTTGGGGCAGTGCAAGATACTACATTTGTTGACGTGATCATTAATAAACATATAAAACAAGAAAGTCTACCAGCTTCATCTCTAACGTGGCAAAATCTTGGGAAAACAATAGTTGTTGATGTTAGGGCACCAGAGTCCAAGAACGCCGCAGGACATGACGGAGACGACGACTCAAAACCTCATGGATTCGTTGAGAATCATCAGAAGAAGGCAGTTAGAGTGTTCGAGTTGGACGACGACGACGAGGACAAGGAGATCAGTCGAGAGAAGAAACACCACTCGATTCTCCATGGTGGTAAAGTTAGATCTGATGGGAGTATACTCGTTCCGCATCCTCAGACCAAGGAGGTAGGGGAGATAATCGCGTCGTGCGTGGCTCCTCTTCACGGCCGAGTAAGTGCAATACAGGTGGTGGAGTTTATAGAGTTGTCGTTACTGCTTGGTGTGCAGCACATCGTGTTTTATGTCCCATCCTCCCAGGAGCTGACGGATGCTCGGACTGTGATCAGGATGTACGAGACTCGCGGCCTGGTCACGCGGCTGCCCTGGGATCTGCCCGGGGCTGGCCAGGGAAACCACAGCGGCCCGGATGACGTGTGGGCCCGGGGTCGAGACGTGGCTCTCAACGACTGCCTGTACCGCACGATCCACGGCTTCGACTGGGCGCTCTTTCTAGACCTGGACGAGTTCTTCGTGCCCCGCGTGACCCCTGACCTCCCCAGCTTCCTGAGGTACCTGGCGGTGCAGCACCGCTTCAACGCCTCGCGGACTACAGACCTGGTCTTCCCTTCTGTCTTCTTCCCTCCACCCACCCGGGATCACTACAAAAACCTGACCACGGTACCAGGGTTTCTGCGCGATATCAACAAATTCTCGACTCTGAAGAGCGTGCACCGGACTCTCTTCGACCAAAAACAGGCTCTACGCATGCTCAGACCAGAGACCGTGGCCAGAGTTGGCGCCAGTGAGCGGAGGAAAACGGCCTTCACCTTGAGCCACCGGTACGCGGCAGTCCACCACTACAGTTTTTGTCCCCGCACTGAGACTAATGCCAAAGGGGCAGCAGAAAAGCCGCAAGGGGGCGTGTCATGTAACCACCTCAAAGTCGATTGGACGATGTGGAGATTCAAGACTTTGCTGGTGGAAAGAGCTGCGGCGGCCATGACAGTTCTAACCAAAGGCTGAGAGGGACAGAGTGAAGAGTTATTGGAATAATTTGTTATCTGTAGAGAGCCTAACCACCATTACATGGTCAGTAACCTTGAGCAACATCAATAATGTAAAGAAGGTGTTGACCATGAGAACATCATCTCCAATTGATACGTTGATCTCAAATGCATTGGAAACAAAGTATTCTCCTTCAAAGAGAGAATCAAGTATATTTATGTGTAGTTTGCTCTTGGTCTGAGAAAATTTAGTTAAAATGAAAACTAAAAGAGAGAAAATGTGACATGTACATCTAAACTCAAACAAAATAATATAGTCAAACCAAGTCTTTTTAAAAATCTATTGGAGTTTACCAAAAACATGTCTTCCAAAATTTCAGAAATAGAAATGTATGGGTCGAAGTAACTTTTTTCAATAAAAACTTTTTTGTTTGTAAAGAAGTTGATAGACCGTGACGCACATGATGAAAATCTCCTATTTATTGCGTCAATCTATAATTTATCTTCTCTTGCTCACCATAAAATGACTTTGTTGAATCATTCACAATATTATTATGCTCAGTGAAATATCGTCAGGCAGTCATGAAACATGCTTGCCCTAAAATAAACATTAGTGTAAAGATGAATGTGAACTGCCACTTGTAGAGTTTTTTTTTCAAGTAAGGCAATGAGAGATGCTGGTGAAATACAATCATGATTGCCTTAAGTACTGTCGTCAGTGTAATCCCGAGCTACTCCAAATACAGGATGTTGCGGACAACACTTAAAGCAAGACATTTGTCATGTCTAGTCTTCAGGAGCTTAAGAGGAACTCTTTTAAACTAACATCACGAACAGCAGTCACTGGTATGATTTTTTTTCTTTGCTCTAATAG
>JAWDGP010000454.1:5000-7500 GCA_033675545.1 Elysia crispata
TTATCGCTGCTTGGTGTAAAATAATTATTTCTTACAAGAATCGTAGATCTACGGAACAACATGGGAGCTGAAGGCTCCAGTTTTAGATATCGCGATTTGTATTTTGTTTAAACACAATTTCGATGACTGAGCTTTTAATTTTGGATAACATTGCAACATAGTTCAGATAGGGTCATCACTGGTTAAACTTCCTGTTATTTCTATTTCTCTTAGATGGATTGTAAACCACTATTAGCATCGAAGGAGTCTATGAAAATAATATCACCACAGCCCATGAATTTTCACAAAAATTGTGGACTGAACTTGTGAGACAAATTATGCCGAGAGATGATCTCGTCTCACTCTTTTATGAAGAAGAGAGGTACATTCAGCGAAGAAAGGAAATTCCTTTTGTAAAGGGTATCACTTGTCTGAGCATGAATTTCGTTCGTAGACCTACGTAAATTTGAAGCATGTGTTTATCACACACTTTGCGACGCATATTTCTAAATGCTTTTCTTTGCTCGACGATGTAAATCGAGAAAAAGAAGATCTACTAGTGTTTACCAACCAGACTCTAGAGTCTGTTATTTAAGTCCCTCACATCCCTCACATTCCATCTTTGCAGCTTTAAAATCTTTGAAAATTAAAAATTCAACACCCAGCAAATGCTCAGGTCTAGATGTAAATCTAAATAGATCCATCTATGTGTTTTAAAAAGTGTTGTCCCAGAAATCGTGACCCTGCGCCTTTTTTTTTTTTTTTTGTCTTATTCTTCAGTTAATTTTTTTTTTCTTTCGGATCCAACAAATAAAGAACTAAAGTGAAAACAACAGTTTAACTCATTCCTTCCGATACCGTAAGGAAACTATAGAATTATCGATACGGTTTATGAAATAAGAAATTATTACAACTGTCCTATTTTCTCACATTGGCTTGGTGTTTGACACAGTATTGCTACTGTAGACAGCTGTAGAGAGACTGGCTTTGTTCGAGCACTTAATCTCCTAGTCTTCATAATTTGTAAACGCCTCGTTATGTTGAAAGATCAGCTTTTAAATCGGAGAGATTTTGGTTAAACATGTTTTTATCTCATGGATATAAAATCATTACATTCGAAATGTGCGAGGTGTAAAGATTCTTTTTAATATGTTAAAATAGCATTAAAGAACAAAATAATATTTACCAACATTGTTTTTTTTAATTTTGTTTTGTGCTTTTTTTAGGCCAATGATCATTTTCTATTCTCAATCAAATGCCTGCCACATGTACTACAACCTTCTGCCAGTAACGTGTGATATGCTGTTAACACAAATAACTAGCGATTTTTAATATGTAATTAATACTTTTATTTCTATAAGCTTAAGTAAGTAAGTTTATGTCAATAATTAAGCAACCGATGAATTTATGTTTGCAGTTAGAATATGCGCGTTACAGACTATATATGAAATTTTTCATGTCAACTATTAATATATGTATATATATTTATATATATTTGATTGTTATTCTAGCATTTTGTGACAGTGTTCGACACACATATATATATATATATATATATATATATATATATATATAAGTATATATTTATGTATATATTTATGTATGTATTACATACAAATTAAAGGCATAATCAACACGTGACTTGTTGAAAAGTTAATTTCTTGCCCGTTCGGTCCTTGTTTTACATGAAGACTTAACACTGTCTTGTTTGACCGTACGGTCCTTTTTTTACATGAAGATTTAAGACTTGCTTGACCGTACGGGCCTTTTTTTACATGAAGATTTAAGACTTGTTTGACCGTACGGTCTTTGTTTTACATGAAGATTTAAGACTTGTTTGACCGTACTGTCAATACGATCCTTGTTTTACATGAAAATAAATCAGGCTTGATCGACCGCGCGGTCCTTTTTTACATGAAGAGTTTAAGATTGTTTGACCGTACAGTTCTTGGGTACATGAAAATAGTTAAGGCTTATTTGACAGTACCGTCCTCGTTTACATTAATACTTTAGTCTTGGTTAACAGTACGGTCCTTGTGTACATGAAAATAGTTAAGGCTTATTAGACCGTGCGGTCCTCGTTAATATTAATATTAACATGTCAGACTAGTCTTGTTCGGCCGTGTGGTCCCCGTTAATATTAACATGTCAGACTAGTCTTGTTCGGCCGTGTGGTCCCCGTTAATATTAACATGTCAGACTAGTCTTGTTCGGCCGTGTGGTCCCCGTTAATATTAACATGTCAGACTAGTCTTGTTCGGCCGTGTGGTCCCCGTTAATATTAACATGTCAGACTAGTCTTGTTCGGCCGTGTGGTCCCCGTTAATATTAACATGTCAGACTAGTCTTGTTCGGCCGTGCGGCTCCTCGTTTACAACACTTTGAAAATCATTCTGATCCCATCCACCCCGACGAAGTGGTTCGGGTACCTGGTCCATTCGACCCTCTGGATGCGGCCCTGCCTCTCCAGAACATCGAAGAGGGGCACCAGCCTGTTCCTGTACTCTGGCACGCTGTGGAG
>JAWDGP010000454.1:12500-25000 GCA_033675545.1 Elysia crispata
AAAACATAAGCCAAAATAACACGACGAAAATGAAAAAAAAAGTTCTTGGGTATTTTTTAATACGTTTGCATTAAAATTTTTTAAAAGGAAACTTACTAAATAAAATCATAATTATGAAAACAAGCAAATTAATAAAAAAAAATTTGAAAAAAAAAAAAAAGAAAGAAAGAAGCAAAAAGAGGGCATTCCCAGTGGCTCCACTTGGGGCCATTGAGTGCGCTAAGCGCGTACAGCAAGCAGTCCCAAACTGCCACGGGTAAACGAGTAGGACTAGCCTGACGGGCTGAAGATATCGTTGTGGGCAGTAAAGGGTTAGGGGAATCTGCGTTCTCCATCCCCTCGCCAATGTCCCGTGCCCAGGTTTCATCATCATCAAAACCTTTCTTTCCTCCGAGAACATAGGTCGCCAACATACGCTCTCCATTGCCCTCTGACCTGAGCAGTCTTCTCTATTTGTCCCCAAGAACATCCAGTACGTCCTACATCCTCCTGCAGATCCCTCCTCCACGTGGTCCGAAGCCCTTCTCTTTTCCTTTTGCCTTCCGGGTTCCATTTCAGCGCATGCCTTGGGATACTTGGTTGGGGCTTTCTCAGTGTATGCCCGCCCGATCCATCTGCTTATCTTTTACAAGACAGAAATAAGAATATTTTGGGCAAATTCATAAAAATCACAATCTATTTATTGGTCTTGTAAAACGCTCGTTACTATGAAAGTACAACATAAATGGACAGCTATTATCATTCTCCTAAGACACGATATTTTCTTTGTATGTACAAAAGTTTATAAAGAACATCAAGAAAAATCTATAAATAGCTCTTTTCTCGCATAGATTTTTGTTGTTGTTTTTTTCTGTTAAACTGAAGTCCGTGGAGAAATTAATTCAAATTGTTTTATTATATATTACATATTTTTTTAAAACTCCCCACACTTTCGGAGCTAAAAGTTTTTCAAGAGAACCAACAGATTTTTAGTATAATATTGTGAGTTAAAAGTTTTGGATGTTCTCCCTTTAACAAAATGTTTTTTTTTTTTCAAATAAAATAAAGCATCGATTAAAATATCATAGCCTGAGTAGATCGAAAAACTGAATAATCGAATTTCTATTAATATTTTCGTTATGCTTGACATTTACATGCTAAACAATTGGCCTTGAGATCGGAAAGGTTTTTTATGATCGATTTATAAAAGACAAACACAATGTAAAATAATTTAGTAGTTTAGAAATTCAAACATCCTTATATTTGGTAAATCAATTTCTTTTTTTTTACTTTACTCTTTGAGTAGTTGAATTTGTAAGTAATAACCACGCAAGAGGCAGCCAAGTTCAGACGAAAAGGTAAACAAACACCAAGGCGTGTTGACAAGCTGAACAAACTCACTCCTAGATATAAAGCACAGCTATTTCAAGTCACTCAGTTATGGCACAGAGTTACACGCCTTAAAACCAATACAAACATAGAACCGCCGTTTTAACTGATTTTTCTAAAAAAAATTGAAAGATTCATGCCGCTATGTATCATGACAGAGAATAGGCTTTTATTAATTTAATACTGGGCAAGAAGTGCAGTTTATTGAAAAAATTTCACGGGTTTTGGCCTTTTAAAACAGAATTGACGAACAAAATTGTGAGAATATGCGTCTCAAGTAAACCGCATGAAGAAAGTGTGTCACTGTTTACTTATATGGATCAGGAGAGATTGAACTTTGCCTGGCAAGGCAACTTCGCCAGGAACTGGCCCCAAGCCCTAACGGTGTTAAGACCCGTAAAACGGTCAAGGTCCACATGCTATGACGGCCCGCGCCTGTCGTCATTTATGCTTTGGGTCTGATGTGGCTCCTCCCATAAAACACCGGGATGCACACTTGTGTGCATAACTTTGGTGCTTGGATGCTGGCAGGGAAGTTTTGTCGTGGGTCGTGTGAGAAGCACAATCTGCTCAGAGGTACCGGCGACTTGGGTACTTCGTCGA
This sequence comes from Elysia crispata, assembly GCA_033675545.1. Taxonomy (NCBI): domain Eukaryota; kingdom Metazoa; phylum Mollusca; class Gastropoda; family Plakobranchidae; genus Elysia; species Elysia crispata. The sequence continues at coordinate 14,472 of JAWDGP010000454.1, forward strand.
TGTGGTGTCGGTGGGCCGGCTATCCTGAGAGTGTCTATATGGCGGAGGTTCAGAGCTGAAACCCTTCACCCCCTGCAATCTTATGACATATCTCCCCTTATAGGGAGTTGAGTATTTTCCTTTATAGGGAGATGTTTGTTTTTTTAATTCCTTACAAAGGGGAGTTATCCTTTTTATTCCCTTTGAAAGGGGCATTATTCTTAAAATACATGCAAAACCTTCCTTTTTATTTATTATCTTTCATGAGAGAGGCAATTCACATAATTTTCTATTCCTCTATCAACACTCTGTCTACTTGTGATTAGCACGCCATATCTACTGATCGTTACTAAACTCGTGACAGTTGCCGCTCCGATGAAACTGGAAGTCTTTGTAGGCGCTAGGCGCTACGGATTTGTAAGTACTCATTTTTTTTTTAAGTCAAGGCTCATACAGTTTCCATCCTAAATTTATAATTCTGTTCTCAACTAGCTTCATGGTTTAAATCGAATTGAATGGGTTTTAATTTGGCGAATATTAAGCGAAACCGAGAGAAATTGTAAAATCGATCGAACATCAAGCCATATACAAAGTAGCTTAAAATGAGAGAGAAAAAGTGAAAGAGGGAGTGGGAGAGGAAGACCGGAAATAGAAGAAAAAAACTGTCTGTGTAATTTCTCTGTCACAGATTCCTCTGCTGGCTGTGTGTCTATGTAACTTGGCTATCCTTTAGATTCCTGAACTGGCTCTGTGCCTATTTAACTTCCCTGTCAGATTCCTTTCCTGTATGTTTGTCAGCTTGCTCTCGGTTTCATTTCTTAACTCAATTCGTTAGTGCGTGACCCTTCTAGTAACCACACTGACCAGCTTTTACTATTGATGCGCTTTCCTCAGCTTCTCAAGCATGCCTCTTCCTTTTGGTTCTTCTCCACCTGATCTGGTTTGTCTCAATAAAGGAAGGGGTGAATATCAAACTACAGGACTGGGATACCTTGAAAGATTTTAAATAGAAATTATACAATCTTAAAAAGAAAAAAAAAGAAACAAAGTATCACTTTTTCGGGCAATAAGTATGGGGACAAGTAGTAAAATTCCCTTTTCGTTCTTTTCAGAATCGGCCTTGGCGTCTGGCGGCATTGCCGCTGGGAGTAGCAGCGTCAAACATCCTTCGGCAAACTTGTCGCGCGGTCGCCACGCGTACAGGACGCCGCTCACCTCTCCCTCACACCAGAGAGGACACATCTATCCTCCCTGCTCACACTCCGGTGCGTGCGGCGTGCACTGACCGCCCCCTCGCGCTCCCCAGTGTGGGCTGAGGATGTGACAGCCTGCTCACCCGTACAGTATTTGTTGCCGAGACGGCGAGGGAGCGGGGCTGTATGGTTTGGCGTTTCTAAACTGCAACTAGATCTAGATGTAGATGATATATATACATTTAAACTTAGATCGATGAGACAACCGATACATGCTAGTAACTCCACTGATTGGTCTGGTGTAGCAATTCGCAGTTGTTACACATTGATACAGAATTAGAGGTTTGTGTACTAGCCTGAATTCGTCGTTGAGCGATCCATTTCTCTATTAGCTTACCGTATGGTGTTTTTGAGCTTGTGCATTCCATGAGGTGTGGTTTTCTGTTAATATCTGACCTGGATGTTCGCCGTTTTTTTCCCCCAATAATGCTGGAATGTGAAGCATGTTATAACTGATCGTAAGAGATAGTGTTTACAAACTGTGGTGTAAGTTTGGAAGTTATTTCATAAAAAAAAGCACAGTAAGCGTTTTATAAGATGAAATAATGATATTGAAAAAATGTTTATTAGCCTCATTGGCCCCATTTATGAAATTCTGTCAAGGTTTGCGGAATTGTCAATAAAATGCTCGACGTGTGGACTGAAGTGGACTATTTATTGCTCGTGTGTTTGCACTAAGTTACCTTTTAGCTTAAAAAGGTCAAAAGATTTACCGTCTCGCGTGTTCTACAAAAAAGTACCACTTAAACGTGACGAATTGTCTGTAATTGTCACACCCACTACTAAACTTTCCTTGCAAAGTGCAAACCAGCTGAAGTGAGTAAAATATTCTATGAAAGCCTTGTTTATTCCATTGATAGGCCGACTCTGTGAAAGTAATTTCCATAATTGTATGCGGATGGTAGCGTTTCATTTTGCCTTATGTAAGTGTTGAAAAAAGGCCAAATTATTCAAGTGTGGTGAGTAAGAGTGAGCCACAATCTGTTGCAGTCACGGTGATGCTACAGCTACTCTTAATGCAACTCAGAGAGACGGGAAGCTGTTTCACTAGCGTAGCATTGTACCACCTGGGGTTTAACTAGGCGTTAGTGTTACTTTACGGTATGTGTGACCCGTAAATAGCTATTGCTTTGTGATTATAGTCTAAAATACTCAAACAAGATTATTATATTATATCACACTTTGATTCTCATCTCGGCACGGACATCTGCTACTATTAACACCAAGACTATTACTACTACTACTACTACTACTACTACTACTACTACTACTACTACTACTACAACTACTACAACAACTACTACTACTACTACTACTACTAGTACTACTACTATTACTACTACTACTACTACTACTACTACTACTACTACTACTACTACTACTACTACTACTACTACTACTTCTGTTACTACTACTTCTACTACTACCACTACTACTACTTCTACTACTAGTACTTACACTACTACTACTACTACTACTACTACTACTACTACTACTACTACTACTACTACTACTACTACTACTACTACTACTACTACTACTACTACTACTACTACTACTACTGCTACTACTACTACTACTACTACTACTACTACTACTACTACTACTACTACTACTACTACTACTACTACTACTACTACTAGTATAAAACTACTACTACATCTAATACTACTACTACTACTACTACTACTACTACTACTACTACTACTACTACTACTACTACTACTACTACTACTATTACTACTTCTATTTCTACAGTCATGTGATGCTAATTCGGATACTGCTGCAGCTTTTGTTACCATTTTTTATTCATAGATTTTTTAGTCACAGAACAAAGAGATAGATTGAGAGAGAGAGAGAGAGAGAGAGAGAGAGAGTGTGTGTGTCAGGAGGGAAATGATGAGAGAGAGAGAGAGAGAGAGAGAGAGAGTGTGTGTGTGTCAGGAGGGAAATGATGAGAGAGAGAGAGAGAGAAAAGACATGGCGCAGATAGCGAGAAGAGATAGATAGATAGAGAGAGAAAATCCTTTACCAGCGCTCTACTCTTACCTATCGGTTGGAGAAAGAAGAGAACCATAAAATATCGATGTATTTTGTTTGCTTTACACCTTTAAGGCTGGTGTCTGTGTCCTTGGCCGAACGGCATCGCAAATAATTTTCTCGTAAACTGAGTGATTATACGATAATTATTTCGGTGGCTTCGAGTATAGAAAGCCTGGTTTTGGAAAGTGTGTGTGTGTGTGTGGGGGGGTAGTTGTGTTGTTTTTTTTTCCTTTATAAACTGGAAATGTGTTTATGTGTGTGTGTGTGTATGGTGTAAGTTAATTCTTTAATGTTAGGATAATAGATGACACAACTTTTTAAAGCATCTCTCAAATAAAAAAAAAAAAAAGAAAAAGAAAAAATGCTTTCTGGTCAGTAGAAGAAACTCAGGAGGCATCCGACCGGGACAAAAAAAAACAACAATAACAACAAGACCATCACAATGACTTCTTCGTATTGTATATCTATATGGTTTTTGTTTTGTTTTTTTTTCAGGAGAGTTCCTATTTTTGTACTGAGCGAAGTTCTTTGAATTTCTGGTCTTTTCCTAATCTCAGGGAGACACAATATTGTTTAATTAAATGGTTGCTACTTCGTACTGTTACGAAGCACTCTTTATAAGGTCTCGTTCTCTCTCTCTCTCTCTCTCTCTCTCTCTCTCTCTCTCTCTCTCTCTCTCTCTCTCTCTCTCTCTCTCTCTCTCTCTTATCTATCTATCTATCTATCTATCTATCTATCTATCTATCTATCTACCTGCTTCACTCTACCTGTTTTATTTTCCCCTTAGTCTCATTCTGTTGTATTTAATTGTGCCACTCTTTGTCTCTGTTTTTTCATCTATCTATCTATCTATCTATCTATCTATCTATCTATCTATCTATCTATCTATCTATCTATCTATCTATCTATCTATCTATCTATCTATCTATCTATCTATCTATCTATCTATCTGTCTTTCTGTCTGTCTGTCTGTCTGACTGTTTGACTATCTATCTATCTGTATATCTTTTCATCTATCGATCTATTTGTTGCTATCTGACTATCTATCTATTTATGGATGCACTTGGATTACCCCAAGTAAGCGCTGGCAACTCACAGTATAAAACGAACAACACTTAAGATATCGGTAGATCTACGTTTACATCCACAGTAACTGGCACCTAAATCCCAAATCCTGAAGGACAGACATAATTATTAAGGAAACTGAAAAACTAGCTGACGTGAAATTAAATGCCGCGTAATATGACATTTAGCTTAATAACTTCAGCTAATTACGTTGTTTTTTTCTCTTCCTAGTCTATAAAATCCATCTAAGTTTAGACCACAAGCCAATTTCGCAAAGCAGTCTGGACTGTTAAGATTTTTATTTGTGAATTTCGTTTGTTTCTTTCTTTTTCTTTTCAGTATCTTCATTCTGGCGCCCTATTTACACAATAATACTAGAAAACAGCTAATGCTGCACTATACAGATCTATTTATTGATTCTTCTAGACGTCAATTACAGGGCTAACAACTCCAGCAACGAGTGGCAAAGGGTGACCTCCCTTACATGGATTCGGGTTGTTTGGAACAACATAATAATTAGCGTGTTTTTAAGAATCTATTATTAAATAAGGATTCTACAAAATTAGCTTAAATAATATCGTCATTTGAAGTGAATTATTCTGTAGTTCAATATTTGTTTAACGACCCCTACGTCTTGGACAGTTATTTTTTGTGGAATGGGCGCGAGAAAAAAAAAATATGAATGGATATCAATTTTTTTTTCTTAAAATCGTCATGTAGAATTGGTAATGTTGTGAGGAAAAAAAAAATAACGAAATGCTATTGCGAAATGGGTGTATAATTCTGATTCGATTTAGTTATTTCCTGTCTTTTTTTTATCTCTCTCTTTTTATTTCTCGCTCTCCTCTCTCTCTCTCTCTCTCTCTCTCTCTCTCTCTCTCTCTCTCTGTGTCTCTCTCTTATCTCTCCATCCTTCTCTCTCACTTTCGTTTCGAGTCCTCGCTCCTCCTGTTGTTGAACATCTTAACCATCATTCGAACTTCACCCCACATGTGTGTTAGGTCGTGCATAGTCGTGAAATATTCATTGTACTACACTGACTATCAAGATTAGACCATAATTAACTTCCAATTATACCTAATCATGGGGGTAGCGAGGCCTGGTTTGTGACGCTTTCATTAGAATGATTGGTCACCAGTGGCTGCTGTTTGCCTGCCAATCTGGGGACGGCAGCTGTTGCTGACTGCTGACTACTGACTGCTGACTGCTATGCTGACTGTTTACTGTTTACTGCTTTCTGTGTACTGAGCACTGCAGGAAAAAAAAATAGTGTTAGTCTCCGTGATCTTTTGCTTTTTCTCTTGCTCACTTTCTACCTTTTTTGATTTTCTATTTTCTCTCTCCTTCTTTCTCCCTCCCTCCACCCCTCCCTCTCTCTCTCTCTCTCTCTCTCTCTCTCTCTCTCTCTCTCTCTCTCTCTCTCTCTCTCTCTCTCTCTCTTTCTTTCAAAAATCAATTTTCTCAGCTATCTTTAACTCTGTGTCTTAATTTATGTATCTTCATCTTTGTATGTCGCTGTCTTCTTATCTGTCTGTCTGTCTGTCTGTCTGTCTCTGTCTGTCTCTCTCTCTCTTTGTCACTTGCTCTCTCTCTCTCTCTCTCTCTCTCTCTCTCTCTCTCTCTCTCTCTCTCTCTCTCTCTCTCTCTCTCTCTCTCTCTCTCTCTCTCTCTCTCTCTCTCTCTCTCTTTGTCACTTTCTCTCTCTCTCTCTCTCTCTCTCTCTCTCTCTCTCTCTCTCTCTCTCTCTCTCTCTCTCTCTCTCTCTCTCTCTCTCTCTCTCTCTCTCTCTCTCTCTCTCTCTCTCTCTCTCTTTCAAAAACTAATTTTCTCAGCTATCTTTATCTCTTTGTCTTAATCTATATATTTCCATCTTTCTATGTCGCTGTTTTCTTATCTGTCTGTCTGTCTGTCTGTCTGTCTCTGTCTGTCTGTCTCTGTCTCTGTCTCTCTCTCTCATTTTCAAAAACTAATTTTCTCGGCTATCTCTATCTCTATGTCTTAGTCTATATATTTCCATCTTTCTATGTGCTGTCTTCTTATCTGTCATTCTCTCTCTCTCTCTCTCTCTCTCTCTCTCTCTCTCTCTCTCTCTCTCTCTCTCTCTCTCTCTCTGTGTGCACAGCTACATCAGAAGAATGTGTGTGTGTGTGTGTTTATGTGTATGACCTAAGTAGTGCAATAATTATTTTGACCAACCTTACCTACGTGTGTGTGTCGCTTTGTGTGTATTGACCAACTTCTGTTGAGCTGAGAAACTTAAATAAATTTGCTTCCATTTTGTTTTCAGACACCTTCCCATATTCAGTCTTATCAAAGTAGGTTCTCCTTTATCAACCCTAACCAGACACGATATTTTATGTCAAAAACTTAAAAATCTAAATGCTGTAAGGGATTTTATGGCAATAACTTAGTAAGATAGTAACATATACACCGTTACTTGGCAAGGAAAACAAAAGATCTTAGTAAAACATAAACGTTGTACTTCATGTTAATCAAATCATAGCCCATTAACGAGGATTCTTAAAATACATACAGGCCAAGTTACGGCAGTGAACAAACTTTTGCATGTTTGAGTTATACTGATCTATTTCTTTTAAGTTTTGGGCATAGTTGGGACAAAATTGTGCTCAGAACGCACTTAAAATTCACTCTACAGGCCGACACAGCAAAAATATCTAACTGTCCTATCTCTTCTTAGTAGTTAAATGGTATAGCTCACTCTTACACTTACTACAAAAGTTTGTTTAGTTATGTGACTTGGCCTACATGTATTTTAGGAAGCCGCGCCCAGTACTAATGTAAATGCTCGTCCACAAGGTAAACAATCCTCAAAGTAACTGGGTACAAAAGTTCGATTCTTTCAAAAACAGAGAATTGTTTAGAATATGGTTTGACCCAATAATTTCCAGGAAGTACACTGATATCTACCGCAAGTGGTGGCTTCAAGGTGAAGGTCGTACTTCAAAATCTTCCCCCATCGATAACACACAATTATTGGAAATTTACATGAGATTTAAGTAATTTATTGTAATAGTTTTCCCCTTCATCTTGCAAAATAATTGGATTAGCATTTTTTTTTCAAAGTTTTTATTGAATATTTGTCCTTATAATTACATCCCATTCGTTGTTTTTTTTTTGTTTTTGTTTTTTGTTCTTTGTTGTTTTTTTTTTTGAGGGGGAAAGGGGGGGGGGGAACTTTGAACAAGAATGAGGCAATCAATTGAAAGATACGTCTGGCTTTTTTTTTCTTTCAGCGAAAGGTCATGGATACAAAAAGAGCTAGACAGTTAAGTAAATCTCAGCATATTACATTTCCTCTAACAGTAAATTTACTCCCGTAAACTTTGAATTAGAGGGAAAAAACCTCACTCAGCATTGGATTTTTAGGAAAATCTTTATATATTTCCCCACCCCCCTAGCCCGAGATCACCTCAATTACAACGTATTTTTATTCCATCCCTTCTGAAGATTGGCTGCATACGAAATCGGCTCGGCTGTGAAAAATCAATGCGCCGCAAACAGCGCTCTGTCAAGATCTCTCCTGATTTTCTATCGGCAGGAAAGGCAGTACACGCTTTAGATCTAGATTAAATGGCAGTAACAAACAAAAAAAAATACCGTAGCCTAATACCAGTTTTCAAAGCAATAAATAATATATATATAAAAATCTAAACGCTGTATATATCTAGATGAAAAGCAGTAACCAAAAATTCCCAAATACTAAATCTAGTTTCCAAGCAATAAAGAATGTATTTCAGCTTTCGCGAAAATCTAGTTCTCTTGCCAAAATCAGTTAAAATTCCAAAGGTAAGTAAGTGAAATATGGAAGCTTTTTAAATTGTCTCAATGAAAAATTGTCTGGTTCAGATAGATTTTAAACGATTTTCTTTTTACTTTAAATGTATCCGATCATGACTATTGCTTTTTTTTTGTATCTTTTCTAGTTGCTTCTCTTCTTTTTAATTGTTGTGTATGTGTGTGTGTGTGTGGGGGGGGGTTGTAACACATTGAAAGAATACTCGATCTTTTTTTCTTTGGCAGCCGAAAGAGGACGATCAAAAACAAAAAAAAAGCAGCAGTAGCATTCTTTATTCACTATAATGTGGTCTTACATCTCTGTCTCTTTCTCTCTCTCTCTCTCCCTCTCTCTCTGTCTTTCTCTCTCTCTCTCTCTCTCTCTCTCTCTCTGTCTTCCTGTATCTCTATCTCTGTCTATCTGTCTCTCTCTCTCTCTTCTCTCTCTCTCTCTCTCTCTCTCTCTCTCTCTCTCTCTCTCTCTCTCTCTCTTTCTCCCTCTCTCTCTCTCTATTTATCTATCCATCTAACTGTCTCGCTTAACCTATCTCTTTCTCTGTGTGATTGCGCAAAATAGAGAGTCCAAAGAATACTTCAAATATTTAACGTAAAAAGCGCCTTTTGTATTTCTATCTTCATATTGACCCTGTTTTTTTTTTTTTTTTCTGAAACAGGCAAAATCGAGCTTTTTTGAAAAAAATTAATGGTGTTGAAATAAAATTCTAATATGAACTAATGTTACCAGAACAGGAACAAAATTATTAAAATAATTTTTTTTCTATTATTATCAAGTGTTTTTTTTTAAATACAATTACAAAGAAATGTCTTGAATATATTTGATATTCATGTTGTTATAATTTTATGACGTGTACTCTGCGTCACTCTGTGTGTTTGGATCACAGGTGGTGTTTCACCAGAGAGAGAGACATTAGGAATAATCCGACTTTATCAGAATTATGACAAAATGACACATGCACTGCATATTTAGTAGCTTCAAATCTAAAGAATCCCAAATCTGTTCTCTTCCTACTACCCGGATTCGTTTCAGAAAGTGGATTTTTTTCGCAGTATACTTTATTTTTTGTATATAATTATAAGCACAGAATTTTTTTTTATTCTCTTTGGATTTCATTTCTGAAGCAAGCTTTAGAAGGATGCAGACTCTAAAGAATATCGTTAATTTAACAATGGCAGCTGACTATTTCCTTGTGGAACAATGCTGAGTCATTTCGTGTCAACTTCATTCTCCACGGATTAACATCGTAACGGTTACAACTTGGGCTCTAGCCGCACATCATCCACCACAACATGGGAGCCGTGGAGATGCTGATGTTGTGGTTCTTCATCCTCATTACACTGTGTCTTCAAGGTAAGGACAAGTTGGCTCATGCGATTTCGCATAATTGAGTTTAGTTTTGGTCACTTCGATGTTTCTGTGATGAGTTTTGTCTCTACGATGTTTCTGCGATGAGTTTTGTCAGTTCGATGTTTCTGCGATGAGTTTTGTCACTTCGATGTTTCTGTGATATGTTTTGTCATTTCGATGTTTCTGTGATGTGTTTTGTCATTTCGATGTTTCTGTGATGAGTTTTGTCTCATCGATGTTTCTGTGATGTGTTTTGTCATTTCGATGTTTCTGTGATGAGTTTTGTCTCATCGATGTTTCTGTGATGAGTTTTGTCTCATCGGTGTATATAATTATGATAAGTTTTGTCTTTCCGATGTTTCTGTGATGAGTTTTGTCTCATCGATGTATATATGATAAGTTTTGTCTTTTCGATGTTTCTGTGATGAGTTTTGTCTCATCGATGTATATATTATGAGTTTTGTCTCATCGATGTATATCTCTTCGATGTATATGTTATGAGTTTTCTCTCATCAATGTATCAGTTTGTGTCGGCAACGTATCTGTGATGTTTTGTCTCATCATTAAATTACCTTGGATGAATTTCCTTGGCAATGTATTTGGTATGACTTTTATCTCATCCATGTATCCGCCATGAGTTTTGTCTCAGCGCTGTATCTGTGATGAGTTTTGTACCATCAATCTATCTTGATGACTGTTGTTACATTACTGATCTTGATGATCTTTGCCCCATCAATTGCCTGTGATTAAGTTTTGTCGCATCAATATACCTCTGGTGTGCCTTGCGGCATCAAACGTCATTGTATCGTTAAATTCTATTCCTTTTTACGATAAGAACTTTTTCGAGGCAAAAATCTCTAACCTCGAAATTTTTAACAAAGAATTGAGCCACAGAAAAAGATGAGAAAGCTGAAGGCAAAGAAAAGAAAAACTGAAGAAGAAGAAGAAAGAGACAGACAGACAAAGAGACAGAGAGGCAGAGAAAGAGAGAGACAGAGAGAGTGTGTGTGTGAGAGAGAGAGAGAGAG
>JAWDGP010000454.1:30000-117500 GCA_033675545.1 Elysia crispata
GAGTGAAAAAGTCAGACAGACATACAGACAGACAGACAGACGCAAAGAGTGGTGGGGAGGGACGGTGGAGTAAAATTACTCTAATATTATGAACAAAAACCGGAACATAATACACATAATTATACAAGTTATGAAAGAACAAAGGCAGAGAAATAAATATACCCAGACGCACAGACACAGGCAGACAGACATGCACTACTTCCGACCATCTGGCATGAAGTAATCAGGTTAATTCAGATATATCAAAAAAGATAATAATTTTTTAATAAATATGCAAAAATAGGTGTGATGGGGAGGGACATGAGGTCTCGAATCTTTTATGATGCAAGGTCGAATCCAAAACTTCCATCTGCACGGGCTATCGAACGGATCTCTAGAGGATCCAAATAACTGACGAGTTGAAATCTTTGGAGAGAGTCTGAGTTGTCCGAAAAAAAAAAAACCGTTTTCGAAGATTTTGACAAGAAAGTAGTGCAAAAGACAAAAAGATTAGATAATAGGCTGAATAATATCATGAAGAAAGGTGCAGCTAAGCAAAAGACAGTTTGTATTTCCCTTATGATACTCTAAGAAAGCCGTAAGGATGGAGACAGAGAGAGAGATAGACAGACATATGCAAAGAGTGGTTTGGGGGGGAGGGGAGTGAAATTAGTCCTATGTACGAGTATACGTATACAAGTTGTGAGTTCAAGTTGCGGACTGTTTTATAAATATATATATATATTACAAAGCCTTAAGGGGTGTTCAACGGCTTAGAACTATCTTTTGTTTTGAATTTCACCATTTACGGTGTATCTTGTATGACGTTTCAGTAGGTGTACCGGTAAACAAACAAACAAACAAAGAAAAAAACTTTTGATACTAAAATTGTTCTTTTATTTTTTTCCTATTCGTTTTTACTCTTCACTGCTATGCATTTATTTCGCTCCTAGCTTTTTAATTATTTTTTTTTTCACAAATACAGTAAAAATGTCTCGATAGTTTATATTATTGTGTTAAGAAAACTACATTAGAATAAAAAAAAATCTCTGTTGCCTTCTATTGAGATACTTCGTAAGAGACTTTCTCTAACAATGGAAGAGCTCTATGTCTCTCAATCGAGACTTTCTTTCATATACAGGTTAAGTCACCGAAGTGAACAAATTTTTACAGTAAGTGTAAGAGTTCGCTATATCATTTAACTACCGTATTTGCCAGAGTTAGGACAATAGATATTTTGGTTGTGGTGGCTTATAGACTGAATTATAAGTGCGTTCTAAGTACAATTCTGTCCTAACTATGCGCAAAAGTTAACAGAAAAAGATCATTGCAACTCAAACATGAAAAAGTTTGTTCACTTCGGTGACTTGGTCTGTATAGTATTAGGAAGCCTCGCTCTCAACACGTCTTAGGAAAATCTTGAACTTTACTACTCAGCTGTCTGGTCAGGCTTGCTTTAAGACAGATCGTTCATGCCCAGGTCTGATGTTGAGCATGTTGTCCAGGTCTATCGATTGAGCTCACACGGTTTCTCGGTGTCGACCCAGTTTCTCAGCGGCCACGTCTGGCTCCGCACTCCAGGAAGATCCAGGACGTTCTAACAGCGGCTAGATCTAGGCCTGCTTGGCTGGCGCCACTGGGGTCTGTTGTAAGGAAGTTCAGAGAATGAGATTTTAAAACATTTTCATGAATGTCGAGAGCTCACTTTGATGCTCTCCGTATTTTTGTAGGGGTGTGCGAGGTAATTTTCTTGCAAGTGGAAGGGAATTTAAAAAAAATAAAAGGAAAAATACGGGGTGAAGTAGATTTTGTAAGGTATGTGCTATGAGTCGAACATGCGCTGATATACTGATACATAGCTCGACTTTGAAATACATAATGCACATTGCATTAAACTAAGTTTATGATTTGAAATAACCTAGTTCCGAACACCTCATCTATTATTTTCATTCCCTATGATGATTCAGCATGTACGACTGACGTTGACATGTTTTAAGTGCAGCCCTTTTAAATCGAAGTGTTAGGGAACAGTTAAATTACGTCGACGTTTAAGATATTCTAATTAAATGGAGTTTTCGTTTTAAATTACTTGAGTTTTAAATTAGGTTTGAGATATCAGTGAAATGGACTTAGGAGAGTTTGGTTTATTAGGTTTGAAAAGTCTACCATACTATATGTTTATGTATCATGAAATATATAACAATATATAAATAGATTATATATATATATATATATATATATATATATAACACTGCCGTCTTGATGATGAATATATAGAATGAATGTGTGAAGGGGTGCATACTTGAGCCTACTTCAAGCTCCATTGGCCGGTTGTCTGATAATTTCCCTTGAAGCAAGGAAAAAAAAAAGGATAAGATAATTATATTTCGAGCAGCCTCATTGTAAAGCGATCAGGTTCATCTTCTGATACAATTTATAAAATATGCGGCAAATTGGCGTGGAGAAAAAAATAAAAAAGCATGGTTAAATGTGTACTTTGATCTTGGTGGAAAAATTGGTCTTGTAATGAAGAAAGACAGAGAGAGAGAGAGAGAGAGAGAGAGAGAGAGAGAGAGAGAGAGAGAGAGAGAGAGAGAGAGAGAGAGAGACAGACAGACAGACAGACAGACAGACAGAGACAGAGGCAGAGACACAGAGAGACAGAGACAGAGACAGAGAGACAGAGAGACACAGACAGACAGACCGACAGACAGAAAGGCAGACACAGAGACAGAGAGAGAGACAGAGACAGAGAGAGAGAGAGAGAGAGAGAGAGAGACAGACAGACAGACAGACAGACAGGCAGACAGAGAGACAGAGACAGAGACAGAGACAGAGACACAGAGAGAGAGAGAGTGAGAAGGAGAGGCAGGCAGACAGACAGTCAGAAACAGAGAGATGGAGTGACAGAAAAAGACATGCTTACATACATAATACATACAACATACATACCTATACTTTATACAAGCATAGAGACAGACAAGGAGAGAGAGAGAGAGAGAGAGAGAGAGAGAGAGAGAGAGAGAGAGAGAGAGACAGACAGACAGACAGACAGACAGACAGACAGACAGACAGACAGTGAGGAAAGAAAGCGATAAAGATAGACAGACTAACAGACACAAAGACAGAGAAGAGAAAAAAAAACCCACGATTTCACCAAAATACGGCTGCTTTGCTTTTACAACAAACTCACTCATTCTAGTTAAGTTATGCAAGCCCCTTTCCCTTTCCCCTAGGCCACCTCTGTAGTAGCGGTGATCAATTATGAGAACCAACAGTCCCCACAGCTACTACTCCCGACCTCTCGTACGTGAATGATTCAGGGAGGTACAAATACCTTTGTATCTCGGAACACAATTATCGGACAAACCCGCTACTGCTCAATTTCATCCTCCGACTCAAGAGATTTTCTTTTATTCTAGTCTATTAGCCAGGAGGTTAAAGATCACCCTGTATGTAACTCAAAGGTTGTCCAACTGGACGTAGGGAAGTTATGTTTTATGATGAGTTTTCCACGCAATAGCAAAGATTTAAAATTAGTAGGTCTAGATTGTTTACGTCGTCTAAAATCTATCATGAAAGTTTGATGGGGGAAGTATATATTTTATTGTAAGACTTGATTCCCCCCCCCCTTTTTTTTTACTCCTTTCCCCACCCAAAATCAGACTTTGAGATTGATATAGCTCACGTGAACATTTATTTAAATTCATATGATCAATAACCATAACGAAAAAATCAGGATCAACAACAAAACAACATGAAAAACAACAATTGCAAAATCACTACCATCACCATCAGTACCTCTACCACCACCACCATCAACAACAACAACAACAAGAGAACAGCAACAGCAGCAAAAACAACATACATAAAAGCAGGACTTTTTTAGACATATAGAACTGATGTTAGAATGAAAAAGAGTTTCTCACAATGTATGTGTGTGTTTGCTTTTTGTTTTGTTCTGTTTTTTCTTTTCTAAATTTCTCTCTTACCTTTCTGGACTCTAAAGGATCGGTGATGCTATAATGTTTTTGTACATTTTCTTCTACTTTCACTATTGTAGTTTTAACAGCATTTTAATACTTAACAGCAGTTGTGTGAATAGGTATTAGGTCTTTGCTGTATTGTTAAGACTTCTAGATGAGATGTATATAATTACAATATTTACATGGAGAATATCCTATATAATTTTGTATATAAATTATGCATATATATGCATTTATGTATGTATGTATGTATGTATGTATGTATGTATGTATGTATGTATGTATGTATGTATGTATGTATGTATGTATGTATGTATGTATGTATGTATGTATGTATGTATGTATGTATGTATGTATGTATGTACGTACGTACGTATGTATGAATGTGTGTGTGTATGTATGTATGTACGAGTATGTATGTATGTATGTATGTATGTATGTATGTATGTATGTATGTATGTATGTGCGTGTGCAGGTTTGGTTTTTTTTTAACCTTAGAGTCTTTATTTTTGATTATTCGTCTATTTGTCTATTTCATCGCTCCTTGTGGAATTTTTATTTCGCAAACAAAAATTTTCCCGATAAATAGCATTAGGCCTACAATGCATCCATTATTTGTTTCTAACCTATAAAACAAACTCAAGATTAATACTCATTCTATTGCCTCCCGCTCCCTGACCCCCCTGACCTCCGTCCTCTCCACCCAGTTGACGGCAGCCGATGCTCCTGGTCTAACGAGGACTGCAGGGAGAACTCCGACTGTTGCAGCAAGTCCTGCCACAAGGCTCACGAGGGCACCAACCCGCGCTGCCGCCACAGTACGCTAGGGGAGCCTTGCGTCTTTGACTACCACTGCCAGGTGAGAGGGGCCCGGGGCTTAGGGCCGGTTAGGATGTGGCAATTTTTGTCCTATGGGATTTGACATAGGGTAAAGTCAGTCAGTGCAGATGGGATTTGACATAGTGTAAGGTCTGTCAGTACAGATGGGATTTGACATAGTGTACAGTCTGTCCGTACAGATGGGATTATACATAGTGTACAGTCTGTCAGTGCAGATGGGATTTGACATAGTATACAGTCTGTCAGTGAGGATGGGATTTGACAAAGTGTACAGTCTGTCAGTGCAGATGCGATTTGACATAATGATCAGTCTGTCAGTGCAGATGGGATTTGACATAGTGTACAGTCTGTCAGTGCAGATGGGATTTGACATAGTGTACAGTCTGTCAGTGAAGATGGGATTTGACACATCCTGTCAGTACAGATGAGATTATACATAGTGTACAGTCTGTCAATGCAGATGACATAGTGTACAGTCTGTCAGTGCAGATGGGGATTTCACATAGTGTAAAGTTCTTCGGTAAAAATGGGATTTGACATAGTGTACAGTCTGTCAGTGCAGATGGGATTTGACACATCCTGTCAGTACAGATGGGATTATACATAGTGTACAGTCTGTCAGTGCAGATGACATAGTGTACAGTCTGTCAGTGCAGATGGGATTTCACATAGTGTAAAGTTCTTCGGTAAAAATGAGATTAGACATAGTGTACGTCAGTGCAGATTGGATTTCACATAGTGTAAAGTTCTTCGGTGAAAATGGGATTTCACATAGTCTAAAGTTCTTCGGTAAAAATGAGATTTGACATAGTGTACAGTCTGTCAGTACAGATGGGATTTGACATAGTGTACAGTCTGTCAGTGCTGATGGGATTTGACATAGTGTACAGTCTGTCAGTGCAGATGGAATTTGACATAGTGTACAGTCTGTCAGTGCAGATGGGATTTGACATAGTGTACAGTCTGTCAGTGCAGATGGGATTTGACATAGTGTACAGTCTGTCAGTGCAGATGGGATTTGACATAGTGTACAGTCTGTCAGTGCAGATGGGATTTGACACATCCTGTCAGTACAGATGGGATTATACATAGTGTACAGTCTGTCAGTACAGAGGACATAGTGTACAGTCTGTCAGTGCAGATGGGATTTCACATAGTGTAAAGTTCTTCGGTAAAAATGGGATTTGACATAGTGTACAGTCTGTCAGTGCTGATGGGATTTGACATAGTGTACAGTCTGTCAGTGCTGATGGGATTTGACATAGTGTACAGTCTGTCAGTGCTGATGGGATTTGACATAGTGTACAGTCTGTCAGTGCTGATGGGATTTGACATAGTGTACAGTCTGTCAGTGCAGATGGAATTTGACATAGTGTACAGTCTGTCAGTGCTGATGGGATTTGACATAGTGTACAGTCTGTCAGTGCTGATGGGATTTGACATAGTGTACAGTCTGTCAGTGCTGATGGGATTTGACATAGTGTACAGTCTGTCAGTGCTGATGGGATTTGACATAGTGAACAGTCTGTCAGTGCTGATGGGATGTGACATAGTGTACAGTCTGTCAGTGCAGATGGCATTTGACATAGTGTACAGTCTGTCAGTGCTGATGGGATTTGACATAGTGTAAAGTCTGTCAGTGCAGATGGGATTTGACACATCCTGTCAGTGCAGATGGGATTTGACATAGTGTACAGTCTGTCAGTGCAGATGGGATTTGACACATCCTGTCAGTGCAGATGGGATTTGACATAGTGCACAGTCTGTCAGTGCAGATGACATAGTGTACAGTCTGTCAGTGCAGATGGTATTTGACATAGTGTACAGTCTGTCAGTGCTGATGGGATTTGACATAGTGTACAGTCTGTCAGTGCTGATGGGATTTGACATAGTGTACTGTCTGTCAGTGCTGATGGGATTTGACATAGTGTACAGTCTGTCAGTGCTGATGGGATTGGACATGGTGAACAGTCTTTCAGTGCAGATGGGATTTGACATAGTGTACAGTCTGTCAGTGCAGATGGGATTTGACACAGTGTAAGGTCTGTCAGTGCAGATGGGATTTGACATAGTGTACAGTCTGTCAGTGCAGATGGGATTTGACATAGTGTAAGGTCTGTAAGTGCAGATGGGATTTGACATAGTGCTCACTCAATTAGCACAATACAAAATGGGATTTGACACATGATACAATCGGTATAAATAAGATTTGTGATTTGTTTACCTTGTAGCTGTAAGACTTTCTGTATTCATCAACTCCTTGTTTCTATTTTATCAAAAGAGATTTTTTACGTGGTATGGAAGCAGTTCCTTATGCACGCATGTGCAATAGGCTCTATCTAACCATTCTTTACCTTGACATATCTCAGGACAGCCTAGAATGCGGCACTTACTACAATTGCTGCTCTCCATACTGGAAGATGTGCATCAAGGACAACGACTGCTGCAACTCCAATCACGTTTGCAGACCAGCCGATGGCTTTGATTACGACAGATGCCTCTGGCCGAGTGCGGCCAACAGACACAGCCCATGGTTATCTCCCCTTCTGCTGCTTTCTCTATTTTTGTCGTCTGCTCTCGCGCAGTGGTACTCGGCGCCATCTTTAACAGACGTTTTTCTTTCTTGTAAGGCTAATATCCTGTTCAGTTTATCCGCTTTGGTCTACGTGGCCGTGTATTGCGTCGGCGGGGATATATCGTATGGCGCTGTCGGTTGACGTCTGCCCTAAAAGGGATACATGACTTTTGTGCTGTTGAAACTGACGTCTCGCGTTCTGTTTCCTGAAAGATGAGTTCATTTTCCATGGGGGGACTGTTCGAACAACTCTTTCTGTTATGCTTCTTTAGAATACATACATATATATATATATATACATTATACAGTCTAAAGGTTGTAACGAGAATATTAAACTTAGTTTTCGTTTCAATAATTTGATAAGAAGATATATGTAATAACAAAAAAGTCTTCATTGGAGTTTTTTTTATTATTATTTATAAGATCAAGACGAGTTTCGAGAAGAAAAGAAAAAAAAAATAAGAAATACTTCTTCACCTTGTAAGCTGTTGAACCAAAATCCATTCCTATAGTTCCGTCAGTTGTAAAGAATTACATGCGTTTTGATTTTGATCTCACTTTACTGAGATAAAAGTTTATAAGGTTTATCTTACACTAAAGAAACTAGTCAGAAATAATGCATTTATCAAGACCATTTTTCCCTCAGAAAAACTAACACTAGTACAGTGCAAAAATACATGTACATCTAAGTACATCAAAATTGCCAACTGCTAGAGGAGTAATCAAGTTAAACACTTTGCTTGTTTTCGTGTGAAGGAGAAAATGAATGATGCAATGTGTGGTGTTTTTTTTTTTTTTTTTATCCTGTAGAGGAAGGAATCAATGTCTCTCGGGAAATCGACTAATTCTGTATTTTCCAAATCTATTTTTAAGATCTTTTTAAACCCATAATAAGCTTGCGATGCCCGCAAAAAGTTCATAATGGTGCGCTGCCTTTCTGGAATTCATAGCTGCGCATTTATTTCAACGTACATGCATTATGATAATGAACTTCAGATCTATTAATAGGTTTGGATTCTACAAAATTAGACAACTACATCACAACATGTGTATTCCTATTGTACATGGAGCTTGACGGAACTCTAGGTCAGCTTTGTCGTAATTTGTATAAATCTATGTAAATACTATAACCAAAGACCAGATTATCTACAAATTATTACCTCACTTCCTCAGATCACTCAGATCCCAAGAGCTCTGTTCGCTCGATTCCTTTCTGAATGTAATACTTTGAGAAATCCACTTTAAGTCAACTGGCTTAAAGGGAATTCTTGCATACTGTGAGAAATTCACTTTAAGTCAACTTACGTAAAGGGAATTCTTGCATACTGTAAAAAATCCACTTTAAGTCAACTTACGTAAAGGGAATTCTTGCATACTGTAAAAAATCCACTTTAAGTCAACTTACGTAAAGGGAATTCTTGCATACTGTAAAAAATCCACTTTAAGTCAACGTACGTAAAGGGAATTCTTGCATACTGTAAAAAATCCACTTTAAGTCAACTCGCTTACGAAGAATTCTTGCATACTGTGAGAAACCCTCTTTAGTGTCAACTCGCTTAAAGGAAATTCTTGCATTTTCTTTTTAAAAATATATTTTATACACTGTAAGCTCTTGTTTAGAATCAACCGGTTATTCTGGACCCGAGGTGCTGACTGTAATTGTTATGATATTGTACTATGTCACAATATTCACAACCTCTTTTGATACGTGTTAATATTGTTATAAAATCTACCAATGTGTATCAGTCATTACATGTAGCTGCTGCTATCACTGTCAGTGTAAGTACAATTACATTTACGTGTAGATAGCTGTTTTATTTCGTGGTGGTCCCACGCATTCTGAATTTTGATTCATCTAGTTGTGCATTGACTTCCTATTGTTTAGTTTTTTTAAAACTGATCGTGATATTTATCTCTGTTGACAGTACATGTATGTAATATAATTTGCTAGGTAATCAACTGTATGTCCTGAACCCAATCCAAATGAGTCACATGTCACTAATGAAATATATCAAGGTGTGGGCGTTAAAAACAATGCGTTGTTCTACTTTTCTAAATATACATGTATGCACAAAAGTATTGACTGTCTTGTGAACGAAGCTTGTGTGAAACCGAAGTTACTGTGTGTAATTTATAAAACATGTAGCGAAAATTCCTCAAGAGCCGGTTTGCGTGCTTGAGCCCGAAATGTGTTTCATGCTCGCACGGGATGTGGATTAAACAAAAAAAAAACAAAAAAAAAAAAAAACCTGAAAGTATTAGGATGTAAACGTTAAGTAAGATATTTTATCCTCATTTCCCGATTTTTTAAAATAGAAAAACAGTGAGGAATTTATTTAAAGTGTTCTTATGCTTTTTTCACCATATTCATTTTAAAAAATTCTACGTTGTGACTCATTGGGACTGTGTAGTAGACATCGGATAGTCTATGTTTGGTTTTTGTACATACTGAAAATACACGTACATGTAGTAAGGAATAATGATTAAAAAACCACAATGCTGTATTTTCTTCACTCACTTCACCTGAACTACCATGACTTTTGTTCCCCTAAATACTGTATCTCACACTCAGATTTCAAATTCATACATAATTTATTAATTATACAACATAGCCCATGTAGACCACAGTGTAACGGCAACATAACATTTTTTTTTGTATTTATTTATTTATCCGCTCTGTTTTACTACTGTTATCTTTAAGTAAAATTCATGTAGCAATTTGATAGCAAGAGGAATGACACTGGAACATCATAGCTTTAGTCATGGATGTCATGTACATATAAAACAACTGGTATAGTTGAATCTTAGACTAGCCTTTATCTTATAGCATGATTTACAAAGGCCATGCCCATTACTTAGTCACGTTATTCTGCTTTTATTACCTTGATGAAATAGAGCAATGATGATTTATACCATCTTTTAGTTTTACTTTACACTGGCGAAATTGTGAACTACAAGAATCTTATTTTAATTCATATTCCCAACAATAAATCTTCAAGTTTCCCACGTTTCAAAATCTGGCGTCAAAGTTACAATGGTGAAGAAATCACAATCATCCATTTTTCATGGAAAAAGCAAAGTTTTTGCAGCTTATATTTATATATATATTATATATATATATATATATATATATATATATATATATATATATATATATATATATATATTATTATTATTATATTCTTTCTAAATGCAGGGCGATTTGAATAACCAGGCTTGAACTTATTAAAGTTTTTAATGTCTTTGTCCTCACAAACATAAAGATAAAATTCTGTCCCCGCAGAGATTGGAAAATCCAAACATCACAATTTGCCACAAAAATTCACCCAAAAATGTGTAGTAAGATTTTTTGTATCTGTAAACCATAATAAAATTTTTGGCAAATTTTGCCAGGTTTTTATTTACCCTTAGTAAAAAGATTAAAGAATTTGAAAGATTTTTTTTTTCGCAAGTGAGTGGCTATCCGTACAGTTATCTAAAATTTTACACAAAAACTGATTGCATTGCAGTTAAATAAAAAGCATCAATATAAATTATAATGAATATTTTTCCACCGTTAGTTCTTCAACCACAGCATTAAACTACCAGAATTTACAAGCCGTAAAGAAGAAACTGTAAATGTCAAAAATATTTTAAATGAAGGAAAAGAAAACCTACAATAAAATATGTGTGCAGTATATTTCACAGAACACAAACCCTGGAGTCTTCAATAGGGATTTCTACTCTTAACATTAACAAAACATTTGCAAGAAGAAAAAGAACAAGAGGAAGATGAAAAGGCTAGGGAAAAAATTAACCCATTGAAAATTAAATAATTAAAAAAAAAAGGTTTATTGTACTTTTTTTTTAAAATTGATCAAAATAGAATAGGTGTATTGAGATAACTATCTATTTCAAGGCGAGTAATCATGAATTTTTTTTTAGCTATATCTTGTATAAAGATGATTGAAAGGTATGAAACTCAACACCCAAAGATAGTGGCATAAAATCGCAAAAGAGGTAGTTCCAGGATTCATTGAAAATTTGTTTCGACCAGTGCGTGGCCATTTCATTAGATAAGTTTATTGAATGTGATGCACTATTTTTTTTAAAAAAGAAACGTCCTAAACATGAATGCTAGAGATAGGAACTTTAAGAGGCTAAATATGTTATCATGCTTTCTATCTAAATCTAAATTAGAACTATGTATATGTTTATCTAACTCTAAGTCTAGCTCTAGATCTAAATCTAAATCTAGATTCCCTAGATCTGTACATTACTGCAAGCTGTGCACAATCCTGGAAGTACAGAATATTAAATTTAAATGCACATTGTCCAATCAATATAGAGATATGATTGTCTCTGTTTAGCAGTTTAGTGCAGAGCTAGTGTATTTTACAAGAAAAAATTCAATGACGATAAACAGATTTCAATAGAAAGCCAGGAAGCTACTGTTGAATGTAATTAGATTCTTATTCGTCATGTACATAGTTTCATAAATGCCTGAACAAGTTTTTTTTTTTTAAACAGCTGCTTATGATGTCATGTAGAAATGGCTGTTTTAATCTTTTACTCCTCTCATACAAGAGAGTTTACAAATAAAACACTCTCCACAGTTATTTGACCTGGGCTGAAACTCTTTTCTACCTTGCTTTTCTCGAGTACCAAAAGATTAAGAAAACAAAAATAAGAAGGAAAATATTTTAGTTGAAAAAGGCAAAATTTGTGATAATTTGCTGAGAGTTGGAAAAATTGCAGCCTCGATTTCTGCGAGGACAGACTATAGATACTGGTTTATAGATGTGGCATAGATTTGCACCACTAGGGCCAGTGAAATAAAATGTACTAGCACTTCTCCAGTATGCTTGATGCCCATTCCAAAAGAAGTTGTTTGCTATCATTGGAAAATTCTTTTTACCTTTGTTAATAGTAATAGAGGCCCTGTGCAAAGATTTTGATGAAATACCCTCTATGATACCCCATCTATGCAGTCAATTCTTTCAATATGCCAGCCAAAAGCCAAAATATGCTTACAAGGTGTCAAGTGAAGAACGTTATAATTAGTGTTCTATCAGATATATGGTATTGAATGAGCATCATGTTTACTACATGTACAAAGAACAAAAGATGTAGCAAGAAAAAACAAATGCATGAACAAAGAAGCAAATCAAACGTAAGACAAAGGCAGATAAGTTAAGGAATTTTTAATGCGAAAGTGAACTATCACACAATTAGAATATGACAAATGGAAGCAACAAAAAGGTGGCAAAAGTTAAAACCCCTGATCATTCTGGTATTGACAAACTTTGATAAGATATCGAGTTTGAGAGGCCAAACATGCTAATCACTTTATTCAAAAGAAAATAGATAAATAAACACAGATTATTTCTAATTCTTTAAACCTTAAGAAAGGTTCATCATATTAAAAAAAACAACAAAGGAGCAATTTAAAGATGTAATACTTTCTCTTCTTTAAAACTTCTTGATGCCTCATCCTAAATGTTGTATGCTACATAACCCCGCACAAGATGAATTGATTAAAAAAACATAAAAAAATGTATAAAACACAAACATAAATTCAAAACCAATCACAGATGCAGTCCCCTCCCCATACTCACACTAATATCTCTTAGTTCATTTTTTATGCAGATTGCAACCTTCAAGGCAAATCTTATAACTAAGTAGCCCATGCTAGCCTCCCATACCAGCACACACAACACACTACCCAACACACGCAGAAGGCTACATGGACATATCATTGGGAGCACGGATGTCATCTATCTTCAGGATCATGCGGACAAGCTGTGTGGCTAGCAAGATCTGCTGCTTCTTGGCTGTCAGGGTCTCAATCACATGTTGAACTTTCATGTCTGAGAAAAGGAAAACAAAATCAAGAGTGAAATTTGCATACAGTAAAGGACATAAACTACATTAGATAGTTGGGAAAATAGAGATTTGATTTAAAAAAAAGATACTTTTGGTTTCTGGCCATTATTAGTTGCAAAGCCCTCAAAATATATATGTATATTGAAAAAAAAAATCCACCCAGAACAAGGAGGAAGACAATACAAACCTTGGATCCAATGATCACTGACTCAACGTAACATGTTTCCAATGAACTGTAAAAAAAATTGCCGACTATTCGCCTTCTTTAAACCCATTAAAAAACCTTGAAAAGAGCGAACTCATTCTGGGCTGAAGCTCAGCTTTAACAAACCCAGAATCTTTCATTCAATTGAATTTTTTTTTTACCCCTAAGTTTTCTGGAATATTGTTAACATGATAAAAGTTGGCTAAAAAAATCCAGCCACGCCTTCCTTTTTATTCAAATGAAAAATTTAGTTGAAATTCTTACAAAGTTTAAATTCAACGAAGTCAAGCTTAAGCTGATTTAAAAAAGAAAATGAATATCTATTGCAATATATTGGCACCCTCAAAAAAAGCTGTCAAATTTTTTTTAATTAATATTATTGACACTTTTGCTTCATCAATACCTTGAATACAACCAGACTTTCCCCTCATCAACTTACCGTTGGTACCCTTTCTCAGACAGTCGATTCCCAAAAATGGGTTTTTCTCTTTGACTTGGCGTGACTTGACATCAGCCAGGGTGTGGATGGGTGAGAGCCCACTGTTCTCAGCAAGGGCAAGCGGTACACTCTCTAAGGCTTCAGCGAAGGAGCGTACAGCGTACTGCTCTAGGGTGGAGATCTGAAAACAATGTAGATAGTTAATATATACATAAATATATAAAATGCTTCACTTTGAGAAATGAATAATACAGTACACCTCGGACTCAACGAACTAGTTCGGTCATTTATAAAAGATCGTTGAATGCTAGGTTCATTGGAGCCATGACATAAGGCACCACCAGGGAAGTAACCAACCAAAGTGAAATTATCACATAATTATCTCCCTTGTTTTTACCGACTGATCATGTGACTATACAGCCACTCTTTACCCCCTTCCTGGCATTGCCCAAGTTACCGCCGCTTTGGCTCTTTGATCCTGTA
The DNA here is from genome assembly GCA_033675545.1 of Elysia crispata. Lineage (NCBI taxonomy): Eukaryota > Metazoa > Mollusca > Gastropoda > Plakobranchidae > Elysia > Elysia crispata. Next base: position 44,373 of record JAWDGP010000454.1, read on the forward strand.
CCATGATCTCCCCATGCATTTGCTGGCACTCCTTGCCCATTCCTCCTTCTCTTTTAATTATCTTCTCTCTGTATATCAATACGTCGCTCTCCTCTACCCTATACTATGGCACAATGGGTGCCCAACAACTATACACATAAGCATTTCTTAACAGGTGACAGGGGACCTTTTGATTGAATTTCAACAACACAGTTTCTAAACAGAAAAGCACTCTATAGTGGATTTGCCAATATTTGTAGTTCGTTGATCCCGAGAAGGGATCTGAGATTAGTTTGTTTGATGCAAGGTATTTTAAGAGAGTGAAAGAAGGGAGGAAAAAAAATGGGGAGTTTACTCTGTTTGTTGAATGCAAGGTATTCTTTGAATCCCAGTTCGTTGGATTCAAGGTGTACTGTAAAATATTTCAAGTAAGGCCTCTGAAAATCACAATCATTTAAGACGTCAACACTGCCTTAACACTGGAGCCAAACACAGTCATTACCTTAACATAGGTACCAAATATTATCATTGGATCAACACTGGAGCCAAACACAGTCACTGCATTAACATAGGTACCAAATATTATCATTGCCTCAACACTGGAGCCAAACACAGTCATTACCTTAACATAGGTACCAAATATTATCATTGCCTCAACACTGGAGCCAAACACAGTCATTACATTAACATAGGTACCAAACATAATCATCGCCTCAACACTGGAGCCAAACACAGTCATTGCATTAACACAGGTACCAAATATTATCATTGCCTCAACACTGGAGCCAAACACAGTCACTGCATTAACATAGGTACCAAATATTATCATTGCCTCAACACTGGAGCCAAACAGCCATTGCATTACCATAGGTACCAAACACAAATATAAGTACAAAACTATCATTGCCTCAACATTGAAATCAAACCATAATTACATAAATGGCAATCATCACAGACCACAAAAGTGGGTTCCCTTACGCCTTTACCTTCAGCATATTACTGATCCTCTTGGGGAACACATTGTACTATGCTATCACAGCTCCAGAACGTACACCAAAAGACGGCAAATGATTGCAATTATAAGTCAAGGGTTTGAAACTGACAAAATGCAAGCCATTTTCACGAAAAGCCAAAATATAACAACTGCAGAGTACTATCTTCTCACTTAGGTCTGTTTGCATCTTCTGTTTATAAACCACAGCATAAATCCAACTGAGGACAAAAGCTAGGAGCTCACTCATTTTATCATTTTCCAGAAGAGACAGCATTTTAGCCACATTGTGACTTTTTTTGGGGGGGTGGGGGGTGCCACTTAAGTACAATTATATTTAATTTCATTGCTTTATAAGTGACTTTTCAATTTAATATTTCTTTTGGGGGGAGGGAAAAAAATTTCATTACTGATCCAGAGCAGGGTTGAGAATTTTTTTTTTTCACAAGCTGATTTAGTTGTTGAATCTTTATCTTACAAACTCTCTCATATAAGCCGTTTGTCTCATCCAAGTACTTACGTAACTTAAGAGTTTAATGAAGCATTGAAATAATGAATTCCTGCTCAAGGAATTTCAGTATTTTTAGACTGTCCATCAAACTTCTACGGTATTTTGAAAATGATTTCAGCATGAAACTGCTGAACTGTGTACTGCTTGGCAGCTCAGCTACTTACGTTTTCTGCAGCTTCTTGAACAGCCAAGGAGGCAGCGATTTCCGGTGCTCCTCCTCCATAGACAATCCTGTTGTCCCGCACAATATTACGTATCACACACAACGCGTCATGAATACTGCGTTTGGCTTCTTCGACAATCTGGGGAGCGAAGACCATCAAAAACCAAGGTTGTCTTAAATTTAAAATTTTGTTGTTTTTCTTCTTCGTCTTATTTTTAAAGTCTGTAAGAGGAGCAGCTTCGTCTGAATTAAGCAAAATTCTTCAAAATCTGGAGAGCCTGATAATAAATCTGGAACAGTTCTCTTCTCATCTGAACAGTCTATTTCAGGCCTTGAAAATACATATATGCAGCACAGATACTGCACCATCAAACATAGTCACGAACCAATGTCAGTACAGTAAACGATGTGCACTGTTGATAATGTAAATCTTCACACATGACATGAGCTAACTAGTGAAACCAAAAAAATCTCATTAAGCAGTCTGAAAGAAAGCGCAGATTTTTCTACATAATCTGCCCCATGTTGTTAGATTTATTATCAAAATTAGCTTTTTGTGACAATTTAGCACACTCCTAACCATTTTGTTTCCTCCTCGGATGAAGATGGTGACGGCCCGCGAGTTACGGCACTCTTCGATGACCAGCATACGCTCCCTGGTGGTGCCAAATGACATTTCCCTCACGCTACCTGCTTTGCCCAGCTTCTCCTGAGTCAGCTCTTCAAACCTCGGAACAATGCGGCCGCCAGTAGCTATAGCTATCAACTGTTGATAAATAAAAATCACATTTGTTTCCACAAAAATGAATAGAAAAACAGCATAGCACTATAGCTAAGCTTGAGCATTAAACATCAGCAATATACTATCATATACTATAAGAACAACCAGCAAAAGACAAAGAAAAAAAAAGTTTTAATAGCATCAATAAATGTTTGCGCTTCAAATTTCTGCCAAAAAAAATTAAAAACTTAAAATATGTGATCACGGGAATTCCATTCCTCAACCTGAGACTGACCTCTATCTCTGGTCCGCCGACCCAACGAACAGCAGGAAGCTCTCTTTGGAGCAGTAAGTGGTTGGCCTCATCATCAAAACCCCACTGACAGATGACCAAGTTAGCACCTGTTTTCTTCACCTGGAGTTCACAAGACGTTCCACAAATTAGACGTTTGTAATATTGGTCATATTTTGGTTGGAATTATATAACATAAAGTAAGCTATAGGCAGAAAAAATGCTAAAAATACTACTGAAAAATCACAACATAACCAAAAAGTTTATCAAAGGATTAAAAAAAAAATGTAATACATTTAAAAATTAATTTACTAGCCAAGCAAATTTACGGACTTATTTGTTCTATTGTTATTGACATGTATATAATAAACTATACTGCATACATTAATGTGTCTAAAATGTCTTGTCACTTGCACTTTTGTATTGTGCTTCATATAACCTACTGACAGAGCTTGCATCTCTCAATGAAATCTTTTTCCGCTCTCATCGCCATAATTAATTAACTATTCCCAATAATATGATAAAAAAAATATTGTTTGTCTGATAATCAAGGTTGAGATTCTACTGAATGTTAGCAAAGCAGCTAAACACTTTAAGACTGCACATACCATTTCAACCATGGATTCAAACTTTTCCTTCTCGTATTCCCTCAGTTTTTGGTAATCTTCCACACTGGTCACATCCAACTTGTGCTTGGTTTTTGGTTTAGGAGGTTCAAACGGGCAAGTCAAGATGGCAATCTTTGCATCTTTGACAACCTGTTCAAATGACAAAAACAAAATAGAGTTTACTTTTGAATGAATTGTGCATCTAAGGAAAAAAATATTACATCTATCTATGACACTTGAAATAGTAATTCCATTCAATGTTCAAAGATAAAAAAAAAATATGAACAAATGAGCAGCATAATTGAAAATACTCAGGCTTTGCCTTAATAATAATATTATCATAAACATTATCTCACTTGAATACAGGCCTAGCTGTTTAGACATCAATGAAACGATAAGCTATAGCTCCGGAATGCTTTAAAATCATAGAGATTGGTTGATGGTGAAAACGTTCTTTATCTGAACTTTTGAAAGTGGTCAGTGCAAGCCCGGTATTAAGTGTATTTCTAGAAAATATTGTTACAATCTACTTATCTAGACTGCAAACAGAGCCATGTTGGGAACATTTTTGCCCTGCTCTACTTAAATTCTGTGCGCTCAAAATAAAATATTGGAGAAAAAAAAAGGAGGGAGCCCATCTGCTGTTTTGTACCTCCAATGTTTCTCTTTTCTGCAACTCAGTGGCTGAACTTAATAAATTCAATCAATTTTATTTCTTACAAAAACACCGAGCACTGCTCTCGTTCGCTTTTTTAAAGACATTTGAGCTGAATATGATCAATATCGATATGGTATACATCTTTCCCACTAGCCTCCATCAAGCCATGTTTAAAAAAATAAACATCACCAATCTTGACTTCGGAATAAAAAAATCACCCACCTGGGTCGAAGTGAGTACTACCTACAGACTACAGCACCACAAACATTCATCACTGGTGTAAGCTACTGAATGCACTATGTATTGAGTTCTAGATAAGATTCTAAGTCTCGGGAAAAACAACAAAGAGTGTCTTACAGTAGAAATATAGATTTAAATATATAATAAACCAACTACAGTGGAAACCTCGAAAATCGAAGTCTAATTATTCAAATTTCTCTTAAACCGGATTTTGTGAGATGTGTTGTTTTTGTTTTCTCTTTGGCTTTTGTTAGAATATCACATATTTTGAAGCCTTTCTGGTTTAATTCTCTTAAGTCGAAGTCGATAACATCCCATAAGGCATTATAAAAGTACTTCATTTGTGTCTCTGAAGCTGCAAGCAATGCTAATCACTGTCCTATGAGTAAGAGGGAGCTGACACTGAGAAAGAAGTGCCAGTACATGTAGTAAGACAGACTGGTAGTAACATGGAACAAGGGAAAGGGAGAGTTGTTCGTTGCAGACGTAGAGCACACTCATTCAATGAGTTGGTTGCAGGTTCAGTTATGCACTTTTTTGTAAATCGAATCCTCTCAATTCCAAGTTTTAATTCATTCCCATACAATTCAAATTATGAGGTTTCCACTGTAGTAATATTTGTAATTATAGTATTTTTAGTTCAAGATTCCAAGATTCAGTAGTTTGACAGAAGATGATAGAGATCTTGATTATTGATATCAATGTCTCAAATAAATGAAAGTTAATTCTTATTCCTTTTCATTTTTTTTTTATTTTGATCTAAATATATCAGATTTTATTTGGACAGGATCAAGATCTAACTGTGGCAGTAAGTTATATCAACACATGTGTAATTTCTATAGATCAAACAAGGAATAAACTTTGTCTGCAGATAGACCAAATAAAGTGAGTAATTAAAGTGTCAGGCTTAGACATGCATTTATAGTGGAAGGATAGACACATAGTTTTAGAAAGTCAGAAAAATATTTTGCGTGTCAAAGAAATCTCTTTTCATTTTTCTGTAAAAAATTCACACATCTACATGAATTATTCACACAACCTGTCTAGAAATTGCAATCAGTTACCTCAGGCTCGATAAATCGATTCCTCACTAATACCATACATCATAAGTTGCAGAAACTATTCCGCAAGATGAAACTGACAGTAGAAGGAATTACAAACAAGAGATATGGAGTAAAAGCTTAGAAAATAGCAGAATAATCGGAAAACTAAAATCAATAATTATTATCAGAGATGCCACCCAAATCTGAAAATTTTGCCTGAATTTTTTAACCCCCCCCCCACACACCTACACGCATATGCCAGAAATTTTAAAATTGCCGGCTTTCTGACAATTACCGGAAAAGTGTCATCTCTATATTATTATTTAGCAACAATTTTAGGACAAACCTTTGGCATCTGTGGGTGACTCATATCCTTATCCACAACAACTCCCTTCACCAACATCGTGTCTTCGAGTTTCCCTCCGACTTTGCCCTCCACTTTGATGAGCTCGAAGTCGACATCTTTGCGATCAAAGTCTGCCACAGACATAATGGCCTCCACTGCAATCTCTGCCATCTGACGATGGCACCTGTTCACACTGGAATACAGATTCATGAGAACAAAAATTCAAATTGTACTTTCTGAGCCAGGTTTTGAGGAGATGGTCTAAGAATTACAAAAAAGAAAAAATTTAGAAAATGATATGGTTAAAACACAGCCACATCTGTCAATAGCAATAAACTTGAAGTATTCAAATAATATCTGTCTTGATAACTTTAAGCAACCAAACTCTGTAACTTTAAACATGCTTCTACATGCTTTGACTCCCTACCACATATCATCCACTATAGATGCTTGAGAGAGAGAAAGGCTCTATATATTAAGCTTTCAAATTTTCAGGTCTACATATTGAAATGCATTAGTAGATTTTCTCTTTACTATTATTAAACTGATTTTCTGTATCCAATACTTGCAAGGAATTGTATTCTGTTTTCCTTTCAGATTCTTATATCAATAAAATGGGATCATTGAGTTTCAAGTACTACTCTTGCAATTCTCCTGTCTAATATATGGCCACAGTGACTCTCCCATAAAGAAAGAAATCTCGCCAGAATGTCTAGCTTACACCTTTCTACAACGTCCCATTAATTACAAGATAAAACTGAACAGTCATCTACTGGTTCCAGATTTATTGTAAACTTGTTAAATATTTTGTAAAGACTATTTCATGGTTACTTATGATAATAATACCAGAAGACTCACATTTTGGAGCCTAGAGTGGTCATAGCCAGCTGGATAAGTGGCTCTTTCTCCTTTAGGTCCACAGCAAACGTCTCGCTGATTTCGTCTAACTTATCTGTGGCAATCTTTGCAGCCATCTCGTAACCATCTGATATACGGATCGGATGGATGCCACGATCTAAAAGTTTTTCTGACTGTTCCAGCAATGCACCAGCGAGCACTGAAACAAAATTGAAATATTTCAGTCATCATGTCGGCACATAAAAATATAACTTCCTCCCAACAATTTGACAGTAAAAAGAACAGCAACTACTTTATTTTCTCTATTTTCTATTGAGGGAAATCGAACCTTAATTATCCTTACCCACAACCCCAGTGGTTCCATCCCCAATCTCATCATCTTGTGACTTCGACAACTGAACCATTAACTTGGCAATTTGATGCTCAACATCCATGCGGTCTAGAATTGTGGCGCCATCGTTTGTGATTGTCACATCACCATCTGGGCCGACCATCATCTTGTCCAGGCCCTTAGGTCCTAGTGATGTCTTAATGACACTGGCGACAGACTTTGCTGCCAATATGTGAGACTGAGGACAAAAAGAAAGCGGTATTGTAATAATTGCAGTTGTCAGCCCAACTCACTTTAAGCTTTAAAATAGTATTTACCTTAATGAATTTGATATGCTGAACACGAATATAAAGGTTTTATTTGTCACAAATAAATACTGTTCAAAATATAAGCGTTTTTTGTGTTGCTCTAAAATCCTGTTAAACTAAAAGTTTAAAATTCGCCGAGAAACAGATAATTTCAATTGTGAAGCCTAACGGGAGTTGGGCCGATATGAAGACAATCTGCAAATTTACCAAAAAAGCTGCATGCTTACAAATAATGTCAATGAAATTTTATGAATGGTACTGGAAAAGTTTTTTTTTAAATATCCAGCGTTTTTCTTATCCCCATACGAGGTGCAATCATGCGTGGCTGGGATTGAAGAGGAAAGTATATTAAGACTTATGCTGTAAATGGCTTTTAACTTTGTTTCACATTATATTCATCAGTCATTCTATTTAGCAATTTAATAAAATACAAAAAATCTTTAAAAAAAAAGGAAATTAAGTAAAAGTACTAAGACAGTTCAACAGCACCTAGCCTTTGTAAGCCCTACATTTCTCGATCCTTATTTAATAATTATCTAGAATCTAAATATAGGATATATTCATGGATGTAGGTCCTAGATGAATCAATTTTTGTTCTTAGACCTAGACAAGTGGATAAAAATTGAAAATGATTTAACTGACTCGACCTATGGATCTAAATGAGTGAATTGATACATCTAAGCTGCGTTTATTTAGAATAAGAATTAGATCTCTAGTTCTTTTCTTACCATAATATTAATTCTCGAGAAAATTTAACTTTGATCTACAATTTAAAAAGAATTCTTCTGAATAGGACTATTTACTAGATCTAGATCTAGTAACCCTTGTTACGATTTAACGTTGTTGGAATAAAAAGCAAATATGAAACAAGTCAACTGATTAAGCGTATTTATTACAGTGTGAGTGTTAAGCCTCCAGAGGCCTTTAATATATTTATAGGTCTAGATCTAGCATATGATTATGAACTTAACTTTTTGGCAGATATTTTCCCTTAGGAAATTGCCAAGGAAGACTACTGGAGAAAGTTCTAGAATCTAATCCAGATTCTAGATCTAGATCTAGATCTAGTCTAGATTATAAATTGTTTACTCATACAATTGACTTAAGAATAAGTTGCCTAAATCTGCTTAGCTTAAAAAATGCATGTACTCAGTTCATTTTCTAAATCCGAAAGAAATGTATCCAATTAGTTATTACCAAGAATAATTCAAAATTTGACATAATACCTTGCTCTATTACTCACTTTGTGTGCATCGATTCCTGTCAGCCGAGACTGTCTTTCTTGGTCACGCAAAATGATAAAAGGCCTACCATACTCATCAAAAGCGATTTGAGTGGGAAGTTGATTCATTGTGAATTCCTTTTTGAAGGCAAAAGCCTTTTAGGGACAAAATATGTCTTAGATGTTGATTGATGGAATTGTACTCAGTAAATTCTTTAATTCCCTTTTGTTTATCACCGACACATACCGGCGAAGAACACAAATATTTCACTATGGTACATATCGATAATTTACTATCGTAATAAATATATATATTATATATATTTAGCGGTGCCACCATGTAAGCACTATCCCGTATGGCATGTAGAGGATTACATAAATACCGGTACAGAGAGAATATGGGTAATTACAGGATTGGGAGACAAGAAAATAGACTTAAAAAACGAAAGTAGATCAAGATATTAAAGAAAACCTCCAGAGACTGCAAATTAGAAATAAAGAATGACATCTGAAAACAACAGGGGAAAAAAAAACCACACACACACTCTCCAATTATTAAAATTAAAGAAATAGAAGAATAGAAAATTAAACAAAAGAGATTCAAAATGCAGTCTCACGCTGAAACTACCACATTATCAAATTTATCAGTAGTGAATTTCACACAATTATAGCAAAGGCGGTTCGATCGATTGGCTGCCTCTCTGTTACGGCTAGATTCAAAAGATGTTTCATACAAGGATTTCAAGTTCACACTGTTATTTCTTGCAATTTCACTGCTTTTGACTTCTATATTAGATTCAGATAGATTGAAATGAGAGACTTGAAGAGCTTCTACAAGTAGGACTTTTACTGAGCCAGGACTCTCCCTCCTCCTCCTCCTCCTCCTCCTGCTTCTACTACTACTACTACTACTACTACTACTACTACTACTACTACTACTACTACTACTACTACTACTACTACTACTACTACTACTACTACTACTACTACTACTACTACTACTACTACTACTACTACTACTAATAATAATAATAATAATAATAATAATAATAATAATCATAATCATAATAATATAATAATAATAATAATAATAATAATAATAATAATAATAATAATAATAATAATAATAATAATAATAATAATAATAATAATAATAATAAGAAGAAGAAGAAGAAGAAGAAGAAGAAGAAGAAGAAGAAGAAGAAGAAGAAGAAGAAGAAGAAGAAGAAGAAGAAGAAGAAGAAGAAGAAGAAGAAGAAGAAGAAGAAGAAGAAGAAGAAGAAGAAGAAGAAGAAGAAGAAGAAGAAGAAGAAGAAGATCAAGAACAAGAAGAAGAACAAGAAGAAGAAGAAGAACTAGAACAAGAACAAGAACAAGAACAAGAACAAGAACAAGAACATGAAGAAGAAGAAGAAGAAGAAGAAGAAGAAGAAGAAGAAGAAGAAGAAGAAGAAGAAGAAGAAGAAGAAGAAGAAGAAGAAGAAGAAGAAGAAGAAGAAGAAGAAGAAGAAGAAGAAGAAGAAGAAGAAGAAGAAGAAGAAGAAGAAGAAGAAGAAGAAGAAGAAGAAGAAGAAGAAGGAGAAGAATACCACTGCTAGAGAATGTCACAAACCATTATAGAGCAATGTTTACTTATCCTTTATTCTAGCTTTGCAATATCGTGGAAATTACAACTCTATGAATACACAAGCAAATGATGTTTGATCTAGTCATACGAACGAAGGGCAAAAAAGTTGACAAGAAAAAAAAAACATTACAGGTTATTTATTTTCTTAAAGTTTGTTTTGGACGGAAATATATTAAAAATGTTGTTATTTTTTAAAACATCATCATTTCTATTAAGCAAAATATTTCGACCGTGGGAAGGTGATAGGATTCCTAATTGACAAAAATTGTCTAATCGCGGAAGCCACAAAGCTACATTTTGCGCTGAAATAATTTGGGAGCAATTGCAAGGGTTGAGCGAAAACGAAATATGTAGGTCTCACTTGAAACTTACAATAGACAAATTAAGAACAAAATATGGCAACATTATTTCATTAAAATCTTTAGGACAATATTATTACTATTATCAATTCGCAAAAACAAACGTGTGATGACAAACAGAAATCTATAAATTATGTCCTAAAAGTTTAGCCCAGGTTGCAAACAGTTGAAAAGTAAAAGATTACTCAAAATTACCCCCTTTCAACTAAAAAAAAAATAAAAGGAAAAAATTAGTCTTATTAAAAGAACTCAGTAATAAAAATAATGTTTTGAAAGTAATTTCGAAAATAATAGCGATTTGTAACGTAAAAACTCATAGGCTAATTATTAAAAACAAAAAACAAAAAAAAAAAATAGCTTCTTTAACAAAATGAAATTAATCTAGTCCATTCAGTGGATGAAAGAGACTGTAGGGGCGAGTGCATCTTGAAATTTTAAAATCCACCTTAGCTTATTGCTCGTTTCTTTGAGCAGAAAAATTGGAAAACGAATTGGAAATTTGAAACGCAAACTCTTTAGGAAGAAGTAATTCGAGGCTGTTGGCACTAGTCAGTAAGCTATCGATATAAAATATTTTGCGCTGAAAGCCCATAAATATTAAGAACTCTTTTGCGCTAAGCTTTTAACTTTATCATTTAACAGTTCTCGTATGAACCGATAATCTCGTCTACACCGAACCTTGCCGGAACATAAACAAATCATCGCTCCTGACAACGACTGAACCGTAAGTATCGCTACGCCACAACTGGTACTGATAACTAGATCTAGATCTAGACGATTGAAGGGGCGAAAACATCTTAAAAACAACGTATATATCTAGATCCAGCAACCTTTCCAATCTCGGTCCCGCATTACTGCTTACAACAGCATCACTCAATCCAACAATGTAAGACAAAGTTGTCCAACTCTCTTTGGATTGTGTAGAAGAGATCCAGTCTAGAAATCTAGATTTAACTCATTTGAATAAAGCACTGATCCACATTCTAGACACATTAGATAAGATTTTCAGATTACAGATTAATCTAATATCTTTTTATGTGATGAACATGAGGAGGGGATTGAATGATTAGATTAAATTTAGATATAGGTACAAACCTGTTTACATTTTGATTCGTTCGATCTTCAACACCCCACTAGACTTCTAGATCTAGAATGTAGAAGCTGAAGGGTTACTGAGCCTTTATATGTGCATTACATAAGGAATAGAATTCTAGTCTTATAATAAAAACTACTCTAAACATTTTTTTTTTCCTTTTGATGGAGGGCATAGATTTATTCATGTATCAGATAAAGAATTTGTTGTCAGTGTATTGCCAAAAAAAAAAAAAAAAAATAAATAAAATTGGCATGCACTAAGCGTTTCATTTTGCAAATTTGATCAAACTTACAAATCACATCAGCAATTTTTTTTTTTATTTGAATTTTAGATAAGGTGCCATCATGTCTTTCTTTGGGATAACACACTTGGGCTACCAGAATACTTTGAAGGAAGTCTCATCGGCCTCTCAGAAAGATCCAGTGAGGTCAAAAACACAAATTGGCTTTCTGGCTCTTCCACCACTTAAAGACAAAAATCCTCCAGTGAGATCTATTGTGCCAATTGATCAGACATCTCAGTATGGGAAAGGCCCTGATGGTTCGTTTGTAGAATATACACGACTGAGGCGGAAACACACACGTATGCCTCAAGGTAACATGTATGGAAAGTAAGGATATAAAAAAGATTAATACTGGCAAAAAAAAGAATAAAAAAGAATCATAGACTAAGTACAATGTTTTTCTGAAATTTCATTAATCATAGAGACTCTAAGGCTCCAACAAACCATTGGGATAGGGCTTGTTAAATAAGATTTGATTCCACCACCACATAGCAAAAGCCAGGATTCGAATCCCGACCTCCATCTCGTCAATTAGCGCCCTAAGGTACATCCCAGATAAAATGTTGAAAGATTTACTGAAAGGAGCATGTGTGAGAGAGAGAGAGTGTGAGAGAGAGAGAGAGAGAGAGAGAGAGAGAGAGAGAGAGAGAGAGAGAGAGAGAGAGAGAGAGAGAGATAAACAGAGAGACACTCACACAGACAGAGGCAGAGACAGGCAGACAGAGAAATAAATCGGACAAAATATAACCTATTCATTTATACAACTTTATTAACATAGGTTGTTGGTTTACGGTTTTTATGCAATATCTGACCAATTTTTTTTTCTCCATTTTTCTGTCCAGATCCACACCATTTGTACACAAGACCGGCAACTACATCACATAGCATTGGCTGGTGGAGTAAGGATGAACCATTGAAAACAAATCAGCCATGGGCACATGTGCCACGAAAAGTCAAACTAAACAGTGAAATGAGCAGGTAAATACTGTTTTAACAGTTGCTGTAAGTGTATGCTTAGATATTGATCATTGTCTATGTATTACCAGATTTATTGTCACCCTGTCTATGTTTCCTCAAGTATATATCCCACTGTTTGTGTTTCAATCAGTATATATTATCCCACTCTTTGTATTTCACCACATATATTGTCCCACTTTCTATGTTTTCTCAGGTATATTTTCCCACTATCTATGTTTCCTCAGGTATATTTTCCCTCTATCTGTGTTTCCTCAGGTATATTTTCCCACTATCTGTGTTTCCTCAGGTATATTTTCCTATTGTACATGTTTCCTCAGGTATATTGCTCACTATCCAAGTGTTCTAAAATATATCATCACATTGTCCATGCCCCTCAAATATATTGTTCACTATCCAAGTGTTCTATAATATATCATCACATTGTCCGTGCCCCTCAGATATATTGTTCACTATCCAAGTGTTCTAAAATATATCATCACATTGTCCGTGCCCCTCAGATATATTGTTCACTATCCAAGTGTTCTAAAATATATCATCACATTGTCCGTGCCCCTCAGATATATTGTTCACTATCCAAGTGTTCTAAAATATATCATCACATTGTCTGTGCCCCTCAGATATATTGCTCACTATCCAAGTGCTCTAAAATATATCATCACATTGTCCGTGCCCCTCAGATATATTGTTCACTATCCAAGTGTTCTAAAATATATCATCACATTGTCCGTGCCCCTCAGATATATTGTTCACTATCCAAGTGTTCTAAAATATATCATCACATTGTCCATGCCCCTCAGATATATTGTTCACTATCCAAGTGTTCTAAAATATATCATCACATTGTCCATGCCCCTCAGGTATATTGTTCACTATCCAAGTGTTCTAAAATATATCATCACATTGTCCATGCCCCTCAGATATATTGTTCACTATCCAAGTGTTCTAAAATATATCATCACATTGTCCATGCCCCTCAGATATATTGTTCACTATCCAAGTGCTCTAAAATATATCATCACATTGTCCATGCCCCTCAGATATATTGTTCACTATCCAAGTGCTCTAAAATATATCATCACATTGTCCATGCCCCTCAGATATATTGTTCACTATCCAAGTGCTCTAAAATATATCATCACATTGTCCATGCCCCTCAGATATATTGTTCACTATCCAAGTGTTCTAAAATATATCATCACATTGTCCATGCCCCTCAAATATATTGCTCACTATCCAAGTGTTCTAAAATATATCATCACGTTGTCCATGCCCCTCAAATATATTGTTCACTATCCAAGTGTTCTAAAATATATCATCACGTTGTCCATGCCCCTCAAATATATTGTTCACTATCCAAGTGCTCTGAAATATATCATCACGTTGTCCATGCCCCTCAGATATATTGTTCACTATCCAAGTGCTCTAAAATATATCATCACGTTGTCCATGCCCCTCAAATATATTGTTCACTATCCAAGTGCTCTAAAATATATCATCACATTGTCCATGCCCCTCAGATATATTGTTCACTATCCAAGTGCTCTAAAATATATCATCACGTTGTCCATGCCCCTCAGATATATTGTTCACTATCCAAGTGCTCTAAAATATATCATCACGTTGTCCATGCCCCTCAAATATATTGTTCACTATCCAAGTGCTCTAAAATATATCATCACATTGTCCATGCCCCTCAGATATATTGTTCACTATCCAAGTGCTCTAAAATATATCATCACATTGTCCATGCCCCTCAGATATATTGTTCACTATCCAAGTGTTCTAAAATATATCATCACGTTGTCCATGCCCCTCAGATATATTGTTCACTATCCAAGTGCTCTAAAATATATCATCACGTTGTCCATGCCCCTCAGATATATTGTTCACTATCCAAGTGTTCTAAAATATATCATCACATTGTCCGTGCCCCTCAGATATATTGTTCACTATCCAAGTGTTCTAAAATATATCATCACATTGTCCATGCCCCTCAGGTATATTGTCCCACTGGCTATGATTCCACCAGGTTTATTGTCCCATTGTCTATGTTTCATCAGGTGTCTTGTGCCATTTCCGGTGTACTTTTTTTTTTTTTTTCAAAGTATAACATGCGACTCTACATGTTCTCAGGCAAATTGTCCAACTTTCTTTGTTTCCCAAGGAATAAAGCTCTACTTTCCACTTCTCTTAAAAAACACATGATTGTTTCCTCATGTGTACTGTCCCACTTTTTCAAATCCTATTGAAAATGTATCATAATTAATACGATTATCTTTTTTTTTCATCTTTTTTTTAAATGATGAAAAAAACCCACTTTATTGGTCCTCTAGATACTGAATGAGGTAGAAAATTAATTTTAAAAACTCATTTGCGCTGTCAATCTATAGAAGAATTTAAATACTATATTTCTTTTTTTCCCCTGGATCATAATGTAAATTATTTTATTGTTTCTATTCATTTTATCAAACTTCTTGTAGTTTGCAAATTTTGTTCCGTGATGAGTGTTAGAATATGTTTAAAGCAAAGGTTGAGTCGGTGCTTCCTGTTTGACAGCATGGACGGAAAACATGTTAATAGTTAGAGACTTGGGATTGCTCATAATTATATCATAACACTGATCTTTATGATTGTTGCCTTATGTGTCCACCAAACACTGTTGCTGGGAAGTAAATAAATCACGTTCAGTTCTTTACTGGTTGGCTTGATTAGTCAGATAAGTTTGATATAACCCTTCAACCAAGAAGGGTTGAAACCTTGTATGTCTCAGAACTTTCTTTCAATTAAACCTCAGTAAAGCTTGAAAATTTCTAAAGCTCAGCAGCAAGTCTTTGCTGTCATTCCCAGGTATGATTGAGGATCATTCAATCTAATATGAATAAATATTAAACTATTCATACATTGTAGTATGTTTGTCAAGAGAAATTACCTGATCTATTTAAAAATATGATGGTGAACAAGGCTGGCGGAAAAAAAAACAACTGTTCTAACATTGGATTGTATTTTTTTTTTGTAACAGGCCTGCATTGGATGCATAATATGATTTTTTATTTCACACTTTAATTCATGCCAGATTTGTGAACGAGATGAAATTGACAAATCGCCAGTTTACGCTGTTTTGAAGCTGCCTCGACCTCGCCTTACACCAATGTTACCAAAGAGATCGCTCCACTTTCTACTCCTTCCGTCCCTCAACTGAATACCCAGTTTTTATCCTCGGGCCATAAATCGCTTCTGAGACAACTAGTTTTATTGATCTTTTTCTTCATGATTCATTGTCAAATTAGTACATATACATATATATAAATGTTCAAATGTTAAGATGACAAAGTCATTTTGAACATCATCAATATCCTTAAGAAAGCATATACAGGTTTGAGATGGTAGTTTACTTATTCTTTTCACCAATTAGAATTTTTTTTGTCGGGTATGAAAGTTCTATAAGTATGGAATTTATATATTGTCAGTGTAGAGATGTGCAGCGATGTTTCCCCCTGTGACCTACGAAGTGTTAAGGCCGGGCAGGGCAAAGAAACTCTTTAAAAAACTTTTCTATCTTTTTTTGCTCAAATACTCTCTCGTGATCATCATCATCATACTGATGAAACAACTCACTACAATTGTGCAAATAAGTGTAGAAGTAACTTCTCTTGTTTTGTTCTGTATGCATTTTTATATCACTACAAATAATAATTATACATATAATTGTAGTGCAAATTTGACTATAAGTTAAGAGAGCTATTCAGAAATGAAAAGCAACATTATTTGTGAATTGAGCAACGTTTGGCTGAAGCTTTGAACATTTGATGCAATGGTATTGTTAAGTCCTTATTTATTACCAGGTAGTCTTTTTGTGGAGAGAAAGTGATCTTATCTGTGGAGACAATTTTTCAGCTATTTGAAGTTATAAATGGCTAAACCAATGAGAAAAATTTCCATTGCTACATAAATTACTTTCATTTCAAAACTCTATTACATTGATTTTATGTACAGGCCTACATTCTTTTGTAAGCTTAAGATGTGGCTTCTTTAAGCTTAACTTATCCTTGTGTGTGATACTTTTGTTTAATTGCCTTTTCGATTCACACATTCGTTAACCATGGCAAGTCCGCCTCTTCTGTAATAGAAGTTAACAAGAAGTTCAGGGAAAACAAAACTTAGAGTGCTTGCCTTAGAGTTAAATTACTTTTGTTTGAGAAAGCCACTCGTTCATCTATGTTGGTTCCTCAAAGTTAAAAGCTTATGAAAGATTTTCCGCCTTAAAGGAAGCTTAGGACAGTTTCACATTTATTGCTCTACCCATATGCAATGTACATTTGCCCTGGATGCTGGGAACAAAACCTGTTCACATAATCACAATGAAATGAACCACAGGCAGGTTTTGTCCACACAAGCTTTTTGGCGTGAAATGATATTTTATTCAAGGTTGATAAATCACAAATTATGCAGTTTTACTTGAAAGGACTTGAATTTAAAATAATATATTTAAACAAATTCATATACATTCCTTAGAGTGCCTTTGTTTTCTTGTGTTAGTTTGTATATAAACAAAGCAAAACAAAAACAGAACATCAAGCTACTCCTTTGAGGTTACGACAGACTGTGATTCACTTAGTTAAAACGTTTTATTGAAATTATATCCCTGTTAAAAGATAAGTAGATAATCCATGCATTATATGATCGGATGTCATATAAATAAGACAGAGAAGTGTCAACTAAAGTGCTCTCCCCTTGAATTGAACCCTGATAACTTTTCTTAATGTCATCATCTAGTTTTACCCCTTTTTAATTTTTTTTTTATCTTTGTATTATTGAAATGGATACGTTGTTCATTGATGCATTTTAATCTCCCACCCCTACAAAATGAAGCATAGGGATATTTTTCATTAAAATCCCTCAATACATGGGCTAAAAAATTTGTCTAGGGCAAGCTTATGGTAATCTAAATGTACAGTATTTTTTTTTCTTATGTTTTTCATATCAATGCACATAAGATGTTGTTTTACAGAGGAGTTTTGTGTTGTCACATTTGATCATTTATGGGATTTAGGTCGCCATATTTTTATATTATTAAGATCATTGTTTACAATGAATAAATAAATATAAATATTGGAAAGAAAAATGAGTTTTTTTTAATACTTCTTATGCAAACCGCTAATTATGAAATTCAATTTAGAGTCAAAAGTGTAAATTTCCTGATTTCGGTGTTTGTCTAGACTTTGTGTTTAGTATTCATGTCTCATTTGATAAAAGAGCGTCCTCAGTACAATGGTGAACAGTATGGACAGGCTAGGCTACTACATGTATGGTTTATAGGGCTTACCGGACGGGTACCGTGATAATACCTTGGTCTAGATCTAGACACACAATTCGATCAACGGTTTAAAAAAGTTAGAAGTCATAGGACTTGAAGAAGTAAAATTTGACCGGCGACCATTTTTTTCTAGTCGAGCTGTCCCCAGAAAGCTGGAGCTGAAGAGAAAATAACGCATTTCAAAATACATGTAATTATGTTCAATGCAAAATCCCGAACACATTATTCACATTGCTACATGCAACCTCATTTATATATAACTATGCATACATACATACATACATACATACATACATACATACATACATACACAGGAAGATTTCAGTGAAGAAAACAGGTAATATCCATTTCACTTGTCTCTGCTTTTGGCTCCAAAGAGGTCAAGGGAAGGAAAGGAAGGGGGAAAAATAATTCATGTGAAAAACTAAAGTACTTTAGGAGTCTAAAGTGACCAAAAACTAATGTCCAATCTTTTCCTTAGCAGCGCCTCTGTTGATCATAACGTTCTCTTAATAAAGCCGTACATCTCATGTTTTGCTACACAGCAAAATGGCTGACTCGGGGAATCCACGCAGTTAATGAACGTTTAAAGCGCCAACTTGTTTATAGAGGAGGAGACTGTAGCAATGATTAAGATGGTCGAGCTTTGACATCGCCAGATATTTAAGAACTTAAAGGTTATTAGAATTCTCCAGAGACAAGCATTGCTTGGTGGTTGCGAAGCGTTAGCAAAAGCTTTAAAATGCAAAACCGGTTAATTCAATTTTGAAGAAAAGATGCAATGAAACAAGTTCCAATTGAAAAATTATAGGTTGAATCAAGCCCAAAGAATTGCGAAAAAGAATTTGTTAATCATGACAAGGCCAAAAAATACAAGACCATCAATAGAGATTCTGCTCAGTTTAAAAAATAAATAGGTTTCACATACACAAATAAATTTTTCATGATTGTACTGGACACAAGTAGACCTGAATTTGGAACTGCTAATCTATTCTGAACGCGCCTCGCTCTGAGGTAGAGGATATTTACACAAATATGTTTTAAGTTCCAGAGACTACAACCAACAAACTTTGGGATCCATACTATATAACTATAATTTGTTTCTTTTAAAATGCTGTATTACAAAGCTAGTTTCAAGCGAGTATTTGAAAATCATCAGCTGTTTTAATTTCATAGTCGGACATATCCTTTTTTTTAAGAAATTAAAAAAAAGCAAAAAAAAAAAAAACAACAACGCAGAAACCATTATTCTTCAACATGCAGAAAAGACAACCCTGTACAAATTATTTGCTCTTAAAACAAGTCAAACAACCCAACATTAAATATTTATCAGCTCACAAAGCAAGTGTTGCTAAGCACTTTTTGTCAAGAGTTAAAATCCTTTACATTCACTCTCAAACTATTAACACAGTTTACAATTTTAACTGAAGCAGATCATTGTAGTACTCTTGTAGAGAAAAGTTTTCATTCGCAGTTATCGTTATTGATATTTCTGACCGTCAAACTCGACGGGTAAGTGTACATAATTATTCCTAGCTCCTATTAAATCTAAAACTGAGCGAGTAAGGTCCTATTCGTTTCCACTGTTCATGAATTGTCACAAACTATCTTTTCAGAACATAAGAAATGACAGAGCCGACCACGACTCCAGCTAATTATTTGAGAGTTTCGAGTCTGCTTTAATACAAAATCAGTGCAGAGTTTTCCAGAGTCCCGAGAAAGCCCTTTCAGCGGAAATTTCTGAATAAGATTTCTAAAAGCTAGCGCAAAAATCGTAACATTGAAAATCTTAAATTGATTTGCAGAAATTTCTAATTATTCTGATTTCTTTGCTTTGTGGACTTAAAATGAAAAATAGTAAATTATTATTTCCTAGTTTTGCGAGGTAATGCTCCAAACTCTTTTAAGGCCACGGTTTCAAAGTACTGTCGCTGTTAAAATCTATAACATAAAGATATTTTTCATATTGGTTTCTGTCGATTGGCGATTGGTCTGGTAAATAATTCTAGACATTTAATATGATAGTCTAAGCCAAAATATAATCACCTGAGAGAATCACACTTTCAGATGGACGTAGAGCTCGCAAATTATTTAATGGGTAAATTTATGTTCTCAAAATATCCTCAACTTTTTTAGAGAGACCCTTAGCCCTGAGAGTGGTGGTTTAGTTATATACTGAAGTTAGGTCTTTACTGGAATGGGAAAATCTACACAGAATTTAATTTTCTCAGAAATGCATAATACTTTTTATACTTAAAAATGTAACAGGATCACCTATATTTCTTTCTTTCGGATTTGCTTAGGTTTGATTTAACCTATGAACTTTAATTTGGAACTTTTTTTGCATTGCATCATTTCTGCAAAATTGAATTAACCGGTTTTGCATTTTAAAGTTTTTGCTAACGCTTCGCAACGACCAAGCAATGCTTGTCTCTGGAGAATTGTAATTACCTTAAAGTTCTTAAATATCTGGCGATGTCAAAGCTCGACCATTTTAATCATTGCTATTGTCTCTTCCTCTATAAACAAAGTGGCGCTTTAAACGTTCATTAACTGCGTGGATTCCCCGAGTCAGCCATTTTGTTGTGAGGCAAAACATGAGATGTACGGCTTTATTAAGAGAATATTAGCCATGTTTCACACATTGAATTACGTACCGTAAACATGAGTCATAACGTAACTAACACGTGGTTTCCCTGGTGACGTGTGCAAATCGGCCTGCATTGTTTACATCTGAAGCCGCAAGCTAGCGTTGGGCCTGGTCAGTCTTGTCAGCTGTTAAAACCAGTGAAATCTGCTGCTGCTGATAAAACTATCTCGCATCATGTGATTGTTATATAACGTAACTGTGTGAGCATGCAGTGGAAAAAAAACTCTCCACATCGCGCTTGCGCCTGGTCCAGGCTAGTACTCAGTACCGGTAGCATCAGAGCATCGCTGGCAGTCTCAATGTAACCCTTAGATAACAGTTACGTTCTCGATGAGAGTGCTAGCATGTTTGCGAAACGCGATTCTGCTACGTACAGCTGGGTGGGAGGAGATTATGCAAACGATGTCGGTCAGTCTAAAAATATAACGTCGTAGCCTAGCCAATGGCTCGTAAGCCTTTCCTGAGAAACCTCAGAAATATAACGTCGTATCCTAGCCTATGGCTCGTAAGCCTTTCCTGAGAAACCTCAGAAATATAACGTCGTATCCTAGCCTATGGCTCGTAAGCCTTTCCTGAGAAACCTCAGAAATATAACGTCGTATCCTAGCCTATGGCTCGTAAGCCTTTCCTGAGAAACCTCAGAAATATAACGTCGTAATCTAGCCTATGGCTCGTAAACCTTTCCTGAGAAACCTCAGAAATATAACGTCGTATCCTAGCCTATGGCTCGTAAACCTTTCCTGAGAAACCTCAGAAATATAACGTCGTATCCTAGCCTATGGCTCGTAAACCTTTCCTGAGAAACCTCAGAAATATAACGTCGTATCCTAGCCAATGGCTCGTAAGCCTTTCCTGAGAAACCTCAGAAATATAACGTCGTATCCTAGCCTATGGCTCGTAAGCCTTTCCTGAAAACCTCAGAACTATTAGTGTCACCTGAGGCATTGCTGAGGACAAGATTGGACGTTAGTTTTATTGTCAATATATAAGGCTCTTAAACAAATCTAGTTTTTCAGATGAATCATTTTTTTTAACCGAAGGTTACTCAGGACACTCACTCTTTTTTATTCAATGTTTTATGCAACTATACTGAGCATGACTCTCCCCATTATCTCCCATTTACCGATTAGGAGCCAAAAGCAGAGACCGAATAAAATGGATATTACCTGCTTTCTTTATAGAAAGCTTCGTGTGTATGTACATGTATGTATGTATGTATATGGGATGCATGAATGCATGTTTTCTTGCAGTTTTAAACCTTTTGTTATCGCATGGAAGCAGGCAGACAATGCCTGGGGTATTATGATTAGCTTAAAGCTCTTGAAGCTCTTGCAATGCCAAAAGCTCTACCAATGTATGTCATGTCATAGTCTCTCCTTCTATAAAGAAGTTCAAGCTCTACCAATGTATGTCATATCATAGTCTCTCCTTCTATAAAGAAGTTCAACCTCTACCAATGTATGACATGTCATAGTTTCTCCTTCTATAAAGAAGTTCAAGCTCTACCAATGTATGTCATGTCATAGTCTCTCCTTCTATAAAGAAGTTCAAGCTCTACCAATGTATGTCATGTCATTGTCTCTCCTTCTATAAAGAAGTGCAAGCTCTACCAATGTATGTCATGTCATTGTCTCTCCTTCTATAAAGAAGTGCAAGCTCTACCAATGTATGTCATGTCATTGTCTCTCCTTCTATAAAGAAGTGCAAGCTCTACCAATGTATGACATGTCATTGCCTCTCCTTCTATAAAGAAGTGCAAGCTCTACCAATGTATGTCATGTTATTGTCTCTCCTTCTATAAAGAAGTGCAAGCTCTACCAATGTATGACATGTCATTGTCTCTCCTTCTATAAAGAAGTTCAAGCTCTACCAATGTATGTCATGTGATGTCATTGTCTCTCCTATAAAGAAGTTAACGCTCTCAGGGTTCAACAACTACGTGAATTATTCGAATCAGCCATTTTAGCGTTAGGCAAAACATGTTAGCGATATTGCTTTATTCAGAGAATATACAAAACCCCAGTGATTTTGTTATTGAAGAGATTGCACATTAGTTTTAATTAGCCTCAGGGCCTTAAACTAATCTGGTTATTTAAGTCGATTTTTCTTAACTGAGATAGATCTTTTTTTTTATTCAATGGTTATACTTTTATACTAAACTTAACTCTTCTCTCTCTCTCTCTCTCTCTCTCTCTCTCTCTCTCTCTCTCTCTCTCTCTCTCTCTTTTCCCGCCTCCCCCCCCCTTAAAAAATCCTCTCCTTTTCTTTCGAAAGCCAAAGGCTGGAGCCGAAAAAATGGATATTACCTGCTTTTTTAACTGAAAGCTTCGTGTTTATATCAATGTATGTTTGTGTCATGTATGTATGTATGCATGTATACATGTGTGTAAGTGAGGATGCATGTTATATGAATAATGTATTCCAGAAAATATTTTGAATTGTGTTCTTTTCTCTGCAGCTCTAGCCATCTAAGAAAGGCTCGATAAGAAAAAATGGTCGCCAGTCAATTTTTGCTTCTTCCATTCCCAAGACTTCTCAAGAAGGAAATTGTTTGTTTAGGAAGAAAAGAGTATTTAGTGCAAAATGTCTTGAATTTTTTAAAAAAGGATACTTTGCTACAAATTAATTTTTCTTTTTTTATTCTTTTCTCCCTACTTCACCACTGTTTCAAAACAGATAATAAAGATGTCGATATCTTTTGCCTTTATCTCCATTCATAATCTGCAATTCGTATGACAAAAAGGGTAAAAGAGAGAAGTTTGGGTCTAATTATTTTTTTTTCTAAGAGAAACAAAGATTTTCTTAAAACGCACTTCACTTCCGTGAAAAAAAAAACAACCAAAAAACAAAACATATCGATGACTAATATCTCTAAGACTATTTTTGTAGCAAAGGATATTACCTTCTTTCCATTGAGTAGAAACTTCATTTCAAATATAACGGCAATTAGACAACAAATAGAAAGATCCTGCAATCATTAATGGTTCCTGAGAAAATTATGAAGACTGAAAGTTATATACAAATTAGATTGTAAATATTTCATTGAATGTATGCTCTTAGCTTTACAGTATGTAGATGAAAACCAGAAGGCTTCATTGAAAAAATAGGGATATTGATTTTTGAGTGTTCCTAGTCTAAAGCGTTAACTCGAAATCATTGTCTTCATTTTTTCATGCTGAGTATAAAACAAGAGTAGTTTTATCCTTTTAGTTCTGCAGTCAATATATCACAGTATCAATCTTATCTAGCTGAAGAAAAACCCATTAAACAATTAATGGTATTTATCTGTGCTCCTCAGTTCAATGTGCTCTGTTATTGGATGCTGTTATAAGAAAACTGAATACACAAATTCAAATAAGAAAATGCTAAATGTATGTTTACACGAAGCGATTTGCAGCAAGCAACGCCACTCCACAAAATTCTCTGAGCATCAAGCAGCACATCGTGTCCCCTATGATTTGTAGAGCGCACCAAATCTTTCACTATTAGGCTACTTTCCACAAATCACATGCAATTCGAAATGCTGCTTGTGCCTTCAAAGCATTTTGTGGAATGGTGCTGCTTGTTTCGTGTTAACATACCTTAACACCTATTATACTTGTAGCAATTCAAGCTTGAATGTTGACAGTGTTGATTTTAACCTGGAATGAAACCAAGAGCGCCGAAGATTGTGTGTCAACGTAATCAAAGTACGCATTTCAGTTTCAGTTTTACGTGTAAGCCTGTGGGACAAGTCTAAATATATATATATATATATATATATATATATATATATATATATATATAATTATCAATGTCTTTTTGTTTACGTTTTTGCAAGTTATGTATTTATTTATTCTGCTGATATTGCATTCTGGCACCATGAAAAATTCTTCAAGAAAAGTCAGATACCCTTCTAGAGACTGAGATGCTTTCCATTGTACGTAGGACAATAAGAACAATCTAAGATATCAGATGCTAGATCTAGATTTTGTTCTTCTCAATGAAAGCATCTGCTCTGGAAATAATTTACTAGCCTAGGTTTAGTCAAAGGGCATGCTTCGCGTTTTCGAAACAAATTTCAACCGTTTCGGATGTGTTTACGACACATAACTTAGATCGAAATTATGAAGATCATTGTTTAACATCTGCTGATAAGTAATTAATCTCTTTATGTAAATATTTTTTGATACAAATACAACTGACAAGCTTGAAATGGCT
The DNA here is from genome assembly GCA_033675545.1 of Elysia crispata. Taxonomy (NCBI): domain Eukaryota; kingdom Metazoa; phylum Mollusca; class Gastropoda; family Plakobranchidae; genus Elysia; species Elysia crispata. The sequence continues at coordinate 69,151 of JAWDGP010000454.1, forward strand.
TTTTTTTTTCAAATCAAAGTTTGATTAGAGCTAAGACGTCAGTGCGTTATAATTTTGCAATAATATACCGTTATCAACTAATTAGTTATTAATTTTGTTCTTTATAGATTATTTTTTTTATTTATGTTTTGCTACATCGAAGTTATGGAAGAGAATCTAGTAGTTAAATCTATGTGTAGATTATTTCACCTACATTTAACCTATATCAGAGAAGCTTGTAGTGCTTTCTTCTTTCAGTTTTTTTTTTTATTTAAGCCACAATAAACCATGAAATTTAACACATTTTTTTTATACAATAGTTTATTTCAACTTTATTCGACGAAAGAGACCGCAGTGAAGCCTCTTCTCTCACACACTTGCCTATGACTTGCATGAGGATTCAATTTGTTTCCACAAAAAAAAAAAAAAGAAAAAGAAAAAATGCTACAAAATAGTTAACCAAAATTGTCACCTTCTTTTCTTTCTTTTTTTTTTTTTTTGTGGAAACAAAGCCGTGAGTCACCAGCTCTAGCTACATTGCTTATGGAGATTACACCACTGTGGTTGAAAAAACAAACAAACATCGAAACATTTTAATAAATATGAACATTATAGAGTTTGTAAGTATTAGAAAACTTGTCTCTAAAATTATTTTGAGTATTATTTGAACATTTTATAGTTTGGTTCATCTGGTTCATAAGGAAAATCACATAATGTACAAATACAAAAGTTTGATACATTATTTATTACAGTTGAGAATTAGAGTAAATACGATTCGTACAGTTGAGAGTTACAGTAAATACGATTCATACAGTTGATAATTACAGTAAATACGATTCACACAGTTGAAAATTACAGTAAATACGATTCATACAGTTGAGAATTACAGTAAATACGATTCATACAGTTGAGAATTACAGTAAATACGATTCATACAGTTGAGAATTACAGTAAATAAGATTCATACAGTTGAGAATTACAGTAAATACAATTCATACAGTTGAGAATTAGAGTAAATACGATTCATACAGTTGAGAATTACAGTAAATACGATTCATACAGTTGAGAATTACAGTAAATACAATTCATACAGTTGAGAATTACAGTAAATACGATTCATGCAGTTGAGAATTACAGTAAATACGATTCATACAGTTGAGAATTACAGTAAATACAATTCATACAGTTGAGAATTACAGTAAATACGATTCATACAGTTGAGAATTACAGTAAATACGATTCATACAGTTGAGAATTACAGTAAATACAATTCATACAGTTGAGAATTACAGTAAATACGATTCATACAGTTGAGAATTACAGTAAATACGATTCATACGGTTGAGAGTTACAGTAAATGCGATTCATACAGTTGAGAATTAGAGTAAATACGATTCACACAGTTGAGAGTTACAGTAAATGCGATTCATACAGTTGAGAATTACAGTAAATACGATTCATACAGTTGAGAATTACAGTAAATACGATTCATACAGTTGAGAATTACAGTAAATGCGATTCATACAGTTGAGAATTACAGTAAATACGATTCATACAGTTGAGAATTACAGTAAATACGATTCATACAGTTGAGAATTACAGTAAATACGATTCATACGGTTGAGAATTACAGTAAATACGATTCATACAGTTGAGAATTACAGTAAATACGATTCATACGGTTGAGAATTACAGTAAATACGATTCATACAGTTGAGAATTACAGTAAATACGACAAAATAATGAGAATTGCGAGCTTTATTGAAATTGGGCAACAAGCACCAAGTGACCTAATAAACGATACGCCATCCAAACAGGAGAAGCTTTTTTGTTTTGTTTTTTCGAGAAAAAAAAGTAAATCAAGTTTATGTAATTCTTACTCTGTTCTTAATTTTTCATTGTTTTAATAGCCATCTTCGAAAAGGCAAAATACTAGTTTATTTCGAAAAAAATTATCCTTTGACTATGGGAAATCATCTAACTCTGTAGATTCCGAATCTATTTTAAGATTCCGCAAAAAGCCTTAAGATCTGCGCTGCGGGAATTCATAGGTTTGCTCTTATTTCAACCTTAATTATAATGAATTTTTGTAAAAAAGGATAAATTGATTTGGATTTTGGAAAATTAGATAACTATTCTAATATTTAACTCGCTGGTGCTTGTCGAAAAAGATTGTGTGTTGTTTTCCGTGTGATTGTTAAAGAAATCAAACAAATCTTTAAAGCAATCGGCTTTTTGGTCATGAATGTTTTCCTAACCCAAAGATAAGTTGGAATGTGATATCTGAAGGTTTAATGTCATGAAATTACATCCGTTAAACTCTGTCTACACAGCAACCAGAAGAAGCCGGCGAACTTCATTTCATACTTTTTCCTATTATATTTCTTGACGTTTTGCTTTCAAATGGAAGAGATTTATTATTTAATTTTTGTACTTGTATTCGCACGCCTTTGGAATAAAATTTGATGTATTTAATGTAGAATAGTTTATGACTATTTATGAAACAACATTTAGTTAAGATTTTACAACACTCTAAGTTAGTTTATTTTTTTGCCAGAGTTTCGGAAAGACCCTGAATGCCTTCTAAAGAAGGTGCAATAATCGGTTGTTTTTTCTTTCTTCTTTTTCTCTGCGAAAGTTATGCTCTGATTTGTTCCTGGACCATTAACGTCAGAGCAAAGCTTAAATATAATGGGTGCGCAGAGCTAGGGTTAAGATAAACTAGAAATCTCACCTCGGTTACCGACAAGCACCTGCATTCAATTTTAGTGTGTGTCCCATGCCATCTGTAATAAGCTACACGCTTTACCGAAGGATAGGTCGGCAGTTCACAGCAATACTGCACGCCGTGCGCACTCCAGACATATTTACCGTGACAGTTGTTTTGTATGCAGCCTACACGAAGAGAAATCAAAATTAATATTTCAACTAAAAATGTAGAACAATTTTTGTAACTAATATGCTTAAAATATGTTAAAAAAAAGTACTTTAGTTGCTAGATTAAAGAACAAAGAAGGAGAACAGAAGACGAAGGAAAATATGAAGAAGTAAAAAGAAAAGATAGAAAGAGGGAGGGGGAGGAAGAAAAAGAGAAATAGAGGTATGAGGACGAGGAAGATAAAAAGAATGATATTTTAGAAGGAGAAAGAGGGAAATAAGTTAGTGCATGAACATAAGCAGAAAACGTGAGAGGAATAAATGTAGATGAAAAAATGGGGGGAGGGGTGAAGAAAGAAAGATGAGCAAGGCAGGAAATCTTGGAAATGTGGAGGAGGAAAAAACATGAAAGAGGGGGAAGCGCGTATTCAAGACAAACAAAAAGAAAACATCTGCAGAAAGATCAACCTGAGAAATTAAAAGAACAGGACGAGCCATGCCATGGTGGAGGTGTATGATACACGGAAGGAGACAAAGTTAGAGAATGGGGGGGACTGGGGGCGAAAATGAAAGGTCGATGGCACAAGAAGGACAAGAGAGAAAGATAGTAGATAAAGGAGGAGTGGTAAGAGAATGACGCTGAGATCGGATGAAAAGAGGAAGACAGTGTGGAGCAGGTGGACAAGGAGAGGCAGGAGAAAACAGAATGAGTAAATGGTCTAAGAGGTAAGAACTAGGCTATTTACCACTGACTTCTCCAACGGCGATGATCACCAGAGTTAAGCAGATTGCCACGAAAAGCTTCATCGTAGTCCTCGGCGTACGGTGCTCTGATGGGCTGGGGTGTTTGTTGTCGCTCACTTGGTCTGATGGGCTGGGGTGTTTTGTTGTCGCTGACGTGTTGTGCCTCGTAAATATGAAGTGAGGATCGCTGGAATCTTTGCCATTTAAATAGCTTTTGTCGCAATTAACTTCAATCATTGTAACGCTTGAAAATGCGTGTTAACCCTGGTTCAAACAATTTATAATTATTTGAATATTGGGACTTGAAAAATGTCTTTGATCTGTCGAAATGATATGAAGATATTGAATTTTGAATGTAATAACTTAAAAACGCATGACTTAACAAAAGTTCATTTTCGAAGCTATAAAAGTTAATGGTTTTAGAAAATTTATGAGTGCTGGCAGTGCTACTTTAGCATCGCAAAAGTAGAATCATACAAAATGTTTTTGAATGTGTAAGATGTCAAGTTTAGAGGAGTGTTAAAAAGTCTTTGGTCTTAATATGAAACAACAGAGTTAGAACTTTTTCAATTTGGCACACATATTATGACTAATGACTGAGCATGTTATCAGCTTTTCATGTCTGTCTTCGCATGGTAGATCAGCTGCCTGCTAATACCTATCTTACCCTTTCATCGCCTTCCAGCATGAGGAAAAATTGTTAGATGGACAAATAAAAGACTTCAGACCACACTTTCTTGAAAATTCAGTAGAACAAAAAATAAATAAATGAGTGAATATATATTTTAAATAAAATGAAACGAATACAAAAATTAATTGCATAACGATTATTTGAAAAAAAAATTTAATCTTACTAAAAACTTTCAAATCTAATCCACGCGGTTTAGTAAAGAACAAAAATTGATTTGATGCTTAGCTTTAGAGTCATTGGCAGAGAAGAAAACCGAATAGATTATGTAATATAACGATCAATTTTTTACCATCTCTCTCTCTCTTTCTCTCTCTCTCTCTCTCTCTCTCTCTCTCTCTCTCTCTCTCTCTCTCTCTCTCTCTCTCTCTCTCTCTCTCTCTCTCTCTCTCTCTCTTTCTCTCTCTCTCTTTCTCTCTCTACGAGATTGACCTTAGAAATGTACCATATGAATATTCTAATTTAAGCAGTAAAGATATAAATAAAATGTTTGATTCTTTTGAAGCTAAGAGAAATATTATGCAAACTGTTCTTTACGCTTAGGCGAACCGCTGTTAATATATTGTAGAGCTTTGATCTCGAGAGCTTTCAGCATGTAGGCATAATGGCATACATTTTTAGACTAGAGAAAAGGATGGTTTGTTCAATTCACCACCAGATTTTGATAAAATAATCCTTTCTGGTCTTTGCTGTCATTAAATTTAAACTTACACTGTTTCAACATCAGGCACCCTTAGCAACACTTCCAAGGTGGTTGTTGTGTCAAGAAGCTGCCTCTCATCCTAAAAATACTCAAGCTACCTTTTTGTCTCAATTCCATATGCGCGCAAAATATCTTATGGTCTCTCCTATTTTTTGTTATTATTATGAAAACATCACAAGCTTCATAGTCCATTTACGTCAAAATCAGATTTTTTTTCATTAATTTTTTTTTTGTTGACTTCCTGCAATATGTTAAAACCTGAGCTTTCTTTACTTCAAACCTTTGAAGAAGCAACATATTTGAAATAAAAACAAAACCTTTGGTAAATGTAACTTTCAGTCTTCAAGAATCACATGGGAAACATCTGCTGAAAGGAAAGAGGAAAAAAAATCAATATACCAAATACTAAGGTGTTAAGTGTAGTGTTAAAATGCTGTTGAGTGTTAAGTACACGACAGTAATGTTACAATAATGCTGATCATCGACTGCAAGTCTTAGATGTTTATGCTGAGCTTCAAGAACAACAAAATCGTTTTTATGCTTAGCGTCAAGTACAACACACAGGTTTTTAATCCTGAGCTAATGTTTAATATTGAGCGTCAAGTACAGGACATTGGTGTTTAATGTTGCTCGTCAAGGACATAGCACTAGTGTTTAAATCTGAGCGCCAAGTACAAGGCATTGGTGTTTTATCCTGAGTGTCAACTCCAAGACACTAGTGTTTAATAGTGAGCGTCAACTACAAGACACTAGTGTTTAATAGTGAGCGTCAACTACAAGACACTAGTGTTTAATACTGAGCGTCAACTACAAGACACCAGTGTTTAATACTGAGCGTCAACTACAAGACACTAGTGTTTAATACTGAGCGTCAACTACAAGACACCAGTGTTTAATCCTGAGCGTCAACTACAAGACACCAGTGTTTAATCCTGAGCGTCAACTACAAGACACCAGTGTTTAATACTGAGCGTCAACTACAAGACACCAGTGTTTAATAGTGAGCGTCAACTACAAGACACCAGTGTTTAATACTGAGCGTCAACTACAAGACACCAGTGTTTAATAGTGAGCGTCAACTACAAGACACCAGTGTTTAATACTGAGCGTCAACTACAAGACACCAGTGTTTAATCGTGAGCGTCAACTACAAGACACCAGTGTTTAATAGTAAGCGTCAACTACAAGACACTAGTGTTTAATAGTGAGCGTCAACTACAAGACACCAGTGTTTAATAGTGAGCGTCAACTACAAGACACTAGTGTTTAATAGTGAGCGTCAACTACAAGACACCAGTGTTTAATAGTGAGCGTCAACTACAAGACACTAGTGTTTAATAGTGAGCGTCAACTACAAGACACCAGTGTTTAATAGTAAGCGTCAACTACAAGACACTAGTGTTTAATACTGAGCGTCAACTACAAGACACCAGTGTTTAATCGTGAGCGTCAACTACAAGACACCAGTGTTTAATAGTGAGCGTCAACTACAAGACACCAGTGTTTAATACTGAGCGTCAACTACAAGACACTAGTGTTTAATACTGAGCGTCAACTACAAGACACCAGTGTTTAATCGTGAGCGTCAACTACAAGACACCAGTGTTTAATAGTGAGCGTCAACTACAAGACACCAGTGTTTAATACTGAGCGTCAACTACAAGACACTAGTGTTTAATACTGAGCGTCAACTACAAGACACCAGTGTTTAATAGTGAGCGTCAACTACAAGACACTAGTGTTTAATAGTGAGCGTCAACTACAAGACACTAGTGTTTAATAGTGAGCGTCAACTACAAGACACTAGTGTTTAATAGTGAGCGTCAACTACAAGACACTAGTGTTTAATAGTGAGCGTCAACTACAAGACACTAGTGTTTAATAGTGAGCGTCAACTACAAGACACTAGTGTTTAATAGTGAGCGTCAACTACAAGACACTAGTGTTTAATAGTGAGCGTCAACTACAAGACACTAGTGTTTAATAGTGAGCGTCAACTACAAGACACTAGTGTTTAATACTGAGCGTCAACTACAAGACACTAGTGTTTAATAGTGAGCGTCAACTACAAGACACTAGTGTTTAATACTGAGCGTCAACTACAAGACACTAGTGTTTAATAGTGAGCGTCAACTACAAGACACTAGTGTTTAATAGTGAGCGTCAACTACAAGACACTAGTGTTTAATCCTGAGCGTCAACTACAAGACACTAGTGTTTAATAGTGAGCGTCAACTACAAGACACTAGTGTTTAATCCTGAGCGTCAACTACAAGACACTAGTGTTTAATAGTGAGCGTCAACTACAAGACACTAGTGTTTAATAGTGAGCGTCAACTACAAGACACTAGTGTTTAATACTGAGCGTCAACTACAAGACACTAGTGTTTAATAGTGAGCGTCAACTACAAGACACTAGTGTTTAATAGTGAGCGTCAACTACAAGACACTAGTGTTTAATAGTGAGCGTCAACTACAAGACACTAGTGTTTAATAGTGAGCGTCAACTACAAGACACTAGTGTTTAATAGTGAGCGTCAACTACAAGACACTAGTGTTTAATAGTGAGCGTCAACTACAAGACACTAGTGTTTAATAGTGAGCGTCAACTACAAGACACTAGTGTTTAATAGTGAGCGTCAACTACAAGACACTAGTGTTTAATAGTGAGCGTCAACTACAAGACACTAGTGTTTAATAGTGAGCGTCAACTACAAGACACTAGTGTTTAATAGTGAGCGTCAACTACAAGACACTAGTGTTTAATAGTGAGCGTCAACTACAAGACACTAGTGTTTAATAGTGAGCGTCAACTACAAGACACTAGTGTTTAATAGTGAGCGTCAACTACAAGACACTAGTGTTTAATACTGAGCGTCAACTACAAGACACTAGTGTTTAATAGTGAGCGTCAACTACAAGACACTAGTGTTTAATCCTGAGCGTCAACTACAAGACACTAGTGTTTAATCGTGAGCGTCAACTACAAGACACTAGTGTTTAATCGTGAGCGTCAACTACAAGACACTAGTGTTTAATAGTGAGCGTCAACTACAAGACACTAGTGTTTAATAGTGAGCGTCAACTACAAGACACTAGTGTTTAATACTGAGCGTCAACTACAAGACACTAGTGTTTAATAGTGAGCGTCAACTACAAGACACCAGTGTTTAATACTGAGCGTCAACTACAAGACACTAGTGTTTAATCGTGAGCGTCAACTACAAGACACTAGTGTTTAATAGTGAGCGTCAACTACAAGACACCAGTGTTTAATACTGAGCGTCAACTACAAGACACTAGTGTTTAATAGTGAGCGTCAACTACAAGACACTAGTGTTTAATAGTGAGCGTCAACTACAAGACACTAGTGTTTAATACTGAGCGTCAACTACAAGACACTAGTGTTTAATAGTGAGCGTCAACTACAAGACACTAGTGTTTAATAGTGAGCGTCAACTACAAGACACTAGTGTTTAATAGTGAGCGTCAACTACAAGACACTAGTGTTTAATAGTAAGCGTCAACTACAAGACACTAGTGTTTAATAGTGAGCGTCAACTACAAGACACTAGTGTTTAATAGTGAGCGTCAACTACAAGACACTAGTGTTTAATAGTGAGCGTCAACTACAAGACACTAGTGTTTAATAGTGAGCGTCAACTACAAGACACTAGTGTTTAATAGTGAGCGTCAACTACAAGACACCAGTGTTTAATACTGAGCGTCAACTACAAGACACTAGTGTTTAATAGTGAGCGTCAACTACAAGACACCAGTGTTTAATAGTGAGCGTCAACTACAAGACACCAGTGTTTAATACTGAGCGTCAACTACAAGACACTAGTGTTTAATAGTGAGCGTCAACTACAAGACACTAGTGTTTAATAGTGAGCGTCAACTACAAGACACTAGTGTTTAATAGTGAGCGTCAACTACAAGACACTAGTGTTTAATAGTGAGCGTCAACTACAAGACACTAGTGTTTAATAGTGAGCGTCAACTACAAGACACTAGTGTTTAATAGTGAGCGTCAACTACAAGACACTAGTGTTTAATAGTGAGCGTCAACTACAAGACACTAGTGTTTAATAGTGAGCGTCAACTACAAGACACTAGTGTTTAATACTGAGCGTCAACTACAAGACACTAGTGTTTAATAGTGAGCGTCAACTACAAGACACTAGTGTTTAATAGTGAGCGTCAACTACAAGACACCAGTGTTTAATACTGAGCGTCAACTACAAGACACTAGTGTTTAATAGTGAGCGTCAACTACAAGACACTAGTGTTTAATAGTGAGCGTCAACTACAAGACACCAGTGTTTAATACTGAGCGTCAACTACAAGACACCAGTGTTTAATAGTGAGCGTCAACTACAAGACACTAGTGTTTAATACTGAGCGTCAACTACAAGACACCAGTGTTTAATACTGAGCGTCAACTACAAGACACTAGTGTTTAATAGTGAGCGTCAACTACAAGACACCAGTGTTTAATTGTGAGCGTCAACTACAAGACACCAGTGTTTAATACTGAGCGTCAACTACAAGACACTAGTGTTTAATAGTGAGCGTCAACTACAAGACACTAGTGTTTAATACTGAGCGTCAACTACAAGACACTAGTGTTTAATAGTGAGCGTCAACTACAAGACACTAGTGTTTAATACTGAGCGTCAACTACAAGACACTAGTGTTTAATAGTGAGCGTCAACTACAAGACACCAGTGTTTAATACTGAGCGTCAACTACAAGACACTAGTGTTTAATCGTGAGCGTCAACTACAAGACACTAGTGTTTAATCGTGAGCGTCAACTACAAGACACCAGTGTTTAATACTGAGCGTCAACTACAAGACACCAGTGTTTAATAGTGAGCGTCAACTACAAGACACTAGTGTTTAATACTGAGCGTCAACTACAAGACACCAGTGTTTAATACTGAGCGTCAACTACAAGACACCAGTGTTTAATACTGAGCGTCAACTACAAGACACTAGTGTTTAATCGTGAGCGTCAACTACAAGACACCAGTGTTTAATACTGAGCGTCAACTACAAGACACTAGTGTTTAATACTGAGCGTCAACTACAAGACACTAGTGTTTAATAGTGAGCGTCAACTACAAGACACCAGTGTTTAATAGTGAGCGTCAACTACAAGACACTAGTGTTTAATAGTGAGCGTCAACTACAAGACACTAGTGTTTAATAGTGAGCGTCAACTACAAGACACTAGTGTTTAATAGTGAGCGTCAACTACAAGACACTAGTGTTTAATAGTGAGCGTCAACTACAAGACACTAGTGTTTAATAGTGAGCGTCAACTACAAGACACTAGTGTTTAATAGTGAGCGTCAACTACAAGACACTAGTGTTTAATAGTGAGCGTCAACTACAAGACACTAGTGTTTAATAGTGAGCGTCAACTACAAGACACTAGTGTTTAATAGTGAGCGTCAACTACAAGACACTAGTGTTTAATACTGAGCGTCAACTACAAGACACTAGTGTTTAATAGTGAGCGTCAACTACAAGACACTAGTGTTTAATAGTGAGCGTCAACTACAAGACACTAGTGTTTAATAGTGAGCGTCAACTACAAGACACTAGTGTTTAATAGTGAGCGTCAACTACAAGACACTAGTGTTTAATAGTGAGCGTCAACTACAAGACACTAGTGTTTAATAGTGAGCGTCAACTACAAGACACTAGTGTTTAATAGTGAGCGTCAACTACAAGACACTAGTGTTTAATAGTGAGCGTCAACTACAAGACACTAGTGTTTAATAGTGAGCGTCAACTACAAGACACTAGTGTTTAATAGTGAGCGTCAACTACAAGACACTAGTGTTTAATAGTGAGCGTCAACTACAAGACACTAGTGTTTAATCCTGAGCGTCAACTACAAGACACTAGTGTTTAATAGTGAGCGTCAACTACAAGACACTAGTGTTTAATAGTGAGCGTCAACTACAAGACACTAGTGTTTAATAGTGAGCGTCAACTACAAGACACTAGTGTTTAATAGTGAGCGTCAACTACAAGACACTAGTGTTTAATAGTGAGCGTCAACTACAAGACACTAGTGTTTAATAGTGAGCGTCAACTACAAGACACTAGTGTTTAATAGTGAGCGTCAACTACAAGACACTAGTGTTTAATAGTGAGCGTCAACTACAAGACACTAGTGTTTAATAGTGAGCGTCAACTACAAGACACTAGTGTTTAATAGTGAGCGTCAACTACAAGACACTAGTGTTTAATAGTGAGCGTCAACTACAAGACACTAGTGTTTAATAGTGAGCGTCAACTACAAGACACTAGTGTTTAATAGTGAGCGTCAACTACAAGACACTAGTGTTTAATCCTGAGCGTCAACTACAAGACACTAGTGTTTAATAGTGAGCGTCAACTACAAGACACTAGTGTTTAATCCTGAGCGTCAACTACAAGACACTAGTGTTTAATAGTGAGCGTCAACTACAAGACACTAGTGTTTAATCCTGAGCGTCAACTACAAGACACTAGTGTTTAATAGTGAGCGTCAACTACAAGACACTAGTGTTTAATACTGAGCGTCAACTACAAGACACTAGTGTTTAATAGTGAGCGTCAACTACAAGACACTAGTGTTTAATCCTGAGCGTCAACTACAAGACACTAGTGTTTAATAGTGAGCGTCAACTACAAGACACTAGTGTTTAATCCTGAGCGTCAACTACAAGACACTAGTGTTTAATAGTGAGCGTCAACTACAAGACACTAGTGTTTAATAGTGAGCGTCAACTACAAGACACTAGTGTTTAATAGTGAGCGTCAACTACAAGACACTAGTGTTTAATAGTGAGCGTCAACTACAAGACACTAGTGTTTAATAGTGAGCGTCAACTACAAGACACTAGTGTTTAATAGTGAGCGTCAACTACAAGACACTAGTGTTTAATAGTGAGCGTCAACTACAAGACACTAGTGTTTAATAGTGAGCGTCAACTACAAGACACTAGTGTTTAATAGTGAGCGTCAACTACAAGACACTAGTGTTTAATAGTGAGCGTCAACTACAAGACACTAGTGTTTAATAGTGAGCGTCAACTACAAGACACTAGTGTTTAATAGTGAGCGTCAACTACAAGACACTAGTGTTTAATAGTGAGCGTCAACTACAAGACACTAGTGTTTAATAGTGAGCGTCAACTACAAGACACTAGTGTTTAATAGTGAGCGTCAACTACAAGACACTAGTGTTTAATAGTGAGCGTCAACTACAAGACACTAGTGTTTAATCCTGAGCGTCAACTACAAGACACTAGTGTTTAATCCTGAGCGTCAACTACAAGACACTAGTGTTTAATAGTGAGCGTCAACTACAAGACACTAGTGTTTAATAGTGAGCGTCAACTACAAGACACTAGTGTTTAATAGTGAGCGTCAACTACAAGACACTAGTGTTTAATAGTGAGCGTCAACTACAAGACACTAGTGTTTAATAGTGAGCGTCAACTACAAGACACTAGTGTTTAATAGTGAGCGTCAACTACAAGACACTAGTGTTTAATCCTGAGCGTCAACTACAAGACACTAGTGTTTAATAGTGAGCGTCAACTACAAGACACTAGTGTTTAATAGTGAGCGTCAACTACAAGACACTAGTGTTTAATAGTGAGCGTCAACTACAAGACACTAGTGTTTAATAGTGAGCGTCAACTACAAGACACTAGTGTTTAATAGTGAGCGTCAACTACAAGACACTAGTGTTTAATAGTGAGCGTCAACTACAAGACACTAGTGTTTAATAGTGAGCGTCAACTACAAGACACTAGTGTTTAATAGTGAGCGTCAACTACAAGACACTAGTGTTTAATAGTGAGCGTCAACTACAAGACACTAGTGTTTAATAGTGAGCGTCAACTACAAGACACTAGTGTTTAATAGTGAGCGTCAACTACAAGACACTAGTGTTTAATAGTGAGCGTCAACTACAAGACACTAGTGTTTAATAGTGAGCGTCAACTACAAGACACTAGTGTTTAATCCTGAGCGTCAACTACAAGACACTAGTGTTTAATAGTGAGCGTCAACTACAAGACACTAGTGTTTAATCCTGAGCGTCAACTACAAGACACTAGTGTTTAATAGTGAGCGTCAACTACAAGACACTAGTGTTTAATAGTGAGCGTCAACTACAAGACACTAGTGTTTAATAGTGAGCGTCAACTACAAGACACTAGTGTTTAATAGTGAGCGTCAACTACAAGACACTAGTGTTTAATAGTGAGCGTCAACTACAAGACACTAGTGTTTAATAGTGAGCGTCAACTACAAGACACTAGTGTTTAATAGTGAGCGTCAACTACAAGACACTAGTGTTTAATAGTGAGCGTCAACTACAAGACACTAGTGTTTAATAGTGAGCGTCAACTACAAGACACTAGTGTTTAATCCTGAGCGTCAACTACAAGACACTAGTGTTTAATAGTGAGCGTCAACTACAAGACACTAGTGTTTAATAGTGAGCGTCAACTACAAGACACTAGTGTTTAATAGTGAGCGTCAACTACAAGACACTAGTGTTTAATCCTGAGCGTCAACTACAAGACACTAGTGTTTAATAGTGAGCGTCAACTACAAGACACTAGTGTTTAATCCTGAGCGTCAACTACAAGACACTAGTGTTTAATAGTGAGCGTCAACTACAAGACACTAGTGTTTAATACTGAGCGTCAACTACAAGACACTAGTGTTTAATAGTGAGCGTCAACTACAAGACACTAGTGTTTAATAGTGAGCGTCAACTACAAGACACTAGTGTTTAATAGTGAGCGTCAACTACAAGACACTAGTGTTTAATAGTGAGCGTCAACTACAAGACACTAGTGTTTAATAGTGAGCGTCAACTACAAGACACTAGTGTTTAATAGTGAGCGTCAACTACAAGACACTAGTGTTTAATCCTGAGCGTCAACTACAAGACACTAGTGTTTAATAGTGAGCGTCAACTACAAGACACTAGTGTTTAATCCTGAGCGTCAACTACAAGACACTAGTGTTTAATAGTGAGCGTCAACTACAAGACACTAGTGTTTAATAGTGAGCGTCAACTACAAGACACTAGTGTTTAATAGTGAGCGTCAACTACAAGACACTAGTGTTTAATAGTGAGCGTCAACTACAAGACACTAGTGTTTAATATTAAGCGTCAACTACAAGACACTAGTGTTTAATCCTGAGCGTCAACTACAAGACACTAGTGTTTATTAGTGAGCGTCAGCTACAAGACACTAGTGTTTAATAGTGAGCGTCAACTACAAGACACTAGTGTTGAATCCTGAGCGACAACTAACAGACACTAGTAAGCGTCAACTACAAGAAACTAGTGTTTAATAGTGAGCGTCAACTACAAGACACTAGTGTTTAATAGTGAGCGTCAACTACAAGACACTAGTGTTTAATAGTGAGCGTCAACTACAAGACACTAGTGTTTAATAGTGAGCGTCAACTACAAGACACTAGTGTTTAATAGTGAGCGTCAACTACAAGACACTAGTGTTTAATAGTGAGCGTCAACTACAAGGCACTCGTATTTAATAGTGAGCGTCAACTACAAGACACTAGTGTTTAATAGTGAGCGTCAACTACAAGACACTAGTGTTTAATAGTGAGCGTCAACTACAAGACACTAGTGTTTAATAGTGAGCGTCAACTACAAGACACTAGTGTTTAATAGTGAGCGTCAACTACAAGACACTAGTATTTAATAGTGAGCGTCAACTACAAGACACTAGTGTTTAATAGTGAGCGTCAACTACAAGACACTAGTGTTTAATAGTGAGCGACAACTACAAGACACTAGTGTTTAATAGTGAGCGTCAACTACAAGACACTAGTGTTTAATCCTGAGCGTCAACTACAAGACACTAGTGTTTAATAGTGAGCGTCAACTACAAGACACTAGTGTTTAATAGTGAGCGTCAACTACAAGACACTAGTATTTAATAGTGAGCGTCAACTACAAGACACTAGTGTTTAATAGTGAGCGTCAACTACAAGACACTAGTGTTTAATAGTGAGCGTCAACTACAAGACACTAGTGTTTAATACTGAGCGTCAACTTCAAGACACTAGTGTTTAATAGTGAGCGTCAACTACAAGACACTAGTGTTTTATACTGAGCTTCAAGTACAAGACACTGGTGTTTGTTTTTTATTGGTTTAATTTCTAAAGTTGAACACAGACATGGAAAGGACATTACCTATTTCACATTGTAAACAAGCCTCATTTCTGGTGAAAATTTTATTCTTCATAAATCTTTGAAAATGTTGTTCGTTATAAATCTATTAAAATGATATTTTTTTTAAAATTGTGGTGGGTTATGATTACCTATATCAAGAACTTAAGAGATATTTTTTTCAACTCGTTTACAGCGGAGTAGAATTATCCACTGAATGAACAGGACGTAAGTTGCCGTATTAGGGATAGACGATGTAAGTAATGTCGCAGCAAGACATTTATGTTTTATTTGGTCTTCACAATAAATTTTGACACAAGAAAACAAAATCTGATTCTTTGTCAGCGAAAACAAAAAACCTTAAGCCAATATTCTGTGAAGTTTTTGTTAGCAACAATATCGATAAGTTCAAAAATTTTTAGGTTCTGGATTTTGTGTGACAAGATCCAAAATCTAGATCTAGATCTAACTTTGAGTACGAGGTGTAGCTTTTCCCCTTGAAGCGTCAAGGTTACTTGCATATGTGCAAAGAGCGAGACACAAAAAACTATTCCTTGAAGTTGAGAGGTTAGATTACTCTATGTCGGCGCTTCCACCCCCTACCCCCACCCCCAAACTGAAGTTTACTTTTTTTACGTCTATGATCGAACATTTAATATACCAGGTACACTGATACCATTATTGTGTATTTAAGTTATTCTTTTTTCTTTTTTTGCCTCTAACTTATCTATCTAAACTTTTGCGGGACAAATCTTGCACTGATAATGTTTGTCTTAAAAATGACTATGCACAGAAAAATTAACCAAGACCTATTGCATTTCCATCAACGCGCTGGCCGGGCGAGGTGTTGACGGGTTTTTTCGTTGGAGGTGCCTCCCTGTAGCTTCTGGGTTTGCATGCCCTACTCGCGAAGCAGCGAGGTTGGTTTTCCGTTAGAGGTGTCCTTCCTGTAGCTTCTGGGAAAAGTTCCTACTTGCGAAGCAGCAAGTTGGTTTTTCATTCGAGGTGTCCTTCCTGTAGCTTCTGGGGTCCAGTCCCGACTCGCGAAGCGGCGAGGGGGGCGATGAGGGGGAGGTGATAAGACGACATTTTATATACCGACGCGTCGACCGCCGGGACAGTGACATCATTGGGTTGTGAGACCATTTCGTGAGGGTAGCAGCATCACCTGCTTTCCCCAGCCTCCCCTCCGTGGGCCACGACCGACCTGTCACTGCCGCCAGTTTGTCAGCGACTGTCGAAGCAGCTAACCTCTATATCTAGAAGCCGTTCCACTATCCGCAACCTGTGGACGCTGAGGGTCGGGGATGGTCGCCCCAGGTGTGAGTCCCCCCGTGACTCACACCAACCTTGATGGTAGGCCAAAACCCGCATCAATCATGACAGTACAACAGAAAGGAGGCCGTATTTCCCAAGGCCTTAAAGGAGATCCCTTTCGAGGTGATATTTCGGCAACGCTGTCTCCGACTGAAAGGCGCACGCCTTCGCATGAAGTTCCACAGTCAAAG
Source organism: Elysia crispata (assembly GCA_033675545.1). Classification (NCBI taxonomy): domain Eukaryota; kingdom Metazoa; phylum Mollusca; class Gastropoda; family Plakobranchidae; genus Elysia; species Elysia crispata. The sequence continues at coordinate 85,880 of JAWDGP010000454.1, forward strand.
CCTCATCGAGGACGCTGTGGGGCCGACAGAGGAAGGGGAAGCACCGCCACACTACACATCGCAACGTACAACACCAGAACTTTAGCCCTACAAGACGATCTAGATCATCTACAAGAGAAACTAGAAGATTTCAAATGGAACGTAATAGGCCTTTGCGAAACGAAGAGAAAGGGAGAAGGACTCATGGAACTATCGGACGGAACTTGGATTTACGATGCAGGAAAAACAGAAGAGTCCCCAGAAACAAAAGGAATGGCTTTCCTTGTACGCAAGAACTTCAAGGATTACATCGAAGGCTTTTGTAAACATTCGGATAGAGTCATCTCGTGCAAAGTCAAACTCCAAGAGGGGTCACTACAAATAATTCAAGTCTACGCTCCAACTACAGACTACGATGACGAGGAAGCAGAAAAATTCTATGAAGACCTAGAAAATGCGATCGAGAAAAAATGCGCAAACACCGTTATCATGGGGGATTTCAACGCTAAAATAGGGGTCAAAGACGAAGACGAAGAGAACGAATGGATTGGTCCTTTTGGAATCGGGACGAGGAACGAAAGAGGAGAAAAGCTGATAGACTTTTGCACGGCGAATAGACTCTTCGTAACAAATTCATTCTTCAAAAAACCAAGATCAAGATATTGGACATGGGAATCACCTGGAGGCGATTACAAGAATCAAATTGATTTCATCTTGACGACAGACAAAACCACGATCCAAAACACTGAAATAATAACGAAAGTCGATATTGGCAGCGATCACCGAATGGTAAGAAGCAGAATGACCATCAACAAGAAGCTCACGAGACTAAAACGAATAAAGAAGAAAAAGCCACTCAAAATAAATACGAGACAACTAGAAAAAGTCGCACCATCCTTTCAAATCAAGCTGAAAAATAAATTTGATATTCTCAGAAATGAAAAGCCGTCAATAGAAGTTATGAACGAAACCATCAGGAAATGCGCCGCGGAAGTTGTTGAGAAACCCAACGAAACAACAAAAGAACAAAACGCAGAAGACAAACTAATCGAGGAACTAGAACAAAGAAGAAAAGAACTAAGAAGGAAAGACAATAAAACCGGACCTGAAAGAGTAGAATACATCGAAACCAACAAAACTGTTAAAAAGAAAAGAAGAGCGAGAGCCAGAAGAAAGAGAAAAGAATTTATCACCAAAATTCTAGAACAAAAAAGAGGCCCCAAGGAGACAAATAAGTACGGGAACAAAAAGAAAATAGCGAAGATGAAGGACAAGGAAGGCAGAGAGACATAAGACAGAGAAGAGATATTAGAAATCTGTAAATCATTCTATGCAACACTCTACGAAAACACCATACAAAGCCCAACGAATTTACAAAGAGAAAGTGCAGACAAGGATGAAGTACCACCATTCACTGTAGACGAAGTCAGGAAATGTCTAAAAGAAATGAGTAAAAACAAAGCGCCTGGCCCAGATGATATGACCAGCGACGTACTGCTGCTTGGAGAAGAACCGGTTCTTAAGTACCTGACAAGCTGTTACAACAAAATCCTCAAGACAAAAGAAATCCCACCCAGCTGGGATGAAGCGAAGATCATCATACTATACAAAAAAGGAGACCCCGGCGACGTTAAAAATTATCGTCCCATCAGTTTGTTGTCACATAGTTATAAGTTGTTCACTAGATTACTGCAAAAAAGGATGGAGAACACCCTGGATGAAAATCAACCTAGAGATCAAGCTGGATTTAGAAGGGGCTTCTCAACCACGGACCACATTTTCACCCTCAACCAGGTCATAGAGAAATCAAACGAGTACAACTTACCTCTGTGCGTCGGTTTTATAGATTATGAGAAAGCTTTTCGACTCCGTAGAACACTTTGCCATCTTCGACGCGCTGCGGAAAATTAACATCAATGAAACATACGTTGCCATCCTCGAAAACATCTACCAAAAGGCTACAGCACGAGTTCATATCGACAATCTGGAGTCAGAAACATTCCCCATAAACAGAGGGGTCAGGCAAGGCGATCCAATCTCTCCGAAAATGTTTACGACAGCCATGGAGATGATATTCCGAAAGGCAGGCCTAGAGCACGGAATAAACGTAGACGGCGAAACACTTACCAACTTGAGATTCGCAGATGACGTCGCACTTGTAACAGAAAAGATAGAGGACATGGAGGAACAATTAAATAAACTGAACACCTTGAGCCTAGAAACAGGACTCAGAATGCATAAAGGGAAAACAAAATACATGACCAACTTTGAAAGCAACGAAAATATACACATAGAAAATGAAGAAATCGAGAAAGTCAACAGTTATAAATATCTAGGCCAAACTACCCATCTCAAAGAAACAACAAAAGAAGAAGTAACTTGCAGGATAAGAGCTGGGTGGAGTTGCTTCGGAAGAAACAAAGAGATTTTTCAAGACGAAAAGATGCCACTCTCCCTCAAAAGACAAGTCTACAACCAATGTATCCTCCCTACAATGACTTACGGCTGCCAAACATGGTCACTAACAAAAGCTCTGACACAAAAACTGAGAGTAGCACAAAGGGCAATGGAAAGGAAGATGCTAAGAATAAAACTCAAAGATAAAGTACCGTGCAAAGAAATCAGAAGAAGAACACAAGTAAAAGATATAGTCGACTTTATAACCAAGCAGAAATGGAAGTGGGCTGGTCATGCGGCAAGGTATCAAGACAACAGATGGACACTCAGAGTCACCGAGTGGCAACCTAGACACGGGAAAAGATCACGAGGAAGACAAGTGAGGCGGTGGCGAGACGATATTGTCAAGATCAAGGGCGCCACATGGAGCAGAGACGCCAAAGACAGAGATGGATGGAAGGCTGACGCGGAGGGCTACTTCCTGCAGTGGAGGGACACAGCCTTGTAAATTGTAAATTGTAAATTGCATTTCCGCTTTATTTAACACCGTTAGAGCCAGTTCTTGGTTCGTTACCTTGCCAAGCTTACAACCTAATTACAATTGGAGGGCTTTATATAGTAACCTATTGGGAAGTCCAATTAAATGCAGTTTACTTAGTTTGCATTTTGATGCAAAGTGCTAATTAATTTAATTGATTAAGTTTGTAAGAGCTCTTTAAAAGAGTATTTCTTGAACGCATTTGTTTAAGCTTCAAAGTGAAATAATGGAAACATTAAATGCCAGCTGATGAATTTTTCACCATGTATAGAAAAAAAATTGCAATCTCAGCATGATAATCATCTTTAATACCAAGTAGATAACTTTAGATGAAGCAATTATAAAATTTTAGGTGGAATAAGATAATAAAAAGGCATTAGATAAACATTTACACTTTTATTTTTATCGAATTGAGATTTTAAAAATGAACACATAATGTCAGTCCTCGTAACATTCAACCAATTTTTAACATTTTACTTATTTTGTTTTAAAACAAATTGGGATCAAGCCTCTGGAAAATGGAGAAGCAGCTTTTAGTGCACATGAAGTCTGCAGCCATAGAGTTGTGTCCATAAATCATGTAACTTACTGCCATCGCTATGGTCTGCTGGTTATGAGAGAGAGAGAGAGAGAGAGAGAGAAAGTCAAAGACGACAGAAATAACTTTGAGAGCATTCAACTTTGGCCTCAGACTAACATAATTATGACGATTTATATTTATGTATGAAGTGAGAGAAGCAAAAATGTATGCAGATCTAACCTAATGGACATTCTGGTAAAGCAAAATATATGGAGCTTGAAAAGTTCCACTACAATTCTTAAGAACAGGGGCAGCGGACCACATCATTTATTCATTTTTCTTTTATAATTTAGCAAAGGCGACGTAAATGCTTTAGATATGCGCAGTCCTTGTGTCAAAAGTAAAAAAAAAAAAGAAAAAAATCAGAAGGGACTAGACTCTAAACCTACTTTGTGAAAGTTCTTTCTTACTGAAGCTGTGGATTGATAGTATGACAGCAATAGAAGTTCCACACTTCTATAGTTTTAAAAGCTGAAACGAGTTGTTCCATGCTTATTAGACGAAGTAAAAAAACTAACAGTTTATGCAATGGTCTATGTTACCGCTAACAAATGAAATAAAAATAGTATTTGAGTGATATTAACAGAAAGTTTTATTCAAAGCCTAAAGATAAACTTTATATTAAGGGACGTCAAGGCAGGTCATTTCTATAGCAAAGTGTGATATTATATACCGCAAATAAAAGATTTTTCTTCCAAGATTTGGTTACACTCAAAACTCTACAGAATTAATTTAAAAAAATGATTTTTAGTCAACATGTAGGCCTATGATTCGAGTAAAAAAACCGTTAAAACTAACTTTTTCAGTTTTGAGACCTCGAAGTCTTATTAAATAGGTGTTTCACTTTTAGCGTATTTGAAGTTAGATTTTTGTTCGGAAACGTAAATATGTATATTTTTTTTTTCTTTCTTATCGCTCTCAGTTTTCGACATTGGATTGACAGATAGTGAAAACTTCTTGTTCATGACGTTTTTTTTCCTACTGGACTAACTGGCAATGCTAGCCACACCTATATTTGTGCTTGTGGTCTGGCTCAATCTGGTAAGTCTAAGCTACTGAATCTAACTCCAACGTTGATTTGTTATCTATCTATATTTTAATTTGTGAGCATACATTACATGATTCAATGTCATATGGTTTCTTTAATATGAATATAACAATTTATTACATGGTGTGAACTTTTCAACAAGTGTGTGGCTCTGCTTCTGTTGTAGACAGGGAAGAAAGAAAATGTGGTGAAAACAAAATCTACAAACAAACGACTCAAACATTTGAAAATAAGTAAGATCAATTTTGACCTTAGGTCATAACTATAAAAATTTTCCTGAAAAACAGGCCTAGATCGAAAACCATCGGTTAGGACACTTTTGTCTTCACCTATTTATGTTAAAAATTTATTTCTACCAAGACTTGGTTCTACAACTATTTCCATTTCATACAAACTGCAAGTTAAGGTGTTGCAGAAAAAATGATCAACTTTTGGACTCTAAGTCTTTTAAATATGTAAATTGAATAGGGCTGAAACAAAGATCAAAGCTGGATATCTGAATGGAATTGGACACAAAAATGATTAAAAAAAGTTTTGCAAAATTTGAACATTTGAAGACTGAAACCAATGCCCAGAGTTAGACAAGCATGTAAAGATATTATCAAAAGTCCACTAGGCTACATTACGTTGCATTATTTGTGTTTTTCCTTCAGGTGAGTCAGTTGGCTGACTGCGCTGGTTACAATGAAACGTGTAACGATTTCTCTAGCCTTTGCGACAGCGTCAGCGGCTCCGAGCTTCAGTGCATTGACAATGTGTGCCAATGCGCAGATGGTTATTATTTTTCATCTGCACTAGAAGGCAATTGTGCTAGATGTGAGTAAAACTGTTATTACTTATGAACCAAACAGAGAGTATCAGAGAAAGAATGAGAGAGGGATGGAGAGACAGAGAAAGAAAGAGAGAGAGATAAAGAGAGAGACAGAGAGAGAGGGAGAGAGAGAGAGAGAGAGAGAGAGAGAGAGAGAGAGAGAGAGAGAGAGAGAGAGAGAGAGAGAGAGCTTGTCGGGTTTGTTGCTGCTCCGATGAGCCTGTATGCTGATACGGGGGCTTTCTGCCAAGTCAAGGAATGAGCTGGCCAAATGAGATCCGACTCCACCACGAGATGATATTGTTAGTCGGGATCCGACTCCACCACGAGATGATATGGTTAGACGGGATCCGACTCCACCACGAGATGATATGGTTAGACGGGATCCGACTCCACCACGAGATGATATGGTTAGACGGGATCCGACTCCACCACGAGATGATATGGTTAGACGGGATCCGACTCCACCACGAGATGATATGGTTAGACGGGATCCGACTCCACCACGAGATGATATGGTTAGACGGGATCCGCCTCCACAGCGAGATGATATTGTTAGACGGGATCCGACTCCACATCGAGATGATATTGTTAGACGGGATCCGACTCCACCACGAGATGATATGGTTAGACGGGATCCGACTCCACCACGAGATGATATTGTTAGACGGGATCCGACTCCACCACGAGATGAACTGGTTAGACGGGATCCGACTCCACCACGAGATGATATGGTTAGACGGGATCCGACTCCACCACGAGATGATATGGTTAGACGGGATCCGACTCCACCACGAGATGAACTGGTTAGACGGGATCCGACTCCACCACGAGATGATATTGTTAGACGGGATCCGACTCCACCACGAGATGATATTGTTAGACGGGATCCGACTCCACCACGAGATGATATTGTTAGACGGGATCCGACTCGACCACGAGATGATATTGTTAGACGGGATCCGACTCTACCACGAGATGAACTGGTTAGAGGGGATCCGACTCCACCACGAGATGATATTGTTAGACGGGATCCGACTCCACCACGAGATGAACTGGTTAGAGGGGATCCGACTCCACCACGAGATGATATTGTTAGACTAAGATCCGACTCTACCGCGAGATGATATTGTTTTACGGGATCCGACTCCACAGCGAGAGGATATTGTTAGACAAGATCCGACTCCACCACGAGATGATATTGTTTGACGGGATCCGACTCCACCGCTAGATGATATTGTTTGACGGGATCCGACTCCACCATGAGATGGAATGATTAGATGGAATCCGACTCCACCATGAGATGATATGGCTAAGCGGAATCCGACTCCACCGCGAGATGGAATGGTTAGAAAGCATTCGACTCCACCATACATACAATTTTTGTCTAGGAAAAAATGAAAATACTTGACTCCTTTTTTTTTTCGTGGCCGCTATCCGAATGCATTTGGACATAAAGTTTGAACAGAAATTTATTATCATAGAAAATAATGATCGTAATTCTTTTAGGTTGTTATTCGGAATCTGTGATAAGCCATCAGACAAATAGTCCAGTGCTGAAACTGAACTTTATGATGCCCAATTGCTCACGAGTTGTTTGAATTCCATATAAATATGAACAATAATACCACTTGAAAAGGAAATATACTGTGTAAACTGTCTTTACTTATGCTTTCATAAGTTTTGTTAATTTTCCACCCAGACCTTAAGCACACAGAAGCTTGTGAGGGTGTGCCTAATAATTGTACAGCGACAGGCACTGAGTGCCGGGAGGCCCTGGACGGCAGGAAGCGATGTCTGTGTAGACAGGACTATTACTGGAGCACTCAAGCTTCATGTGAACACGGTAAGTTTTACAAAATACAGGTGCAAATAATTGACTATTGACGCTGTTTTACACTAGAGTTCACAAATTTATATTTAGTGAAAAAGAAACAAAAGGATCGTTTTTTTTTTTTTAAACTGGAACAGTTCAAGATTAGTGATTTTTTAAATACTTCTTTTCACACACAAGTTACAGCAAGTGATTTATTTCCTCTGCATTTCTTGGGAAGAGTTTTTTTCACTAAATAGAATTTAAAAAAAGAATAACAATAAATTAGGCACCTTTTATCTTAATATTGACCTTTTGCTGATACCTCGAAACTGGTAAGATGGAGCCAAGGCTCCATTGAGAACCAAGGGAAACACCTTTTAGTGATTCTAAAAATTATGATTAAAATCCAAATGAGCTCATTTCTTCGTATATAAAAAAAATCCGCTGATCCATCTGTTTAAAAACAACCTATATAAACTGGCGCTCTTTATGGTGCATATAATTTATTACCAATCATTTATACATAGTTATTTCAATCTTTTTTTTCAATAACCTCCCTTTTTTTCGACAATCTTTCACAGTTTCTGCATTTAAATCAACTGTCTATTATTCCTGGAGCTACACGTCAGTGTCAATAGGGTGGAAATCAATTAACTACGAGCTGCCTGTGAACTACACGCTTACCGTTAACCCACTACGGAACCCGCCACCAAAGATCTTAATGGACGGCGAGTATGGGACGGTTACCGGTTTATTACCCGGATTTCGGTATACACTGACTGTAACTTTAACGATACCTGCCAACAACTTCTATCCTGAAATAACAAAACCGGTTTCTATCAGCTTCACGGCAAGTACGTTCTTTTTGAGATTGCCCTTTATTAAATCTCTTAAAGGTGTGGATACACGAAGCCACCTGCAGATAGCAGCAGCTCGCTTTCTACAGAGAATCACTTGCCACAATATTCTTTAACATTCGGAAAACAACAACAATAATGTTCCACAAAATTTGAGATTTTACGTTTGTGTAGTTAAGAGGATCATTATGACTGAAAATCAAAATATTCTAATATTTCAAATTTCCTCCTCCTCTTCTTCTTCTTCTTCTTCTTCTTCTTCTTCTTCTTCTTCTTCTTCTTCTTCTTCTTCTTCTTCTTCTTCTTCTTCTTCTTCTTCTTCTTCTTCTTCTTCTCGTTCTTCTTGTTCTTCTTGTTCTTGTTCTTGTTCTTTTTCTTGTTCTTGTTCTTGTCCTTGTTGTTCTTCTTCTTCTTGTTCTTGTTCTTCTTGTTCTTGGTCTTGTTCTTCTTCTTCTTCTTCTTCTTCTTGTTCTTGTTCTTGTTCTTGTTCTTGTTCTTGTTCTTCTTGTTCTTGTTCTTGTTCTTCTTCTTCTTCTTCTTCTTCTTCTTCTTCTTCTTCTTCTTCTTCTTCTTCTTCTTCTTCTTCTTCTTCTTCTTCTTCGTTTTTTTCTCCAAATAATTGTAGTGATAGCCATAATTACTGACCTCGTGGCTAGAGCTGCTGCAACGATACTACATTTACTCTCCATGTCTACTTGTAGGAAAAAGGAGTTTGGATTTCTTTTGCGAACCTTGGAACTTTAGACATAGACATAAAACCAAGAATATGACCGAATGTTATCTTCCATTGTCCAATTTTAGCCCCGTTTTATGGGGGAGCGGCGGGGTGTACTACCGTTTTCTTTACTTTTACATTTTTTTTAATTTAATTTCATCGTTACTATAATAATAATAATAATAATAATAATAATAATAATAATAATAATAATAATAATAATAATAATAATAATAATAATAATAATAATAATAATAATAATAATAATAATAATTGGTCTTCATAATTACTTAAAGTGTTCAGGATATTTTCTAATAACTCGAACCTCTCTAATTCTGTTTAAACTTCATATTTCCTTGAAAGGGATTAAAAGTGTTTTATAATTACAACAATGTGATGATTCTTAAGGACAAAGACACGGTCTCGCGTGTGGAGGAACTTTTGAATGCTCCTCCTCGTTGCCGTGTTTGGACGGCATATGTCGCTGTCCTCCAGGAAAGATCTATTACTGGTCCAGGTGCTACTCTGGTACGTTTACCCTTAACTTACTAATCTTAAAGCAAAATACCATAGAATTGAAACTCTGTCCAAAGTACTATCTTCTTGTTTATGATTTGGTCATCACCAAAAATATCGAAGATTTTAATTTGTTCCGCCCTGTCTTAGATTAAAAGTTTGTATTTGAATGAAATTTCATGCAAAATAATTTGAAGGTGGTCGTGTCCCTGGTATAAAATTACGCAGTTGCAATAAAACAGTGGAGAACTGCTCTATGAAGTGAATCTAGTAGTCTCCAAATTATTAGAAATAGGTTTTAAAAAATTTAAAGAAAGTATCATTGCACAAATGTATAAAAAGGCACATTAGCACCACTGTTTGCCTACAACGCTTCGTTCAAAAGTTGAAATTAAATACACACTTTTATTACCCTTGAACTCTGTCCTGTTTTGAGTTTCGTCTTTCTGTGAATGAATTTTTTACAAGTACAAAATATGGCAGGTTGGCTTTGGCTTATGCATACCACACAGATAAAGTGAGCTACAAGCTTTTATTTCCGACTTATAAGAAATTTAAATGTTATTTCTCTCCTATTACTTTGTGTTACACCCTCTTACAATAGCATGTAAAAAAACAGGTAATTTTTATGGACATTTTAATAAACTCTATCCTTGTAAGAAAAAAATTGCTCTAAGTTGACGTAACTGAATACTTCCTTCTGCCCACTTTTTTTTTTGTTCTCTATTGTTACAAATTAATTTAGTAACAGTATGTATAATAACTAAGTTCTTATAAGAGTGTAAGAACTTTTTTGAACTTACCTTATATGTTTTCGAGTAATTTGTTTTGTATGTTATGCATTTTGTGTTTCAGCGAGTCATTTCAAGGCGGAAAACATTAGATCAAAGCAGGAAACAACATTCATCACGCTAACTTGGCGAGGATCGACGACACGAGTGGCTTACTACAGTATGATCGTTAACCCACTGCCAGACCCATCAGGTGTGATCACAGCTGGTTATAGCGGTGGGAGTGTAACTGGTCTAACTCCAGGGCAGCAGTATACTTTCACCATTGTTTCAACGATAGCTGCAGACAACATTTACCCCCAAATGACAACATCAGTAAATTACACCGCATCAACAGGTATTTCCTTTCTTAGTCTCTCTTAGTCTTCTCTCTCTGTCTCTGTCTGTCTGTCTGTCTCTCTCTCTCTCTCTCTCTCTCTCTCTCTCTCTCTCTCTCTCTCTCTCTCTCTCTCTCTCTCTCTCTCTCTCTCCCCTCTCTCTCTCTTGCTTATTACTTCAACTACTTAATACGGTACATTTGCACACAAAGGCGACACACTTTAAAGTATTATATGATAACGCATTCAAAAGATTCACAACGATACGTCTATTAGATCACATATGCTTCTATCTCCTTAAATAATTTACTCTCCCTTTTACTATGTTTCTTGATTTTCAGTCCTCTCCTTCCATCTTTCTTGCCCCATAATCTTCTCCTTCCATCTATGTTTCTTACTGGTTTGTCATCATTCTACGTTCACCTTCTCTTCTTACTGCTTATCGTTCTGCGCCTTATTTCTAACTAGCTCCTTGGTCTCTTCTGACTAACTTGCCGATGTTCTTAAGTTTCCTTTGCCAATCTTCTCAGGCCAACTCTCTTTCTTGACTGTTCTTTTCTTTTTGAATTGTTTTTATTATTATTATTATTATTATTATTATTATTATTATTATTATTATTATTATTATTATTATTATTTTTTTTTTTTTTTTTTTTTTTTTGGCTTTTATTTTTAAGTCATCACGTTTATTCTCCATACATTACACGCAATGAACTCTTTATCCTTTACTTCTCCCGATCTCTCATGTACAACTACTCTTGTTTCTCTTCTACTTTTTGTCACGTTTTCAAAATGTATTCATTCTTTCTCTTTCTCTCTCGCTCTTTCCATCTTGACTCATTCAATCTGTGCATTGTCGCGTAATTGACTTCATCTTTTGTCTATTTTTATGTTCATAATATTTGTTTGAGACACATTGCTTTCTTCTTATTTAACAAGTAAGTTTTTTTTTTCTAATTTATTATCATCTATATCAAATGATTTACCAGTTCAAGTTCATGGTGGTGCTTGCGATGGAACTACTGAATGTTTTCACAATGCGACCTGTCTGGGTGGAGTCTGTCTCTGTCCCTCAGGAGAGAGATTTGCAGAAAACCAATGTTATTCCAGTAAGTTTGTTTCATACAATATTAACGGAAAAATATAAATGCAAAAAAACAGGAATTTGCCTTAGTTTTTTTTTTTAGATGGATCTTTTACAGTCTAGCATGAACAAAGTACTTATTACGCTGTTAGCTTGCGATTTTCTATATTAAAAAAAAAAAATAAATAAAAATAGAAAACTAATAGTTGGCAAATTTCGATATTAACGGGGGTGGTGGTGGGGGATGGTGGGGCTAGAGTGTTGGAAAAGACACAGCGGAAAGAGAGCGATCAGGTAGCTTGCGAGTAAGTGTCGTGTTGTGAGGAACAAGGCCAGTGTTTGTGAGAAAATAGACAACTGGATGGAAAAGTGGAGGTTTGATTGCGGAAGAATCCTTTTTATTTAAGATCATATCCCGGAGTTTTCATAAGGGGATTGTCCGTTCTTTGTTTGTCTATTTGTCTGGCTGCTGTTTCCCTTTCATTCTGTTATTTCATAAGTCTTCGACCAGCAGGGTAGACACCTATCTTCACTGCCTCTAACATTCTTCCTCTCCTGTCCGGCTTGAAGGCCTCATCACTCTCTGGATGCTTGATCTAAACTGGGGTAAGGTTTATAAAAAGCCTTTGTAAAAGACTAGTCTAAAGAGTTTAAGCAAATCCTGCTGTTACCAGACAAGGAACATGAGCAAAATTATGTTTTTGACGCCTGCTTAAAATAATCCCTTCGATGGGGATATTCACCCCATTGTCTTCTTTCCGTGTTTATTGGGTTTGTTGCTCTTCTCGTTTTTTCAACAAACAATAGCAATAATGTGATCCAATAACAGAAATTCTTTATCAGACGATGTTATGCAGTGTTATTCAGTCAGAGAGTGAAGTCAAAATAGATCTAGTTTGCTTTCACTAGGCCACCCATCAACACAAACTCGCGCAAGTCAACATGACAAGCAACCAGCCGCTTGTAACGAGTAAATCTGCTGAAATTTGCCTGCCTCACTCTGGTCGTGGCTAAAGAGTGTTTGTGCTTGCAAAAGATAGTTTCTTAATCTGATTTAAAAAAACCCAAAACAATGGAACTGATTTTATGTAATTTTGTGTTAGCTTGTCGTCTTTAGAATTAAAGTCCAGCTGTAAGTGAAAAGTGGTAGAAGAAGTGGATATTGCAGCGAGCCGTATGCTCTGTGTAGCTTTGAAATTCCGCGCAACCCATCCTTTATTTGGTCGGCTATAATTATACGGTGTCACGATGGCCTGTGGATTTTGTTGGGCATAAGAAAGGCAACTTCTTTTGATTGTGGATTGTTCTTTGAGCGCGCACGTGTTGCACCAGGTCCACCCTCTTCATTGATAACAATTGTAAAGTCCTGAAGGTTTATAGAAGCCACAACTGCATATGCGCACCCAAGCTCTTTGATAATTATACGTATGGTGTTGTCCCACCAACCTTTGAAGATCCAAAAGGATGTGTCTGTGGAGTTAATGAGTCTTAAGCCCCCTTCAGACGTACAGTTTTTTGTATCCGGTAAAGCCATCCGGTCAGTTGAAACTGACACTAACCGGATTAGCAATCATAGGACCGTTTACATGCATCAGTTGGATATCAGTTGACCTGATCATTCAAATCTTGGCCTAGATGATGACATCATTGGGTTGTCGTATCTAGTTCGCGCGAAATTCAAAACGTTCACAAAAATGGAGGATGAACAACATGATTTCGATTTAGCAGCGTTTGTTATTCTCTTAAAGTCCAGAAAGAAGCATAAACGTAGGACTATTTGGACGAAAAATTGGCTATTAAAAAGAAATATTTACACTCATACTAACCTCCTGGAAGAATTACGGGTATACCCAGAAGACTTCAATAATTGGATGAGGCGACGTACCTATATTTACTTCGCATTGTAAGTCCGAAAATTGAAAGACAATCAACTGTGATGAGAGAAGCAGTCTCTCCACATCAGAGATTGACCGCAACTCTTCGGTTTCTAGCGACAGGTGCAAACTATCAGGATTTGAAATTTTCAGCTTGCATTTCTGCTCCTTCGCTGAGCCAAATAATTCCAGAGACCTGCTCAGCAATTTACGATGCTCTCGTTGCGGATTACATGAACGTGAGTAAATCAATTTATTCATTTCATTATGTATATTAAAAGGTATTATAGGCCTATCTTTGCGACAAGGAAGTGATATTTACAATCGTTTGAGGTGATTGATGTAGGCAAAGCATCCACGCCATAAAGCTTCTGTACACTGTGTAAACTTAACTGGAAGTGAAATTACTACATATAAAAGCCGTAAACATATAAAATGCTTTGTACATCTGTAAAATTCGTTCCATTAGCTAGTGCCTTTTTTTTTAAACTTAAAAGAAAACACAAAACACAGCATTCTAGAATTTGGAGCAAAGTGAATTTATTATCTTAGTTCAACTTCTGAAAATAGACACAAACAAAATTCTATGCCCAGGTATTTCTGCTACCACTACCAGAGTAGCTATGGTCAATTGAATAGTAATCATGAGAAAACAGAAGATTTTTTGTTCGTTTTGAACTAATAATAAACAACTGCTCTATGGAAACCCATAGAAAACGTGTATAATAAAATTCGGCAATAAAGCACATCTTACAAAAGTATTCCAACAATATGGCAAAACGTGTCAATTAACAATTGACGAAAGTATTGTCAAGTAAAAATTAAATTAACTACGATTGAACCATGCGCATTAAGTTTTAATTGTTGAAAAATTATGCGCATGCACATTGTTGTCTGTATAGCATTAAAGATCAATTTAATAAGATGAATAATACGCATCTCTTCTAGCGCCTGTCAAAACTGGAGATACAAGCGACTTGCCTCTGAGAGATTGCCAAGTTCAGCCTGTATTACTACTTCGTATAGAAGCTTTCTAGCATAAATGCTCTGCTCGTTAGGAACATTTTTCAGGTGCATACCGATTGTCTTTCCAAATAAATCGTTTTGGTCAACAGGTGATGGCGGTGTCGCTAGCCTAGCACGCACCGCTGTTAGTATTTCATCATCTTCCTTAGGCATATTTCTCTTTCTCTGTTTCCTTGCTGTTGATATTCTCGGTTCCATTTGGGTAAGAACAGCACTTGACACCTCCTGTGCGAAAGTTGGTTGACTCTGACTATCGTCATGCCATGACACATCAGACAAGGTTGATGGAGAAAGGGGCACCTGGGATTGAAGGCAGGAGGAGGGAGAATAAATTATATAACTAAGCGCAAATAACCCTTGCCATCAGCAAAGCAATTTAATATTTATTTATCATCATTTATAATGTAAGCACACACACACACACACACATATATATATATATATATATATATATATATATATATATATATATATATATACATATAAACATCCATAGCAATTAAACAAATTTTTAACATTATTATTTCTTTTTTTTTCTAGTTCCCAAAGACTCGTGAAGATTGGCTCTACCAAGCACGCATGTTTGAAGAAAGATGGCAGTTTCCCAACTGCGTTGGTTCTGTAGATGGGAAGCACATTGCGATTGTATCACCTCCCGGACATGGGTCTTATTTTGTTAATTACAAAGGATTCAACAGCATGGTGTTAATGGCGATTGCAAATGCAAATTATGAATTTTTGTACGCCCATTTTGGAACAAATGGCAGAGTGTCAGATGGAGGTGTGATTGAGTGCACAGGTTTCAACAACCTCTTGACTAATAATCTGCTCAAACTACCAAATATCAACCCTCAAAATGGTCTTCCATATGTCTTCATTTCTGACGAAGCATTTGCCTTGAAAGACAATTTTCTCAAGCCTTATAGCGTAAAAGTGTTGGATCATGACAAAAGAATATTCAACTATCGGCTGTCCCGAGCACGTCGTGTAGTGGAAAACGTTTTTGGCATTCTTGTGGCCCGATTTGGGGTTTTGCAGAAAAAGGTGAATCTGAAAACTGAAAACATTGACATTGTCGTTTTGACGTGTTGTGTGCTTCACAATTTTCTCAGGAGACATGCAGCATCGACATACACTCCCCCAGAATCAATTGATGTGGAAGATGAAGTTACACATGTAATTCGAGAAGGCCACCGAGTAGATGGAGAAAATGTAGCCAGCATTGAAAGAGGGCACACTCGAAATGCACCAGAAACAGCCAAACGTGTCAGGGACAACTTCAGAATTTATTTCAACAACGAAGGCAAGGTGTCATGGCAAGAAAATCATATTTAATAATATGAAAGGAAATGATTATACATCATAATAAAAATACAGTTCTTTCACATCACTACATGTAGTTAGAATGTATAAAAATGTGACTATACTGTGGAATTGGTGATAAATTATGACACTAGTACATTAATTTTAAAATAAACGTAGATTTGTATAATATAAATGATAATGATTGCAGCGAGAGAAAAAAAAAGTAATCAAGGAAATGGACCAATAGTCACTGCTTCAGGCTTTTTAATCAGACGCACTAGATCTAGATCTCGATCTAGACATCTAGATTTATATGGAAAGAATTGACACCAATTGCATATTTTTTTTTATTTTGAAATACTGTATTTACACTTACAGGGTAAGTTTGTGGATGCCTCATATTATTTGAGTGGTTTTTTTTTAATTATGATAATGAAAGTTGACAGTTTGCGTAATCTCGTAAGGCCTCAGTCTATAACGGAAAGGCGTCGATTTCAGACCGTGATTTCAATAAACCGGACATAGTTTCTCGATTTTTGTGTTTTAAGAAAACTGAGAAAACTGTCAACTTAAATCACGACAGAAAATTAGCCACGCAAGTTGTAAATGTTTATATATGGGCCATGAAAAATGCTGGTAGGGTGTCCCTTTTATGCTTGTTGTCATGGAAAGGAAGTTTGTTGTGACCAAAACTAATATGTAGGACGACCTTAGAGACCGCGAAACGAAAGGACAGTTTTTGTTCAGTCTTGACATCTGCGTGTTCTCATTAATTTGTGGTCTTACCTATCTGGAAGCATTAAAAATTGCGAACTTCCATTTCAGGTTAAACACGCCGAAACAATAACAAAATCGCCACAGAAG
The DNA here is from genome assembly GCA_033675545.1 of Elysia crispata. Classification (NCBI taxonomy): domain Eukaryota; kingdom Metazoa; phylum Mollusca; class Gastropoda; family Plakobranchidae; genus Elysia; species Elysia crispata. Next base: position 102,398 of record JAWDGP010000454.1, read on the forward strand.
TTAAAAAGTTTATGCAACGTCTAATAGCTTTCAGGGTATTCAGACAGTATTGATATGCACTTCTACAAAGTTTGAGCTGTGACAGTTATGTAGTTTCTGAGAACATTGCCTAAAAAATCACATATACTCAATATATATATAGTTTAGATAAATCTGCTTTCCTCTTGGTGATGTAATTAATTAAAAAAAAATGAATAAGATTGAGAGGGTTTCAGTTTGTTTGTTTGTTTGTTTGTTTAACTTTTTATATTTTCAGCTCGGAGACAAATAGAAATAATTTTAATGAATTTTACTCTTAAATTTCATTAGATTTCAACTGCCCTCTTCTGAAAGATAGAATTCATGAATAGGTAAGCATTCTTTTAAAACATCTTATTACTATTTTTTTTAAATGCGTTTCCATCTCTCTTGGTTTTTCTTTTCTTTTTTAAAAATATCTCAGGGGATGCCTTCAAAGTGGCAAACATCGCTAAAGGGCCGACCGCCAACTCTGTCACACTGGCTTGGACAGCGCAGACATACAGCCTGAGTGTGGCTTACAGTATGACCGTTGACCCACTGCCAGACCCATCAGGTGTGATCACAGCTGGTTCTAGCGGTGGGAGTGTAACTGGTCTAACTCCAGGGCAGCAGTATACTTTCGCCATTGTTTCAACGATAGCTGCAGACAACATTTACCCCCAAATGACAACATCAGTAAATTATACCTCATCTACAGGTTTGTTTCTTCCTACATTTTTTTCATTTTTTATTTATTTATTTCTTGATTAGGGGGAAGGGAGGAGGGGGTTGTCCTTGTCATCTCTCCTTTTTTTTATTGTCAGTAACTTTATTTGCTCTGAACTTTTTTTTTATATGCGTCTTTTATTTCTGTTTTTGTTGTTGTTGTTGTCGTCGTCGTTGTTGTTGTTGTTGCTGTTTTTGTTGTTGTTGTTGCTGTTTTTTTTTGTTGTTGTTGTTTTTACTTAAGGCATACCACAGTATTATATCTTATTTATTCCTCACATTTTAGTCTCTTTATTTCCCTAGCATTTTTAAGCAGTATCTCAACAGCCATTTGATATAATTTTTGTTCACACAATCGTAATTGATCCTAATTGAGATAGTCTTAATATTTTCTTCACTAAAGTATTGTCCATTCTTTTGTGTAATATTTATCACATACGCTTTTCATTTAGTATAACTTTCACAATGAGACAGCAATTTCACTGCAGCTATTCTTTAAAATCATTTTTCATTGTCTAAAGAAATAACTTGATAGCACAGTGAGAAAAGGTTTTTCAGGAGGAGGAATAGAAAATAGTTTCTTTCTTATTTTACATATTACTCTTTCCCCCTCTCTCTTTATCTATCTATCTATCTATCTATCTATCTATCTATCTATCTATCTGTTTATTTCTCTAACATTTATCTATCTATCTTTCTATCTATCTATCTATCTATCTATCTATCTATCTATCTATCTATCTCTATCTACTATTTATCTCAAATAATTTAGTCTAGCATTTCAAACAATTCTATCAATTTCACTTTCTCGTTTGTAAATTTTCCTCAATTAACTTTTTTCTCTTCTCCTTTTTCTCTTTTCAGGAACGATTTTTTTCCCTTTAACTATTTGTCTATCTATTTGTATGTCTATCTGTCTGTCTCTCGCACACTCTTTCACTCTCTGTCCTTACTCATTTGTGTTTATCTTGCCTCATTTATCTCGACTTCGACCTCTTCAATTACATTTTTTTGAAAACTCAAATGATATCAAATTCCTTTTTTGTCTTTCTGTCCATCCTACTTTGCCGTTATTCTTTTCCGTTTTTTTATGGTCCCTAACGTACCTACTTTTTGTATGCAGAATAAAACTTTGTTTATGAGATGAGCTTCAATGTAGAATCTGTGATTTCTTTAGACGAAAGCTCTCCAACCACACTGGATTCCGTACCTGTTTAATAATGTTTATCAAAATGTATGAATTCCTCAGCACAACTGCATGGCGGGCCTTGTGATGAAAACATTCAATGTATAAGTAGATTGACGTGTTTACGTGATGTCTGCCAATGCCTGTCAGGACAAAGATTGATAGACGCGGCTTGTCTATCCTGTGAGTTGAATTTTTAAATTTCTGCTTTGAAGTTCTAGAGAATAAAATTAGATTTATTAAAAATGTTCTGGGTATGTTAACAGTTTTGAAGATTCATTGCCTATGCTTATAATTTTATTTCAAGTATAGCAGTTGAAGCTCGTAAACAATTATTACGAATTTTTGAGGAAAAAAAATCCTCAATAATGAACAAGCATTTCTAGCTAACCGCATTTTTACAAAAACCTTTTATATTTATATCTAATTTAGATTTATATGTTAGCTAGCCCAGAAAGCTATTTTAGTTCAATTCTATCTTGAATTTAGATCCGCGTATTCTAAGAAAATCATACGTTGAATTTTGTGTTAAAAAAAAAATTCGCAAATTAAAAAAACTAAAGCCTTGATCGAAGGATTCTAATTTAAAAGCTACGTGAAGGAAGAAAAAGAAAATGGAAAAATAAAAAATAAAAAAGCAAGATTTAAAATTAATCTTACTATTAAGTTATGACGTTTGGGAAATTAAAAGTTTTATACTTTTTATTTATCTTTACGATTGATAATTTAAGTTAATGCAGAACTGATATTGAATAATCAATAAGCGATAAAGCAGTTTAAGAGTTGACATCCATAATTACTGCAGTCATAGAAATCATTATCAAGTGAACTCTAAACAACAAAACATCATGATGTATAATCTTAATCGATGGAACCTTCACAAAACATCTTGATGTAGAACTTTCACAAAACATCTTGATGTATAATGTTAATCGATGGAACTTTCATATACAGATTTTTTGCCGAACTCGCATCTTCTTGTTCATTTTCCTGTTCATTCAATATTATTGGCATCTTCAGTTATGCATTGGACGAGCTTTCTAAGAATTTATAACTGTAACGATTAGAAGTTAGTTCCTCATTATTTTAACATGGTTTATGTGTCGAAATATTTTTTTTCCAATTTCAGACATAAAAAGGTTCTTAGCATGCAACCACAATATTTAGATAATTTTTTCTTATAACAGTTTTGGCCTCCATGCAACAGTTCTGTAGATATTTAAATCCAAGCTTGATAATAATAGCATCTAGGAAAAATAGTTCTATAGATTTAGTACATTTGTTATTATTATTTCAAACATGAAACCTTATCATACATAAATGCTCAAATCATTATTTATTTTTAAAACTAAAAAATAAACACATTGCTGAGTTTCTATGAAACCTGAACATCCTTAATTGAAAAGAGCAAAGTTGCTTACATGATCATCTTTATTTCCGAAATAAAACGTCTAAAATGAATTGACATGTTGTTGTTCTTTTTTAGTTACTACTCTTTATAGTTACTATCTTACAGCGTAAGTGTTGGTGACTATTAGGTCTAGCCTTTTATGTCGATCTGACGTACTAACGTATCTCGAAATATAAAGCGCAAGCGACAAAGCAATCTTATGTAACTTGATACTTATGAACATGACGTATAAGCGTATGTCCATTATGCTCAATTTTTGTGAAAAACCTGTTAACAGGGTCAAAATACAGAGCAAAGTCTACGTTTTGTATAAAAATCACCAATATTCATGAAGCCGGTTTCTCACAATGTTTATCAGAAAATGTGTCAGAATTTTAAACTGCTGTACTCAGCGTCGCTTACGATAGTACGTCAAAACAACGACGAACAGTCCTTTGATTCACAACTTACAGGATGCTTTCCTTCAACTGGAAGTCAAGAAATCAACTATATCGAGATACCATTTGTGAAGCGACCAAAATTGATCCTAAAATATTGTCCAATTCTGATTTCACTTACTGTGAAATGTCTTTCATCTATGTAATTTTGTGAGGATTTCAGATGTTGATAAAAGGAATGCTTCATTTTTTTATGAAAGTTTAACGTACATTGGTTTTTAAGGCAGATGAATCTTATAAAAGAACCATCCAATCATTGATAATGATATCCGCACAGAAATGATAACACGCAACCAAACGATACAAAAACTAAAACCTCACTTAAACAAACATTTTTCTCTACTTGTAACCTTTACGACCATTGTAACATGACTACATTATATTTCCCCTTGCCAAAACTATTGGAACGTCTACTGTTAAACTTGCATGCCTCATTTCCTTCCTCCCCAATATGTGTAAAGTGAATACGTTTAAAGTGTCCGTCACTGCATCAAAAACGGGCACAACCTCAGCCACACTGACCTGGACAGCGATTGACCACGGGTTGCCTGTGACGTACAGCATGACTGTTGACCCTCCTTTGAGCCCCCCTAGGCCAGTCACAGCTGGACCTCAAGGTGGACGAGTTGATGGTCTGACTTCCGGGAGGCAATATACGCTGACCATATATAGCACTGTACCAGCTGACAGTGTTTATCAGGAAACAACAACATCTGCAGTTTACACTGTTTTCACAAGTATGTTATCTAAATGGCTCTGCCTGTTCTTTTATCTTTTTTTCTCACTCTCTTTTACTTCGACTACTGTTATTTAAGAAGGAAAAAAAATTGTACATATCATCAAAATCCTATATCTCGCTGTCCGTTTCATGTTGTTAACAGAATTGTGACTACATCGATTGTGCCTCACTGTAGGTGCTACTGGCTTCTGTATGAAACATCGTTTATTACGTTGATTTAATAACTAAAAGCATACACTGCACACAGCTAGGCTATATTCGTTTGATTTACTATAATATAAACCAGAGGATGACATACTCAAAAACATTAAGGTATCATTACTGAGAAGATTATTAAAGGAGACATAGATTCAAGAAATTTAATGTCATTTTTTCTTTTCTTTTATCACCATTCGTTTCTTTCTCACTTCCTTATCTGAATGCCAATTCTCTAATTTTTTTGGATTTCCTTTTCTCTTTCTCTCTGTCTCTCTTTGTTCGTCTTCCTCTGTTCCAGCCACCAAGCCTTTCTCTCTCTCTCTCTCTCTCTCTCTCTCTCTCTCTCTCTCTCTATCTATCTATCTCTATCTATCTCTATCTCTCTCTATCTCTTTCTCTATCTCTCTTTATCTACCGCACTATCTCTTTCTTTCTCTTTCTCTATCTCTATCTCTGTCTCTTTCTATCTATCTCTATTTCTCTCTATCTCATTACACTTATTTATCCGTGAAATATAAAATTATCCACTTCCTCTGCTTTACCTAATCTCTCCACCGTATTCAATCGACTGATTTTTTTTACTTTTCGTTTCTTATACTATAAAGTTATAAATATCTTTTTCTGTACTTTTTTCTATTTTCACATCCTTTTTTTTTTTTGGGGGGGTATTTTTGTTCAATGTGTGCATAAATTCAGCTTTTTTTTTTTTACTGCCTTGACTTTTCGAAGTTTTAACTCTATGATTTCTTTTAGCAAACTGTAGACTTTCTTCATCTTATCGACACTTCAATCTTACGATTCCCCAGAACAAGTGTACGATGGTCCTTGTATCGGGGCAATTGAATGTGATTCTGGCTTGTCATGTCGGAATGGTCTCTGCAAATGTTCTCCAGGACAGAGGATTGCAGAAGGCTCGTGTATTTTACGTAAGTTTTCTGTAGAAGTAAGAAAGAAACTGAAATAAAACCAAAGATTTCCCAACCTGGTATTGAAGACCTGCGTTGGTATATGGCAATCAAACATATTGGAAGATTTACAAAAAAATCTCCATGACAAACTGAATGACCGCAGTGGCTTGAGGGAAAAATAGTAATAATATAACTTTAAAAAAATAGAATCGTATTGGTTTTTTTCCCCGTTCTTTGTCCTCACCAAAACATAGAATAATTTGGACAGCCAAACGTTATAGGAATGTGCGACTGATCCGCAATGTCAAAATTATCTGAACTATATCGTGTTTGCTTTCTTTTATCTGGTGAAGACTAGATATAGTACATTTCATTTTAGACTAGACTAAATTAGCACGTCTCAACTTTTGTTCTGCCTCGCTTTGTTTTGTGTTGAAATGTTTTAAAAAAAATGTGCATAAAGTTGTAAAGTTTTTGCTTTCTGGACTCGCTCTCTATCAATTATCACGTGTACGATTATTCCCACAATTGGATTTTATCTTAGAATATTTTTTTTTGGCCTCAAAGATAACTAGTTTTGTAACATACAGATCTATTTCATATTTTTGTAACATTCATTCCCATGTAGGTTTAAATTTCTGCGCGGCTAAGAATTCCCGTAATACAGTGCACTTTTATGCACTGGTTGCAAAAATTCACAGCTTTCTATAATAAGCGTTTAAAAGGATCTAAAAACAGATTGGTCAAGTATAGAATTAGTCGATTTCCTTCTTTGTGCTTTTATGATAAAGGGAAATTTATATCGACATGACGTATATCGCGAATAATATTTCACAGGATTTCATAATTATACACTATTTAAGGTCATGAACTGTGAAAGCATTCTTAGCATTATTTTGATGCGGGGTACTTTCAGTGTAAACGCGTTACATGTAATCATTTTTGCAGACTTAAATTTGCGCATCTGAGAGTCTTCAGATGGTGCTATTGCTTTTGATCAGCTTAGGTTCCTCAGTGTAGACATGGCGTAGTCGGTGAAGTAAAAAAGTCAGTATGGTACCACAAAAAAAAAGATCACATGACCTGCAGTATGGTATCCCACAAATATTTCACCCTTCAATTAAAGGGCGTCAGACAGAACATACAAAAACTTTTTAAAAACAAAATGTAAAAATATGATTCGACTTTGACAGATCTCAGCAGATAGCAGTAAATGCCTGACCTGTTATAAATTTTCCGATTATTTTCGTGTTCGCAGGATATTAAATCTCTTTGAAAATATACATTTTTTTTTTTACTTATAAAATGTCAAGAAAGAAAATAAAACCAGTAAGTCAAGAACAGTTGTCCCTTTTCATTACTCATTCAACCTTTTTCTCGTGTTTATTCTTGTCCTTGTATGCTTCCTTTTCATTGCTATTCTCTGCACCCCCACTCCTATATGTAATTTTTCTCCTCTCTCATTATGGTATCTCATTTTTCCTCATTTTTCCTTCCTCTCTCTCTATCTCTCTTTCTCTCTCTCTCTCTCTCTCTCTCTCTCTCTCTCTTTTTTTTCCCTCTGTCTCTCTCTTTCTCTTTCTCTCTCTCTCTTTCTCCCTCTCTCTCTGTTTCTCTCTCAATATATATATATATATATATCTTTCTCTCTCTCTTTCTCCCTCTCCATCGCTCTGTTTCTCTCTCTCTCTCTCTCTCTCTCTCTCTCTCTCTCTCTTTCTCTCTCTCTGTTTCTCTCTCTGTTTCTTTCTCTCTCTGTTTCTCTCTCTCTCTTTCTCTCTCTCTTTCTCCCTCTCTATCGCTCTGTTTCTCTCTCTCTCTCTCTCTCTCTCTCTCTCTCTCTCTCTCTCTCTCTCTCTCTCTCTCTCTCTCTCTCTCTCTCTCTTGTGAATATCCACTTGTCCTTTGCTTTCCCAGTTTTTTCATCATTTTGTAATCAATTTAGATCCTATTTGTTCTCAACTATTATTCTCTGTATCAATACTTAAACGTGGTGTTGAGAAAATTTATTCTTGTATCGACATCAGCCTTTCATGGTATTTTATTGATGACTTCTTTCAAGGAAAACCTCTATTTAAGGATTTTTATCCGTGATAATTTTTTTTTAACAACGACATAAGCAAAAATTGGAAATTCTCAGAGAGAGCTCATGGCGAAGGTTGCAGTCAAGGAACAGAATGTCTCAACATGTTCAGCTGCTTATCTGGTGTCTGCAAATGTCCATCAGGGGAGAGGTTCACTGGGGAATCCTGCCAGCCAGGTAGGTTTTTATTTTAAATAAATTTAAATAAATTGATTTGTTCATTTTTTATCCAAAGAGAAATATTTCGCTTAGTCCTTAGCCTGCCCCCCTCCCTCCTTCCCTCCCCCTCCCTCCTTCCCTCCCCCCCCCTCTCTCTCTCTCTCTCTCTCCATCTCTCTCTTTCTCTCCCTCTATCTATCTCTCTCTTTCTCTCTCTCTATCTCTCTCTCTCACTCTCAATATTACACATGCAATTATTTTTTTTCTCTTTTTCGCTATTCATTTCTTCTTTTTCAATCTTTCCAAATCCAAGTTAATCTCATTTTTTTAAATACCGTAAGAATGTTTTAGACTCACCTATTAAGCCTCTACCCTCCATTTTTTATATTTGATCAAATAAAGAGTGAAAAGAAAACATGGCCCAAAATCAACTCGTAACGCAATTTCCAAATGACAATCAGGAGGGTAAAAACGTATTAGCTCTTAAGCATGACAGAAAAGGGCAAGCACATACGTCGCATTTATCACACCAATATGATGAGCAAGAATGAACTAGAAAATTGATTTTCAATTTGTCCTTGGTCATGGAAATTGATTAGATGTGGTCTCTTTCTTCTTTTTTCTCTTTAGGGAGATTTATAGTTTTCAGTCTTAGAGCTAATTCAACTAACAGTAACCGTTATTTCACTTGATTTGGTTTTATTTCCTAAGCTTTTCGACCAAAGCGACGTTATTTGCCCTTGAAATGCGTACAAATAATTTATTTTGAAAGTAACGACTTAGCAGCCCAATATTCCTTAATTTCTTTTATAGAGAACACGTTTAAAGTCTCCATAACTGGATCAAGAAGAAACACAACCTCAGCCACACTGACTTGGACAGCGATTGACCACGGGTTGCCTGTGACGTACAGCATGACTGTTGAACCTCCTTTGAGCCCCCCTAGACCAGTCACAGCTGGACCTCAAGGTGGACGAGTTGATGGTCTGACTCCCGGAAGGCAATATACGCTGATCATATATAGCACTATACCAGCAGACAGTGTTTATCAAGAAACAACAGTATCAGGGAATATTTCTGTTTGGATGAGTATGCAGTATTTGTAATTAATATAGACAAGTGTAATGAGCATATGATGAATTAAATACATTAATTCTCCAAAATCTGCCTTTATAATTATTGTCAAGGAAATGCTACTGAACGTTTCATAACGAGTTTTACTTAAAAACATAATTTGCTTTTTCCTTGAAGAAAAAGAAGAGAAGCTACAGCTATGAAATAAAAAAAAGTAGAATTTGAAGTTAATATCCATGATTTGGGATTCTTCTAGACTGATTTTAGGGCTCACAAATGTGTGGTAATATTTTATCAATCCCCCCTCCCCCCCTTTACTCACTGTTTTTAGGTCTGAATTTCAATGCACGAAAAAAGTCCTTGATTCCTTAATGCATTTGAACATTTCATTACAGTACCAGCCAAGCCTAAGGGTAATGGGGAGGAGATAAAGCTGTCTGAAGGCGTCTTCAACTTTACTTTTGAAGGCTCTACTGGACAAATTAAAGGTTACCGTGTTACCATAGAAGGAGTCTTTAACTCAGTCTTCACATTTACACCTTGGATATCTGATGTTTATTTGAAGCCTGGGACAGCTTATGCTTACTCCATTATAGCTGTGAATGGAAACGGTGATGAGAGTGAGCCACTGGTGGACACCTTCCAAGTTCGAGGAGAGAGTCAGTACAGATTTGGTCTATTTGTTTATGAATTTGCTCTGATGTGGTTTATCTTTGTTAATTTTCTTTACAATGTTCATTTTCAATTGGCCAGGATTGGATGTAATAGAAAAATAATCGAAAAAATTCATGCAACAATATTTTCAAAGGTAATTTGAATAGATCTCTTATTGCATTAAAGTTTCTGGTTTCTTTCACAGGAAAATTTTGACCTTAAATAATTTTGCACAGAGTATGTTAGGGTATCGAAGGTCCTTGACTTTGTAAACCATCCAATGACACCTTAATTTATCAGATCTACCACATCTGGTCCAATGATATGAAAAATGCCGGAGTCTAGGCAAAATCCACCAGACTCTTACACAACTAATTAAGTAGAAAACATGACTTCAATCTTTGATTTAATTAGCATTTTGTTAACTATAGAAGATAAATAAATATTTATTTACACACTTCGGTGATTTTCCACTCACCTCTAAAATAAAATAATTGAAGTCGGAAGAAAGATTGGTAGAAGTTGGTCTAAGAGTTTTTGTTTTAATTACGAAAGTCTTTCATTTTATTATCTCCCAAAGACATCAACGACACCATCTCAACATATTATGAAAGCTTCGAACTGGCTGTTTGTTTTTATTTTAATAACGATGAGGTTTATTAAGTAGTCGAACATTATTCTTTTGGAACAATTTGATTATTTGTTGATAAGCTTGCTGTAAGTATGTAACATAGCAAAAATGATTTTAAAATTTTGTATATCACTGAAACCCTAATAAAAGACAAAATCATCACAAGAAGCACCTGCTGGAGACACTCTACCATTCTTTATTGTTTGAATGGCTTGTGTAAAAGAGTCGTCAACTTTGATCTTTGTTCATTTCACCACAGAGCCAGGAAAAGTTTCATCCCTTGTAAGCACACGCCAAACCAACACTTCAGCTACAGTCCAGTGGAGGACGCCAAAAGAGCCTAACGGAATCCTCATCGGATATCTGGTCGCATACTCAATGAGCGGTTCAAGCGAAGAGTGTCTGACAATTTCTTGTTCTAACTGTGATGATCAGTGGCCTCAGAACTTACAGGTAAACAAAAAGGAATGTTAGATCCTGTTTTAAATCATATACTTTGTGAGAATATGACTGATTGGCGTGGTCACGGTAAACGATTTCCTGAGATTTACTTAAATAGTTCAACATTTGAAAATTAACAAAAGGTTATAATTTTGACTTAAGTTTCTTAAAAGTTGTGCTAATAAATGCTTCTCAAAAGATGTACATTTTCAAGACTATCAGAAATCCTCCGCTCGATTATCCTCTACGCATAGCGCCTAAAAACAAATTATCAAAAAACACAATATCAAAAACACATTATTCAAAAAAAAAATACAAAAAACACAAAATCAAAAACACGTTATCAAAAACACGATATATTTCCGGTTTAACGAAATAATAATAAACCATTAACAACAGAGACAAAGGAGAAATTTTTAACTGCACGACCTCGTGACAGGAGACACAATGATCAAAATACTTAAGTTTTTTTTTTCTTTTAAAACGTAAATAAATGTGGCAAAAGCAAAAAGCAAGACCTGAAAATGCAATTGTGCAATATTGTGCAAGCTATATTTTGACTCACGAATGTTGCACTGAAAAGACTGCCCTATTCTTTCATAAACATTTTAATCATAGTATTTTACTTACATATTTTACTATCAGGATTCCTTATGCACGAGATCATCGGTTTCAACCATCGAAAAATCTCAAGATTTCCTCAACGATCCAAACTCTGTTATTGATCTAGTGATCGATAGCTTGCAACCTTTCAGAAGTTATACATTCATTATTCAGGCAGGCAACAAGGAGGGTTTCGGTCAGACGGCATCTTTATCTACAATGACAAGCGTTGGAGGTAGTAGTCGTCATAACATCTTATTACTTTATCTATTTTCGGTTATGATAATTGTTTCCAAATCTCTAACCAGAATCTACAATGACAACCGTTGGAGGTAGTAGTCGTCGTAAGATCTTATTACTTTATCTATTTTCGGTTATGATAATTGTTTCCAAATCTCTAACCAGTATCTACAATGACAAGCGTTGGAGGTAGTAGTCGTCAAAAGACCTTATTACTTTATCTATTTTCGGTTATGATAACTGTTTCCAAATCTCTAACCAGTATCTTTAATTGTGTTAACATGAATTGCACTATTCATTGGGTTTGGTCTTCATTTCAATTCAGTGTAGTTTTGTCTCATTTCGTAACTCCATGTTAAGAACATTTTTAACTACGCTTCGGAGCGTTTTGCTCAGACGCTTTAAGGTCATGGTAGCATACATCAGAAGCTGTTGGTGATGGCAGTACGAAAAAAAACTTTATGCTGGGGCTTATACCAAACTCTTTAGTCCCTCACGGAAACTAAAACGTTTGAAAATCATTTTGCGGCTCGCTTTCTATTCAAAAATGTGAATTTCGATATTTTAATTATCAGCGTCTTTTATGAAGCGTGATGTCTGCTTTAAATTTTTTGACGTTTAAGGGTTAATTTATCGTAATTAATGCATCACATTTTCATAAACAAATCTAACAGTTCAAGGTGTATGTTATAACACTGCTGCTGTAGGTGAGTATGATATGCGGATACAATATGTTTGTCTGAATTAAAAACGGCTAGATGGGTATTATTATTGCACCGTTTGTGCAAGAGAGGAATTATAAGCCTGTCGCTTCACATAGCCGAAATGCTCTTTACTTGATGTACATATCAAGGTAAGACCACGTCAGGCAATTTGCATTCTAACGATCATACCCATTATATAAATGTACGAGAATATGCAAAGTATAAGATTTACTACTTTTTGCGCTTTGACTAGCTTTTTTCAAAAAGTTAATAATTGCTATAACCAAGGTGTGATTAAAAACAATTTCAGAACCCAAGTCCAATCTAAGTCTACCATTTCCGCACCAAATATATATTCATAGATTTTTGAAGGTCTCAGCTAAGACGATTTGCTATGACTTGAAATTGAAGGAGATAATTCATTCACATCCTCTAAGTACATTTTACGATAAATATTTGGTATTATTATAGTATTACTATCTAATTTTTTCCTCCCCAAAAAGCTGCAAAAGAACTTTTGGACGTAGAATTGATGCCAACTGGAAGTGACACCACTGCAGGTCTTGAGGTAACGTGGGTTCCAGGTGAAATGACTGGACCCACTGTTTATGAGATTAGATCAGAGCGGGAGACGAGCTTAGGTTCTGGATCATATACTCAGATGTCGACAGTAATCGTGAATGGTGAGTTGCAATTATCTTCTGGACACAATAGAAAAGGTACATAAAGTCCAACATACAATGCCTAAATAGCCATTTACAACAAGGCAAGCTATTATGATCCTGATAAACATATACAATTTACTTACGATGTTTTCAGTTTTAAATGTTTTGAAACGTATCTCAAGGATCAATGTAGTGTAGAATTTGGCATCTTCATCATTTTCTGGCTTATTTATAGCCTCAGTTAACTACATTTGGAGAGTTGTCAAGGCTCGTGGTGTCCATAACCACTTTAATTGAGATACCCAGAATATTTCCATAACTTGTAGCACAATTTCCATGGATGACAACTCATTCTGTTATCTCAGTGATTGACCTAGATTTTTGGTTAAACTTATGTGTTGTTATCTGTGTCTTGATATTTTTGTCGAAAATCTCCTGATTTGTCCAGGCTATAACAACACCAAGTTTGATATCAATGGTCTGCTTGCATTTTGGAATTATAAAGTATCCATGACAGCTGTCACGAGTTCTGGTCGCAGTCAACCCAAAGCAAAAGTTGTAAAAACTAAATCCAATGGTGAGTAAAGTGTTGACATAGCCTGTAGTAAATGCCAGTCTTGACACATTTCCAAGTTAAATGTAGGTTGGAAAATTAAAATCAATAATTTACCAATTGTCTAATTGTGTCTTGGTCTGATCTTCATCTTGTGTTTATCGAGAATTTATTTCCGACAAGAGATTGCGACTGTTTTGTGCTGAACATGTATGATTTATTATTTCTAGAGAATAATAACATTAACAAAATCTTATATTTCATCCCTCAACTACGAGGGATGGAGAAGATAAACTTTTCAAAGCAACAAACACAGCCTGAAGCAGAAAACTCATCCGAATCGAAAGACACAAAATAGTTGGAAGCGAATCTTAATTGCCAGGTGAAAAGTGGACAATCAATTTCGTAAACGTTTTTAAATGGATGCTTATTCATTTAAGGTCACAAATTAAAAAAAAAAACGTAACATGCAGCAGGAAGTTAAATCCTTTTGTTGAAATTAGCCATTATGCTGTCCAGTGTACGAAAGGTTTAATAAATAACAATCACACACCTGGCTTAATGTCAATCTTCAACCTTAACTTGTTTTTTTTTTTAGTATACTTTATGGATTTCCTCCCGATGTAAGGTATACACATTAGAAATCAATTGCAAGATAAAGTTCGGGAAAGTTTTACTCAACAGTACTTTCTCTCACTCTGCAGTAGCAAATCTGTATTTATTTTTTCACAGTACCAGGCTTCGTCACAGGATTGTTTTTAGAGCTAGACCCTAGCGATGCCCAGAAATTCACCCTGCAATTTCGATGCCCAGTCGAACAAGACCGTAATGGGCAGCTTGAAAAATATGTTGTGAGGAAGATGATTCAGGGTGTAAGTATTTTTTTCGGTTATTTTGGGTTGTTTTTTTATCATGTGAAGAAAGTTCGTGTTTTCGTTTTGTTTAAACTTCTTCAATCCTTTAACGTTTCTAGAGTGACTTTGTAAGTTGCATTTAACAGCAATCTCAGCACTCCGTTTTTATTTTGTTCAACACATCTGAGTAAAAAACGTGGGCAAAGCTTTTCCAGCAGTCAGATATGTATGGTGGGGAGAGAGAGATAGAGAGAGAGAAAGAGAGACAGAGAGGGAGATAGAGATAGAGAAAGAGACAGAGAGAGAGAGAAAGAGAGAGAAGCAGAGAGAGATAGAGATAGAGAAAGAGACACAGAGAGAGAGAGAGACAGAGAGAGAGATAGAGAGACAGAGAGAGAGACAGAGAGACAGAGATAGAGAGAGAGATAGAGAGAGAGAGAAAGAGAGAGAGACAGAGAGAGATAGAGAGAGAGAAAGAGAGAGAGAGAAAGAGAGAGAGATAGAGAGAGATAGAGAGAGAGAAAGAGAGAGAGATAGAGAGAGAGAGAGTATACATAAGTGTATGAGGGACAAAGTTTGAACTCGTAAAAACTTTTTTTAGTTTACGACACAATAGAGACTTAAACTGCATTTCTATGCATTTTTTAAACTTAAACCTCTTATAATGTTCTTCATAGTTATAAAACACCAGGACATCATAGTTTTTCATATTGCAAGGGGTAAATCCTTTCTTGTTTGGACTATATCATGTTGTATAAAATTTCGTACATGTTTAGCTGGACTTCGGTTTTCATTTTTCTATTTCCAATTTGAAGAGCTATGCAGAAGATAAATATA